>OX459038.1:18075432-18435805 GCA_949775005.1 Orthosia gothica
AACAAATATCAATAATAATTAATATAATAAGATTAGATATGTCATGTACAATGTCAATTAATAAAAAGGATAAAACAATAGATACAACCGTATCAATAAACGTCGTCAATGTAATGATGAGGTACTTCTCGATTTCATACATACGGGTAAATCAAGAAAAATATCGTCTTTACATAAAAATATTGGCAACATAATGAAGCATCACATTAAAAAAAAGAAAGCTAAGCGAAGCGCTCTCGCGGCTGTAAACCGCAGAAACCGTTTCTTTAAGATAGATCCTGCCGTCCATAGGAGCCGGAACAGCTTGGCTGGGATGCAATGGGGATGTGAACTGCCATTTTATCACGATAGGTGGCGTATCGTCGCTATGGCTATAGAAAGCTGTCAATTCCATACATTTTATAACCTATCATTCAATAAATTTAGATTTTCTCGAAATATGCCTCTCTGTGCTGTACCAGGATGCACCAACCCCGGTGTTCATTTATTTCCCAAAGATACAACTCTAAAAAATGAGTGGGAAAGGGCTATACGTCGCAAAAATTTTGTAGCGACGCGGCATAGCAGGTTATGTCGAAATCATTTCCAAGAATCTGATTATGTAGGAGAGTCAGTATATACAGGTGAGTTAATAACTTATTGTGTTGATTTCAATCATTAGTAATAGTATTACAGATAGACTTGTTGTTATCACTGGATAATTTCAATGTTAACTAGCTTGTAGGTAGGTTCCAAAATCAAGTGTGTTTGAATGTTTGTGTCCTGTAGGTTTATGTAAATAAACCAATCAACATATATCCGATGTGATTCTTTACTACAGTTTACGCGTGAAAGTCTTATAATCTCTTGTACTTACCTACTTACGTCAAAAAAATATGATCTTTTGTCAATATTTTGTTGTTTTTCAGGCAATCCTCAAATACGTAGATATCTCAAAAAGGGGACTGTACCAAGCATATTCCCTTGGTCCACCCGGGAGTCAACAACACCTACATCAAGAAGCCTTCGGTATTTGGAAAGAATCAGACGCAGAATTGATTTTAGAGAGCCAACTGAAGAGGAAAGTATTCCAGAACCCTCTACACAGCCAACTGAAGAGGAAAATATTCCAGAACCCTCTACACAGCGAACTGTGGAGGAAAGTATTCCGGAACCATCTACAAGCACTGAAATAGAAATATCTACTATAGAGAGCTCCTCGGAAGATAATATTGTTACTCCAAGAACAGTATCTGTTGGCATTCAATGTGGTAGTTCTTTGGGATATATATCACTAGAGGCTATGAGGGCCGATCAGCAGGCTCTTCATTTTTATACTGGGCTAGAATGCTATGAAAAATTCATGCTGGTATTAGACACTTTAAGTCCCATGTGTAATAATTTAAATTACAGCAAAAGTCATGTTATCAATGTTTCTGTTGGTGACCAAATGTTGATAACACTGATTAAGCTAAGGAGGTATTTACCAGATAGAGAGTTGGCATATTTATTTGGTATTTCCTATACTAGTATTGCTAACATTTTTATAACATGGATAAATTTTATGTATGAAATATGGTCTTTAATAAGTATTTGGCCCACAAAAAAATTGGTTCAATATTATATGCCAGAGTCATTTAAAAGAGGTTTCGAAAGTACAAGAATTATTGTGGACACAACAGAGATACCCATCACAAAGCCTGGGAATCCTTTAGCACAGCAGGTTACATTCAGCAGCTACAAACATAAGAATACTGTGAAGGCTATGATTGGAGCTACACCTGGTGGCTTAATATCATATGTCTCGGAATGTTATGGAGGTTCCGTCAGTGACAGACAGATTATAGAAAGATCCAATCTTGAAAATATGTGTAATTCTGGCGATTCTATCATGGCAGACAGAGGTTTTAATGTACAGGACATTTTTGCTCCAAAAGATATTACAATTAACATTCCAATGTTTTTGAAAGGAAAGACACAAATTCCAGGTGTTAGAATAGTACAGGATCGAAAACTAGCAAGCAAACGAGTTCATATAGAACGTATTATAGGTCTAGCTAAAACATACAAGATTTTAAAAAGTGAATTAAGCCCATATCATGTACCGCTAGCATCTAGAATTTTATTTGTTTGTGCTATGCTTTGTAATTTTAGAGAAAATATTATGAAATAAAAGATTTTTATGTTGATTAATTAGTTTTATTATAAAATCTTCAAAAATCTGCCATCATCACCAAATTCAATTTGATGAAAATAAGCAACTCTGGCCCTTATTCCTTATAGAAATATTTCTTGATAACAGCATTTTTAAAATGGTTGTGATAAAAATATTCCAGTTTTTTCAACATATTGTGAATGAATTTTTCATCACGTTCAATAAAAACTACTTTTAAACTTTTAAAAGTAAAAATTATTAAATTGCAAAATAATCTTTTTGTAACATATAATTGCCCTTGAATTTGGTAGTAATAAATATTACTTTTTTTTAAAGTTAAGTGTCCATTTTCATCATATTGTAAATATGGTATGGTATGAGGACTTATGTCTTGAGTTCTTGAAGCATATGGACATTTTACTTCGATTATGGTTTCTGATCCCAGTAATCCATCAGGAGATGCTCCTAGATAAGGCCTTTCCTGAGACAAGAATAGACCACATTCCTCTACAACTAGATCATACATCTCCATATACTTTTTAATGGCAACTTTTTCATTTATAATTCCATGTGCCATGGCTTTTGTTGTAACTCTATTCTTATTTAATATTTGACTAGAATATTTAATTAAAGTCTCACTTTTCAAATGGCACACAGTGTGAAAAATGCTGGCTGTAATGTGGGTTTTTCTATAATCATGCCACTTTGGATTGGAACTTTGTCCTCTAGTTTCGATTTCAATATCCATAATTCTTCTTTCAGATACATTTTGTACATAAATGGATTCTAAAAAAATATCTACTGCCTTTTTTTCCATATAATCATGATCAAAACATATTCCTCGTTGGTTAGCTGCAGGATATAATTGTTTAAGAGGCATTGATGAGTGTGGATAATTTAAAATCAAAGACTGAAACCTGCATTGAAACGCAGTCTTGTCAAAATTAGGGTTTTGTTTTAAATATGGAGAGTAAACACTATTATGTTTATCTCTTTTGGATGGCAATCTGGAGGCTCGCAATGGTGTTGCATAATATTTTTTTGATGGCTTATGGAATGTCTGTAGTTGTGACGTACAAACTTCATGAAGGAGTATTATTTTTTCCCGGACAATATTTTCAGCTGCAAGAAGTACCACAGCTATATGTTTACAATGGGCTTCTTTGCCTTCTCCTGCGGCACATTCACAGCTTGCTTCTTCAGGCATTCCATCATCACTTAACTTGATGTTTACTTCATATTGAAGCTGTTTCATTGATGCCTTGCAATAACCTGGAAGAAATATTGACATGTTTAATAAGCAAATTACTTTACACATCAAAATTTATCGACTTCATCTTACTATTGTCAAGAAGTGGAAGAAGTAACCTAGCCACACTATATCCTAGAGACCAACTTTAAAATGAGTTTTAGTGAAAATAAGCTTACCTTTTAAGTATGTATTTTCGCAGGATTTTGTTGAACGTAAAACAAGAAGGTATCTTGATTCATACAATCTTACAGCGTCACTGATATTCTTATTGAATCTGAAATAAGACCATTATGTTAAAATAGGGCCGCACAAGGTTATCAAACAAAACTTACCTGTATCATTGGAAAATTTGGAAATGATTATAGTGATGTTAGTACTGACCTGTCAAAGTAAGTTTGAATATGTTGCTTGGTAATCTTCGGCAGTATGGTGGAGCTATTGACGTCTTGGTAACGTTCTACAGCAGGAACGTCAATTGCTTGGCTTTCAGAAGCTTGAGGGCTTTGATTCCCGAAATTAAAGTTTCGGTCATAAGCTTCTAACCTAAAACGTAAAGAATACAATTTATCATTCAAATAATGTCCTCTCATTTTTCGTAAATTTTCCTACCGTGAGGAAAGTAAGAATTAACAAGTTACAACTAAAACCATATCCAAATCTAGAGCATATCACTGATGAAAAATATTTTATTATTTGTAAGTCTACCTCTCAATAAGGTCTGCTTTCTTTCCAGTTATCCTTGCTCCGCGTTTTTTTAGTTCCTCCTTCAATTCTTTGAGCTTCCAGGTACTATACATGACAACAATAGCGATGGTGGACCGGTTTAAACACAAAAAAGACGAGATGTAAACAAAGCGAAAACGATTTGACAGTAGCCATTGCGCCGCCAGCGACATCTAGGCTGAGCTTTGCGTTCACAACCCCATTGCGACTGTAGCGAGCCGAATACTAGCACTTCGCATATACAGCCACTTCGACTTCCATTTTTTGCTTGTTTCTTGTCGATTTTAAGTGATTCGATACTCTTCAAGTGGAGTTTGAAATATCATAGGTTTGGTTTGGTACTAGTAATGTCCTCTATTGATGACTAAAACTACCATTTGGGCTATCAGTACGTAAGTGTACTGATAGCCCAAATGGTAGTTTTGATCGATAGGTGAGCGTGGATCGGTGTTTATTGCCGTAGTACTCGCAGCTTTTAAGAGATGGCGCTGGGTACGTTCTAAAGTTGACGTCTTGTCAAGTCATCAACATTACAAGTATCGGATTTGTGTATATTAACAATGTTTAAATTTTGTTTTATCTGCCACAAAAAATATTAATGATTAGTCCACACTTTTTTCACGGTTTCACACGGTAATTAAAGTTTCAGGGTGACAGCGAGATAGCACTCGGGCGATCTCTTTCGCCCGTGTTATTTTTACTATTTAGCGTCATTCACTTGTTATAGACCAGTGTCTACAATATATGTTATAAGTCTTTGGCTCTTTTAACACTTTTCTTCCTTTCACGAAGCATCCTTACTAGTTTTATTTTTTAAAACGTAACAAAATACGGACAACAATGCAAACAGAAACACTGGCGCCTAACCTCCATGGATATATGCAAAGATTGGTTTAGACCCATAAAATCTAATTGGTAGATAAGTTGGAAAGTAGGTAGGGAAGGTGGGTAGGTAGGTAGACTAGGATCATATAACAAAAAATATATTTATTTACGGTATAATTAACTCTACTTAAATGCTCTAATCATACACAAAGCTAATTAACTTATTAAAACAACTACACATAATCGAAAATTAATTCTAAACACAGCTGCTACAAATAAACGAGCATAAATATCTGTGAAAGGCGTCACAGATAACATTACCTCAATTGGTATTATGTAAACATAGTGACACCGGTCATCTGTCCATTCATCCGAATCGGATTAAAACAATGGTAATTTCTATTGTGTCTGCTTATTGACACTTGAAGGTATAATTACTGGGAATAATCGTATTAACACATATTAATCATATATACGCGCCTACGTTGTGGCATAAGCATATATCTTATAGTTGCGAGTATAATCATGCAAAGTGCTCTTACGTATATCATTATTAAATCCTGCGGAACATCGTAACTACATAAAGGGCATAGCTCAAAAGCTATGGTGCGTTAAATTACATTTACGTGACGATCTGATCGTGGCTGCGATCACATATTAAGTATAGCTGTTAGTGTTCGAGTTTAGACGCTTTAGACAGTACGTAAGAAGTTGAGTTTCAAGTAATGAGAAGCAAATTCGAAAAGATAATTCTTTTATGTAACAACAGACGATGATAGTCTAAGATCTTGGTCAGATAACTTTAAAAAAACATGATGAATGGGAATTGATCGTGTTTTGTTTATTGTTTCTTTAGAATAGTCATGTATTCGAATTGAGAAACTGGTATTTGACATTTTGTCATGACTACAACTATAGATTTTGATTCAAATTATTGCTAGCAGTAACGAGTATATCCGTCAATGTCTCCTCCACTTTCCATTTTTGAAACCACTATATCAAAGAGCACAACTATGGCAAAAAACGGAACCCTTATAGATTCGTCATGTCTGTCTGTCTGACTGTCCGTCCGTATGTCACAGCCACTTTATTCCGAAACTATAAGAACTATGCTGTTGAAACTTGGTAAGTTGATGTATTCTGTGAACCGCATTAAGATTTTCACACAAAAATAAAAATAAAACAATTAATTTTGGGGGTTACTTGAAACTAAAACTAAAAATTGTTTTTTTCATCAGACCTATACGTGTGGGGTATCTATGGATAGGTCTTCAAAAATGATATTGAGGTTTCGAATATCATTTTTTTCTAAACTGAATAGTTTGCGCGAGAGACTCTGCCAAAGTGGTAAAATGTGTCCCCCCCCTCTGTAACTTCTAAAATAAGAAAATGATAAAACTAAAAAAAATATATGATGTACATTACTATGTAAACTACCAGCGAAAATTGGTTTGAACGAGATCTAGTAAGTAGTTTTTTTTTAATACGTCATAAATCGTAAACCGCAATTTACCAAGTACGGAACCCTTCGTGCGCGAGTCCGACTCGCACTTGGCCGGTTTTTTTTTTAAATAATGTCCTTCATTATATTCCAAATGTCAGAATCAGACGCCTACGTGTCTGCTCCTAGTCTAGGCCTGACATTTCGCTCCATCACATTTCCAATATCTACTTGATATTGATAGATACTTGTCTTGTGAAGCATATTGGATGGTGTAGGTACACCGAAAATACAACGTGTAATTGAAATTGCTCAATTTCTTAGACACCCCAACAACTATCTAAGTAAACAAGGAGATGTAGCAAGTAATAATTCGTCTTCTACAATGTCCCTCTCACCGCTCTGGGTTTATCCATTCCTCCTTCTTTGTCTAGGCGATTTCCATTTGAAATGAGTTCCCACAGAACATCAGGATGGCAAACAGTCGGTTGTCTTTCAAATTGAAGGCACGCGAGCACATTCGCAAGAAGTTTGCCAAATCATCACAAAGTTGATTGGTTGGATTCGGTTTCTCAATATCATTATTTATATGTGTGTATGCATCTAAGTATATGTATACACTACGCTTGTGCATAAAGTTTTAATAATAATATAAAAAATAAAAATAAATGGTTAATTCATTTAGGAAATTAAATACATAAAAAAAATCATTAGCTTGAGAGTCAAAAACTGACAAATATGCGAACATTGATTTTCTACGATCAATGTAAGCATCTCCTACGGTAAATAATATCAAAAACATAACATGGTAAAAAACACAAGTCTCGCGGCGCAGTTCTTCTACCGCATAAAGTAGTGAGATCGAATGTAAAACCAAGTTGGATAACTTATTCAGTAGGAACCTTATTAATTAGGTTACAAACAAACAAATTAACCGACTTGGTTTTACTTTTACTGGGCTAGACATTATTTTGTTTATCTAATGTAATAAAAACGATTTGTTCCGGTCGGATCCCCTCGATCTGATCCCCTGCTGTTTTTTTTTTTAATATTTCCTTTCTGATCCACTACAAACTTTGACATTCCGGTCTGATCCCCTTACTCTTTTTGACAGGCGAGTACAGTCAAGAGAAAACAGTTGTTTATGTAAATAATATTTGTTTTTTTTTTTTTTGTACTTTTAAGCGCAAGTTCGGTCGTGCATGGAGTACTGCTCTCACTTCTGGGACGGATCTGCCAAATACCAGCTTGATGCACTTGAGTCGATTGACAGACGGGCCAAGAGACTTATTGGCAACGATGCACTGGTCGCGTCAAAGCTCCATGCCTCGAACATCGACGCCGAGTTGCCAGCCTGTTGGTTTTTTATCGGTTACATTTCGGGGAGTGTACGACGGAACTGACACAATTTGATTCCGCCTAGCCCTTTCCATCATCGGACTACAAGACGTCCGGCCATGCGCCATCGGTACATGGTGGACATCCCACCCATACGCACAAAGCGTTTTACTAATACTTTCATGGTGCGCACTGCTAAGGAGTGGAATTCCCTTCCGGAGTCTTTGTTCCATGATAGCTACAACCTTGGGGTCTTTTAAGTCAAGAGTGAATAGGTTACTTCTAGGCAAGCGTGCTTCACCATAGGCATATCGCTTACCATCAGGCGAGGTAGTGAACAAACGCGAGAAAAAAAAATTAAAAAAAAATTGATTCTTTGTTCCTTAATACTAGCGTACACGTTTTCATTGCAATAAGAATTACGAACATAATTATGTGTTTCAATAAACCCTGTACCTATTTGTGGCTGACTGTCCAAAAATCTGTTAATAGGTAACCTAATAATCTGTTAAGGGGATCCGACCGGAATAAAATATTTAAATTAGTTTGTGATACCCTGCACGGTGGATCAGACCGGAATAGAAAATATTATAAAAAAAAATTGATCAGATCGAGGGGATCTGACCGGAACAAATCATAAAAACGGTTCATGTGTGGGATATTGGATGACTATTTTTATAGGATTACAAAAGTACTTATGCAGTTTGTATATCTAGAAAATAGGATGATAATTGCGGAATGTTTTAGTTTTTCTTGCTTTATAGGCTAAGTGTAGATAGTGTTTACACTCTTCTTCTATTCCATCCTGTCAATTATCACGCTATCACTGACTTCTTTTCTTTCATATCACTCTTTTTGCTTCCATCAAACACACCTTATGAAATAATCATAGCAGTTTTTTTATTTTATTTATTTGGTCTAAAAACAAATTACACAAAACAAATGGTCATGAAACTCTGGTGCCCGTGGTAGGAAATGAGAACCATCTCATCAATTCCATCCCCCAGCAACTGAAACACATTATCAATTTGTGATACCAATAAAACCAAGGCAGTTACCTATTAAATTATTCTAAGTTCTGAATTTACTTTCAGATTTTGCGTTATTTCAATTACACACTGCGCCGTTAGTCATTGTGGTACACTGGTACACCATGCACCCCGAGCCATAGAAACAAACAGTTGAAAACAACAATAGATCATAGAAGATGTATGGACTTGAAAATCTGCAGCATAACCATTTGGGTTTGACTTGCCCTAGACAAATTGGTACACACTTTGTAGTTCGCTTTATTGTACATAGTTCTGAACTATGGTAGGCCAAAGGCCGCGAGGTTACGCCTTTAAGGAATTTGACGTTTCACACAATTGATGAGCACAACACTATTTATTTACGAGGTGTTTTATGACATCATATTTCATGTAAGTATGCGGTGGTGGCGTTGAATGTAATGAAGAATAGTCTGTAAAATAAACCCCTATATTTTTATTATTATTGGTATAGTGAACCCTCGTAAGCTTTATAGATGCATGGTTTATATGATAGAGCTTGTGGTAAGTCTACATTTTCACAAATTAAAAGTCTGACTTATTTCATTTATTACGTATGTCTAATTTTTAGCTATATCCATTTAATTTTATGGAAAACCTATGTTTTTGATTTATTAAATCAGGATATTGTTAAACCAATTATATAAGTTAATATTTTACAAAAGATGGATTAAGAACGTGGTACCGATCTAACCGTATCGTGCAACTAAATAAGTAATATATAATATCAGTATTTTACATGAAGCAAACATCGTTACTACTTAAATATATTTGTATTACGCCAACAGCTTCGTTAGTAAGACGTAACCACATCTAGTCATCGGCTCATCGCATAATACATCTTCGTCGAGCAACGTCAGACCAAGTTAAATTAGTACGAAAACGTGTTCTGCTTGTATTAGTCGCCCGTAAAGAATTGTGCACGTATACGCTTATTGTGAAACGTTGTTTATTTTTACATATTCTTTATTGAAATTGCTGGTTTCATCGACATAATTTGTTTTATCAGTGCAAACATCCTCAGTTACGCTTTACAATCCGAGAATAAATGAATATTTTAATTTTATTTATGGATTTTAAATTGCACCAGGATATGGAAAGCTATGTGGATCCAGTAAAACCGTAGTGAAATGTTTTTTTTTGGCATAAGCTCTTAGAATCACTGCAAAAATAACTAAACTTTACTTATAAGAAACGGAGGGAAACACTTAAAGCCTTGACCCAAGTAGTAAAAGTGTAGGTAGGTACGACTTGAGTAAGTAGTGCTCAACTAAAAAGTTACAGTAATAAAGAGCAATTTATTATTAAACGTATAGTTTGAAAAAAAAAAACTAGCTGGTGCCCGCAGCTTCACCCGCATATGAAGTGTTTTACTATCACAAGAGATTACTACCGGCATAAAAATATCCTATGTTCTAATCCAGGCCGTCTTTCACCAATGTACTAAGTTTTACACGAATTCTGTCAGCCGTTGAAACACAAAATGTAACAAACAGACAGAGCTAATGCGCATTCTGAAATTGTATACGTTATTTTTGTCCATACAAATAGGTACTCTTTGTAATACCCACTCTAGCGTCTCGTCGTGCCAAACTTAAAATGACAGGCTGTATAGTATATCCATCTGCCAATCAACTAACAAAACAATAAAAATCTTTTATGCAAAAAAATACTACCGACTTCCAAATGAAAAACTACAAAGTGAAAAATAACTTAACTTTTGGAAGTTGGTGTCTTTCGTAGGTACTATTTTTTGCGATATGGACACCGACTTCCAAAAGTTAAGTTATTTTTCACTTTGTAGTTTTTCATTTGGAAGTCGGTAGTATTTTTTTGCAAAAAAGATTTTTATTTTTCCCTTTTTAGTTGCACCTACCCAAAATAGGCAAGTTGTTTAGTAAGGTATACTTATAACGCTAGAATAGATCACCCGAATAACATGATACTTGAACATAACCAGTGAAATGAGAGATCTGCGTACCCCTTTAGTACGTACTGGAGTGATGTTATGTTATGAAATGGTATATACAATAAACAGACATGCGATTGCAGCAATTCCGAATGATTTGCCGTTATTTATTGAAGAGTTCTGTTGTATATCTCCGAAGTTCTTCATCAGATCTTCACCAAATTAAAATGGGACCAATTTCGAAACATTCTCTTTCAAACGAAAAAAGAATTTTCAAAATCGGTCCACAATTGACGGAGATATCGTTGAACATACATAAAAAAAAAAAAAAAAACATACAAGAAGTCGAACATAGAACCTCCTCCTTTTTGGTAAGTCGGTTAAAAAGAAAGGAAAATAAAACAATTGCCGATCCAACAGAAATAAAATTGAAAACGTGAATGAAAAGCAGAACGTTCTGCATTTAAAATGGTCAATCATCTGGCTGTCTACTAGGTAATAAAAAAGGAACTGTCAAAAGATTCGATTATCTGTCAAAACAGGTTGAATTTATTGTCGACACGCAGTTGAGCAAGCGCGATGAGGCTGAATAGTGGATGGTGATGAAAAATGCGATTTGTTTCTGTTTCTGAAACAGAAGCAAACTGCATTTTTCATCACCATCCAGCTCAGGAGACCAAAATATATTGACAAGCCAGAAATATTTGAACACATTTTTTGGTTATAAAATTAAAACGTTTTTTTATCCATAATCAGACTGATCCGTAATAAATCCAAATTGAAAAGGCTTAAACCCGACAACATATGACATTGACAGTGTTTTCACAAATTAAACAATACAATATTAATCTTCGTCGATTACCGAAATTACAATGTGATGATGGCAACATTCATTTCATTGCCAATGTATTATTGAGTAGGTATTTTTTCATCACATCTGAAAATAAAAGGCACTTCATTGAATTGCGAGAATTAGCGTGTTCGGCTGTCTGTCGGACAACATAAAAGAAAATCTTTCCTTTCCGTCATAGTTGCAAATAATCATTTATGACCTGTTATTTATTTATGATATTATTTAGTATATATTATTGTAATACTTAATTTAATAATATCCATGTTTATTCATTTTTAATTAGTTATATTTTATAGTGAATTGTTTCATATGATTTTTTTTTTATTGCCCCACACACGGTATCTACATATCTTTTTTTCCAACTATCCTCTCGCAGGTATGCTAAAAGAGATTTCTTTTGAAATAAGCGTACCTTTGTACCTACTTTCTGTTCCTTGTTCTTCTTGTCTCTTTATTTTGTGTGTTCATTAATGGTTAAATTAAAAAAAAAAAAAAAAAATATAAAGAAAACAATATAATAAGCATGAAAAGCACCACTGTGCTTCGTGTTATGGCAAAGTTTTGGACCAAAAAAACTGAATAGGTAACTTTCATGCCAGCCACATGAAGAAGAAGATTAATTGTTTGTTTATAGTACACAATCTTTAGTAGTACTTTTCCGAATATAAAACAACTTTTTCGGATACGAAGCTACACTATCTTAATGCCAAATGCACTTTCATCCCGGAAAAGTAAAATTTAAAAATTGCCGACCCATTTTTATTTCATGCTTTTAATTATTAAAATTATTATTTATTAAGAATAACTAAATAGACGATATTAAATTCCTTAATTCTCTTGATAAGTTTTAAAAAGGTTTCATTACTGAAGAATTGATTATTACTGATTGTGAGATTATTTATAGAAATATAGAAAATGGTGGGGACTTTTGACAGGTCGACTCATTATTATAAATAGTGTTTAATTCGTAAGTTGACTAGCACTTTGTAGTGAATTATGGACTACACAAGCTTCACGTAAGTTATTTGATATTATAACTTGATTATTGCTAATGGTTGTGTTGAAACGCTATCTGTATCATATTATGGCCTTTATTCCTAATGATGTTAAATTTATTTATTGTAGCGTTACGTTTAGCTCCGGAGAGCTATACGTAAGCCACGTTAATAAAATTAAGAATAAAAGGTTAAAAATTAAATTAAAGCTATAAAAAATAAAAGGGTATTAAGTATAAGGCCGGCTTCAGACGTCGTGGGCAGTTAACCAGGAGCAAGTCGGGCAGGAAGTCGTGGAATGCCCGAGGTAGGCTGGTGGGCAGGCATCACGACGGACTTGCAGGCAATCGGGCAGGTAGGCAGGTCAGCAGACACCACGGGTTGGTGGTCAAGGCAGGAAATCAGGCAAACGGGTAAGCATACGTAGGCTCCGAGTGGTATGGAGGCCGGCTATGGCTCAATACGCCAAACAGCGAGGCCTTTGATGCTACGAGATGGCCGTTGAGGGTAAGTATCCAGGAAATAATGCTCTCGGGAACCACACAAAATATATATTTAATTGGAGCACTTCAAATAATAATAGTCTTACATAAAATGATAATTCACCGTTTTAAGAGTTTCAGAATAGAAAAAGACATTGTATCGATATCACAGACTCTTGGCGTTCAGGCCAGACCTAAGACTAAAAAAGCTGAAGCCCGTTTTTCATTCGATCTGCCATCTCTTCTCAATTTCAAATTCAAATCTCAATCAGAACAGAGCGAATAAAAACGGCTTTACAAAGGCGGGTCAGTCTGCTCTGACCTTACAATAATGTACAACTAGCTTAAGGAAAGGTGTAGGTATTATAGTCCATGGTACCTATGGTATGTCTATGGCTTTAAGAAAATAAAATAGACAGACATATGTCATGTCAGATAAAACGTCACAGTAGAAAAATATTAGAAGAAGAATTATAAATTACGAATATAATTTAAGTTTAGATATTTAAAACAGTCAGAGATAACTAAATATGCTTTCCAGATGTAATAATACAAAGAATATATATAAAAATGAGTTACACAAATTGATGCGATATCAAAAGATGTGAAGATGGATTGTGGAGTGTTATGAAACGTAAGTAGATCTTTAATAAATACCACATTTCCCCGATGACCCCAGAAAAATTTTCAACTAGAAGAAAATTTTGAGGTTTAACTATAGTCCTTGCTCTATCTCACAACATCTTTCATACTTTCGTCAAACACTCTCATTCAATCACACGTTAGGGGATATAGTTCACATTCAATGACGTATACTCCACAAGGAAATATTTATTAAGATATAACGAAGGCTTATTTATTTTTAATAGGTGTCGTAACCCGCACCTGTTTGAAAACCCTTTAAGAAACTATTTAATTAAACAAGAGGAACTCAAAGAGGAGGAGGACTCAAGTCTATAAGAGGGAAGTCTACAAGAGGGAACTCTCAAGTCTATAAGAGGGAGCTCTCGAGTCTATAAGAGGGAACTAGGTTTGAGAGGGAACGATACAAGAGGGAAGGATACAAGAGGGAAGGATACAAGAGGGACAAAAAATATTAAAGAAGACTCCACGCATTTGGCTTATTTTTAAAGAGTTACGGGACCGCTCTTTGCATATAAGGCTTTCCGAGTTATGCAAACCGCTCTAAAATAACACCTCATTCTTTAAGAATAAGATTCAAGGGAATTAAGAAGTTTAAGAAGAATCCACGCATTTGGCTTATTTTTAAAGAGTTACGGGACCGCTCTTTGCACATAGGGCTTTCTGAGTTGTGCAGACCGCTCTAGAGGAATACCGCTCTAAAAATAAAACATAAGGAGGGAAAAAGAAGTTGCCTAATAGGTTTAGTACAAGGTGAAAGAATAAAAGTTCTAGCAAAAGTGAAAGATGATGATGATATGAGGGCCTGTATGAGAAACCAAAAGTAAGCTTATGTACTTGTGCAAGTATGTTTTAGAATTTTGAGAATATGAAAAATCGAGCCCACGTTAAAAAAATACATAGTGTAGAAGTAAGTAGAGTGTGGGTGATGGGGTGAGTTCATAAAATTGGGCGCACAAACAACGTTGCGCCTAATTATTTAAAAGTTGGGCGCCAAACTGTAGCGTTACGTTTAGCTCCGGAGAGCTATACGTAAGCCACGTTAATAAAATTAAGAATAAAAGGTTAAAAATTAAATTAAAGCTATAAAAAATAAAAGGGTATTAAGTATAAGGCCGGCTTCAGACGTCGTGGGCAGTTAACCAGGAGCAAGTCGGGCAGGAAGTCGTGGAATGCCCGAGGTAGGCTGGTGGGCAGGCATCACGACGGACTTGCAGGCAATCGGGCAGGTAGGCAGGTCAGCAGACACCACGGGTTGGTGGTCAAGGCAGGAAATCAGGCAAACGGGTAAGCATACGTAGGCTCCGAGTGGTATGGAGGCCGGCTATGGCTCAATACGCCAAACAGCGAGGCCTTTGATGCTACGAGATGGCCGTTGAGGGTAAGTATCCAGGAAATAATGCTCTCGGGAACCACACAAAATATATATTTAATTGGAGCACTTCAAATAATAATAGTCTTACATAAAATGATAATTCACTGTTTTAAGAGTTTCAGAATAGAAAAAGACATTGTATCGGTATCACAGACTCTTGGCGTTCAGGCCAGACCTAAGACTAAAAAAGCTGAAGCCCGTTTTTCATTCGATCTGCCATCTCTTCTCAATTTCAAATTCAAATCTCAATCAGAACAGAGCGAATAAAAACGGCTTTACAAAGGCGGGTCAGTCTGCTCTGACCTTACAATAATGTACAACTAGCTTAAGGAAAGGTGTAGGTATTATAGTCCATGGTACCTATGGTATGTCTATGGCTTTAAGAAAATAAAATAGACAGACATATGTCATGTCAGATAAAACGTCACAGTAGAAAAATATTAGAAGAAGAATTATAAATTACGAATATAATTTAAGTTTAGATATTTAAAACAGTCAGAGATAACTAAATATGCTTTCCAGATGTAATAATACAAAGAATATATATAAAAATGAGTTACACAAATTGATGCGATATCAAAAGATGTGAAGATGGATTGTGGAGTGTTATGAAACGTAAGTAGATCTTTAATAAATACCACATTATTTAAGGGCTAGTCATTTTATTTGCATACCCTTGCTGTTTTGATTATGTAACATTGTGAAATGTTACAAGATTTACATATAATAGTAATTAAAGAATTAGATCTATATTGTTATAAACAATATTTAATTTATGATTGTAAAATATATCTAAAAATACTTTTACAACCATAGTTGCTTCCGTGGAGTTTCTTGCCCTTCTTCTTCACGGGATCTAGGTCTAACGAATGGGCGGTAAGCTCTCTGAGCCTCAATATGAACTAATTGACAAGACTAATTAAAATAAATACCTGGTCTTGTCTTTTTGTGTTTTTCTTCATAAAACCTTTCCCTTATACACCACATATATAGGAACTCTGAGACACAGTAAATAACCATCTTGACATATATCAATACTTTTATATGGAGTTCCTTAATTTTTCTAACACGCGCGTTCAAGAGACACTTCCAAAGTGGTAAAATGTGTGCCCCCCCTGTAACTTCTAAAATAAGAGAATGATAAAACTAAAAAAATATATGATGTACATTACTATGTAAACTACCACCGAAAATTGGTTTGAACGAGATCTAGTAAGTAGTTTTTTTTTAATTCGTCATAAATCGTAAACCGCAATTTACCAAGTACGGAACCCTTCATGCGCGAGTCTGACTCGCAATTGGCCGGTTTTTTTTATATCTTAGTTTAAGACGTTCACTTTTCTTATTTTCCTGTTCTCACACACTATTGTCTACATTTCTTTTTCATTTTTCCTTTTCGCGGGTCTGCTGGCAGAAATTTCTTAAGAAATAAGCAGTGCCCTTGTACTCTTTTGTCTTGATGTGTTGTCTTTATGTATTATACTGTGTGTGTACATTAATTATTAAAGAAATATCCTTGGTAATATTCTGCCACGTAAAATTTTGACCAAATGAATATGTGCTTACTTATATCATTCCAAATATGGTATTGGTACAAAAAAGGTTGCTAAAATTTGTTTGGGTATTGAAATTTTGTCAAAATCTTTTTGGCAAAACGGCTGGATCCATAAAAATACATTTACGAATATATTTGCAACGATAAAAGCCGGTTAAAAAAATAACAAGAAACTGAAAATGAAATCGACCAGAACTGTAAATGCACACATTTTAGTAAAGTTTATCGCCTTACAAACTTAAATTTACGACTCACTGTGGTTCAAGGGCGGAAAAAAGTCCTTTATTTCGACCTTGTTTAAAATGTCTAAAATTTGGTACATACATACTAGAATGTTAGTGGAAACAAGTCTTAAAAATAATACGGGTAAATAATTATACAGTATTTAATTATATGATGCCAAAGTAGGGTGATCGAGAATTAACAAACTTCGTGCAAAATATATTGTTATTTCAAGTATGAATAGAACTTAAAAACTTTAATTTTCAACTTATATCTTTAGTTTAGTCATAAGTTTATTGTGTTTATTAATAAAATACGTAAACATAATGTTATGATATAATGATAATTAATTGCTATTACATTTTTAGTGAATAAGGTCAATTGGAACTTTTTGTTTTCAATCATGAGATAACTAAACAACTATCATCACTAATCTTCGTTATCGGCCGATGTGTTATAATATACTTTCGGAGATTAATTAGACCCTATAGATTAAGAATACATCAGTATTGATTGCGATAACCTGCGATCTTGAAAATACCAGGTGCTTAACTAATGACGCTCTGTAATTAAGAAAAAGTGCATTATATTAATAAGTGTTTGGATGATAAGTGTGTGGATAGTACCCATCTGTAAAACTATGTCTTCTCTATTTTATATTTAGTTTATTAATATTTATTTATATAGAAAGGCTTAAAGACTGTATATTTTTCTTTTCATAAAAAAATACGTATTATATATTTCTTTTAGTACACGGGTACATTCATGATATCATTTTAATAAAATATTATGACGAAACGCAACGTCTTTTCATTTAAAAATAATATTTTCCGCATGCCTGTACTACCTGCACCACTGTGCGACTTGCCGACACCAATATCGTTAAAATGCCATTTAGAAAAACATACACGGTTGTTTAGAAAGTAGCTGTACTTATTTAGGTGTAAAACCACTTTTTACGCGTAAAGTGTACTCGTTAAGTCTGATAATTTATGACTAGGTATTCTTGACTGAACATCGGACAAAAAGGTCCAACAATTTAGGTTTATTGTATTTCGCATATAATAAACAATGCCTAGGGTTTGTTCTTACCAACAAGTCCTGCATGGTACTTTCAGACATACTCATTTTTCCCCATTAATCGAAATAAAACATATTGACAAACAAATTACTCTCATACACTTTCAGTTGATAAAAAATACTCCAGTTTTGACCCAATTTCAGATTTGTATTTTGCGTGCACCTTGCTCCAAAAGATAACAAGCTGAATCCCTATTAGTTGTAGATACTATTATTAATACAGATGTTTACAAAACCTCACTGCCAAAACACGATTAAAGGGGACCAAATTTAAGACCAAATGGGGATCTAAAAACACTTCTAGGCAGCAAGGGTGCTATCTAAAGGGGATTTAGCCGATACCTAACTGTCTGATAGTCCCTTCTTAGGATTAATTCGTGACAGATACATAATATATCGGC
Organism: Orthosia gothica; assembly: GCA_949775005.1. Lineage (NCBI taxonomy): Eukaryota > Metazoa > Arthropoda > Insecta > Lepidoptera > Noctuidae > Orthosia > Orthosia gothica. The sequence goes on from OX459038.1 coordinate 18,093,709, forward strand.
TTTATTTATATTTTAGATCAACCCAGCTTTAAACCTTAATCTGGTATGAGACCGAAAATACACAACAATAGATCAAATACGTGTTTGTTTCTCTAAATAAATAGTAAGTTGCGCGAGTTTTATCAAAAACTCTCGCAACATAGATTATTTGTGTATCAAATAATTTACTAATATCATAGATCGCAGAGGAAAATTATAAAATAATTTAATATCGTATTCTGTTGTGGAGCATGGGTTTATAAAATAAATTTAAGTCGGTATTACGAGAGGCCTAAAATACATTAAACTCAAAAACTCGTCCGTAATGACAAACCTTCTTTGTAATTTGAATCGTTCTGGCACAAAAAAAAAAATAACCTCAATCATCATTGATTGCCATCCCAACCCAGTTTAATCTTACGGTATTTTTCCGCAAATGAAAAGTATCTACGGCCTTTTGGGAACGGAAGCCCAAAAACATTTAAATGGCTCTCAATATCAGTAATCCAATACACAGTTGTGTTCGTTTTGTGCCTAACGTCGTATTGATGAAAAGTCGATTCATAAACGATTTTGTTTTTTACAGTATTTTTTATCTCGATCCCACACAACCTTCACTGCGGAGCTTTTGAAGCAAATTCAAAAGCCTGAAAAACAGTGACACAGTCAATATCAATTAAAGTTTGTAGCGGGACAAGATTCTATATACCGTCTGTTTTTTTATTAAAAGTAGAGCCACTTTCAATTAGTTTGAGAGCGTTTTCTTTTTGCGTTGACAGTGAATGGTGTTTCTAACTTGTGTCATCTTTCGCAGGTCTTGTTGTATTAAAACACAAGAGGTATAATTTATTTAAGGATATTTTTGGAACCAAAAACTAAACAAAACTAGAACTAAACAATTAAAGTTGTTAACGGGACAAGGAAAATCTCATTTCTGTCTTAAAATAACTGAAAGTAGAGGCACTTTCACTAAGTTTCAGTGCGTTGTATCTTTTCGCTTCGAGATTGCATTGTGTTTCTAACTCTGCAGGTCTTGTTTTCTTAAAACAGAAGCAATGTAATAAATATTGAATAATTTTTAACTCAAGACTTCACAAAACAGAAGCATGAGTAACTGGAACTACTTGGAACCAATCGTGCTTGTGCTCTAGCGCTAAGCGAGTAGGTGCTTACATTAACTCTTGGTACATGTCTGTAAACAAATTAAAAGTTTGATATTCTAAGCATTCTCACTATTAATTGAAAACAATAACTTAAGCGCCACAGCTCAAAGTCAAGCTTGAAAGTTTATAGGCTGGCATAAAACCCTACAGTTTATAATAAAGTAAAGCTACTCCTAGCTAACTATCTAACTTAACTCAGACTTAATTAGAGAGTTAATAATTCAGCAATAATGGCGGCAATGAGTGAATGTGAAGCAAACTAAAATTATTAAGTATAGGTGCTTACTGGTTGGTGGAGGTCAGATAACCAGTCGCTCTATGTAAAATACTGGTATTTAGACTAGAAGCTGGCCCAACATAATTTGGAAAAAGGATTTTAAAGCTATAATTTATGTGGCATTTTATTGAATAGATTGAGTTTTTGATTGAAATAAATATTTAAATACCAACTGATAATAAATACTGTCCTTTTAAAACATTTTATAATTTAGAGCCAAAATTGCTTTGATCTTAATTATCTTTTGAAGATCTTAATTTAATCATATAGATTTAAATAACTTTGCAGCAGTACCAAATTTAAAAAAAACCTTAGAACTTCTCTTAAATACAAAGTGTCCTAACGTAATCCTAAGTAGATCATTTTGGAATAAAATAAGTGAAACTCTAATGGAAAGATCACATTCCTTCCGGACGATAGAAATGTGGTTCCATTTTATAGATTGAAATAAATCAGAAAATGTGTTCGAAATGTGTGTTTATTTTGCCTGATGTTTTAAATTAAATTTGATCTTTTTTACTGGCGCGCTTCCTCCCATTTGGTTGTTCTTTTAAAAACTGACGTCAAAAATATTTGACAAAAGTAAAGTAATATTGGCAAATAAATGGCAAAAAGAAATAAATTCAATTGGAACTCTCGTTGCCCGAGAAAATATAAGGGTAATGACAGTTTTATTTTGCTGCTTAAATGTCTCTAAGAACTTCCTAAGTGAGGGTAGTTGATTTTTACGACTGTTTACTCTTCTAGAATTGAATTGAGATCAAGGCATCAGATCTTCTCAATCTTCTCATCGAATCTTGGAGATTGAAAACGACTTTAAGACGAGTTTACCTACATGTATGCTGAAGGTAGAATTTAATAATACCTGGCGTCTTTGAAGGCTGGCCGACAGTTGGAATATTCAAGTAACCGCTCTCCCTACGTCCTTTGACTTTTCAGCCATTTGTTCATTCTTGAACAGCTGCATTCGAAACTAAAATTAAATCTTGCATTCATTTAATTGCCTTTCACAAACAAAGTTCATGCAATTCAAAGTCAATTCCAAGAATTTAGATTTAGGAAGGAACTATTATAACGTAAGAAACTTAGCTCAATACTAAATAAGAAGTTTCATAAGACAGAAGAACTTTACATTTACAGAAAATAAGTCTACTAACCCAAGTATTGTATTTAACCTAAGTACACAAACATATTTTTTTTTACGATGTTCCATATTAGAGCATACTTCAAATAACACTGTAATTAGAAAGCTTTTCAAATCTGCAACGTACATTTCTTTGCTTAAAACATTCTACAAGTGCAGTCTTCGTTAAAATAAGTGCATCTGCGTAATTGGCACTGGATACTCGTATAATGGCAGAATGGTCATGAACAAATTGTAGTTTGCAAAAAAATCGCTATCAAAGATCCGAGCTAGTCTCCAGGGTAGATTGCTATGCAAATGCTATGATTACATCGTACATTGAAGTATCACAAAACTACCGCAAACATATCGCATAGCCTCATTTGTGTAAGTTATGAGATTTATCTTTATAACCAGATTACAAAAAGGGCTATATCAGAGAGGACTGAGCTAGACAGATTTGGAGTATGAAAGACGCAAAAATAGGACCTTACCCAATCTGAGTTGAGTGATCTGGTGACTCTTATTTGTGAGAAAGGTCGCATGTGTCACAAACATTTTTTTGTGTATGCTCGAAAATGCTTATTAATATTTAAATTGTAAAATATGAATATGTATTTAACAATTTAAATATTAAGTAATAAAAATTATAATAAAATCTTGATAAATTTTTCCAATAAGTACGTTAAAGTGCTTCCTCGTAATTTTCGTACAATATTCATCATTTTACTTTCATTCACTACGGCTTTGAAAAGATTGCTTATTTTATTCATTGATAGATACTTTTTGCCTTTGCCCATTTTTTTTATTCAATCGATCGATTTATGTGTGGACTGAAAGAAACCCTGACGCAAGGATGGATGGTGAAGAATGTTCTAAATGTGTTTACAGAGATTTATGCGTGGTATGTTCTAATTTCGTTTTGTGTTTCCGCCTTATTTGTATTCAGAGTTGAATGTATAGGGTAAGCGATGAAGTTGAGATGTGTGTCAGTTATTAAGGGGTTATTTTAATAGATTTGATGGCATAAAACCTGAAAATAATTAAGTATGATCAATTTCTTGACAATAGTAAAATAGTAGAAACTGAATAAAAGTCCCAAACCCCCCCATCCCTTGTACCCTTTCAGTCCAGCCAAAGGTGGTCTGGTTTTTAAAAGAAATGTGTAACTTTTTTGGTGTACAATAAAATACTATTCTATTCTAAAAACATTAAATTGAAAATCATATTTTAGAAGTCATGAACCTACCATAATTGAAAACATTTTTTTAAACTTGTAAAACCCTCTGATTTCATTAGTATTAGCCGTCAAGCATGCACCTACAACTGTCTTGAGCGGCAATTGCTTCTGACAGGCAATTAATATCGCATCTATTGAGCCTGCAGATCTCTGGCGATAAACCAAAACTTTGGAATAATGGAAGATGTGGAAATTATTTTGTAGATGTATAAAAATATAATAAGAATGATGCAAACGCATTTGGAATGCTAATGTATTAGATTAATCTTTATAAAATGTTTGTGGTCTATGAAAATATTCTGCGCCTACTTTATTTTAACCTGTTTATTTCATCGTTAATTTTGGTAGTCTAAATCATTACATATAGAACAAAAAAAACAGATTTTTGAAGATAACATTAAATATAATTTTATTGTTTCTTTACAAACCGATTCTGTTTCATCTACCGGATCAACCCTCCACGGGCTTTATACCTAAAACTTAAACTAAAAAATCAACATAATTATTTCACTTTCAACTTAGCCAACAAACAAGAACATAATAATATTATGTTTCCTCATAAAAAAAGCTACAAACGAAACCTAAAGACAGAATACAAGCTCCTTGCCCAGGATCTTACCAAGAAGCTTTGAAGCTCTTTCAATTTGCCTAAGAAGACAACACCAAATGCCACTGTAATTTTTAACTCTCCACGCTACAGAATTACTTGGCTTTGACATCCAATTATCATCTTGACATCGTACGCCTATTGTGAAACCTGAATGGAGCCGACTAATCTGATGTAACGGTAAATTTCCACAAAGCATTGTCTGTTGAAAAAACTTGGTTTATTTTACTGGATTTTTCACGCGACACGGACGCAAACTAACAATTTCACGCGTCGTTTGTTCTCGGAATTAAAAGCACGTGGTAACAGGACGAGGCCCGTTTTTGTTATGTATAACGTAAGTGCTTTGATCTCCGTGTTTTAGTTTTTTGGTAAAAGTAAGTCAGAAGGGTCTCTCACAGAGAGAACTGTGACCCATTAATGGGAACGTTATTGGCTGATTATGTTTATGATGTAAGTAAATAAGACAGAAATGGATTACAAGGCAACCTTGTGGACCTACATACTAACCTAAATACTGTTTTCGAAGTACCTAATTATCTGGTAGATAAACACTATAGTCAAAACAACATTATTTAGAAAATGTTATGACTATAATATATTTCTGAACTTGACCACAAAAGTAAGTCTCTTTTTAAAGCTAGTTTCAACTTTATATTTCGAACTCTAGGACATACAAATATTGTTTTACTTTTATATGACCTACATTTTCATATTATAAAACTTTCGAGAAACGTATAATAAGAGAATATGTACGAGTATAAGCACAAAATTTCACACAAGGCGACAGTTACATACAGGAAACAATAAAAGGAGCGACGCATACGACATTAAAATTTAAATAAAACACTATTTCCCGCGATAGTTCCAGCTTCGTAACACAGAGTTAATATTAGGTATAACATTCAGGATTATAATAAATATATAGTTTTAGGTATTGATAAAATGAAGCAAGTGGGATAATCAAGAGTGTCTATGGAGACCACTCCATAGAGATCTACAATATACGCTTGAAATGAGCAAGTTCTAGCTTCAGCTTTTGGGTTGACCGCCTCCTTGATAGTTCAAAAGTGCAAAGTGAAAGTAGAGTTGAGTAAGGCAATTTTAGATAATTTTAAAGCTATTTATTTTTCCTTATATAAAAGAACCCTTATGCGAATAAGACCCAACAAGGAAACGCGTAAAAAAGTCTGGACATTTTCTTTTCAACAAAAATGCTTAAAATGGACCTTGTACATGTAATACGGCATATTTTCATACGCCGTAATGTCACAAAAACAGTTTGTGATTCTCCAAATCAAGAGAAGACACGTCTCAATTTGGCAAATTACAGTCCCTTGGTAACAGCAGAATTCGAGATATTCTTTTAAAGACACGTAAGTGGAAAGGATTTGCTTGGGTCGATAAAGTCGGCGTTGTTTGTATCACACCCTTACACATTTAAAGGAGCTTACTGTAAATTGTTATTTGACGTAACGTAAGTATATACATCATGTTCAAAATAACCACTGTCACGTTTTATAAATAGGAATTGTAATCACGCTTGTGGATGTTGGATTTATTTTGTGCGAGGGTTTATTTTAAGTATAATCGTAAAACGGTTTTGTAAATGTAAGTAGAAAACCTAAAATACGAGTAGATCTTAAACTTTATTGTTTTATTAACATTTAAAAAAGGTTGAATAAGGGTTTTTACTAAGCAGAGGAATGATGCAATGAAGCAGGCTAACAGTAACCAGATAAGGGCAGGAGAATTATATTTACGCTCACAGACGGGTAATACACCATAACTTATTTAGGACCACACATAGGATCCTATCTCTTATCCTAAATATAAGACCTCTAGAATGATATCTATGTATTACATTATCATAGTTCTTTCAATTTTTATATTTGGTTCCAATGAACCCCAGCCGTCCTGCAGAAGTTTGTTTTTTTAGTTAGTACAGTGGTGTTGTCAACAATAATTTTCGAATTCCACTAAGCATATGTGAACTTACACCAAAATTTAGTTGTATTTATTTTATTCCGTCGCATTAATTAATCGCCTTAAAATTTATAATATGGACATATTTTCTATCAGGAAATTATGAAATAAATGTGATACTTTAAAACATATAATATCTAATATTCAATATGGCAATGATCCTATCTAACAACAAATGTGAAAAATCTTTTATCAAATATGAAATGATTCATATGTCTGAAGGCGCTCCAGGTTGGGATAATATAACAACAATATTTTTAAAGGCGGCTCATGATTTGGTGGTAACCATAATTTCGCATCTTGCTAACTTGTATTTATCATATTGTTAACCTAGTAGATTCAAGAAAAAGATGTCTAACTGTGTTTCTTGATTTGAAAAAGGCTTTCGTTACCGTATCTGTCCCAATCCTTGTGCGTTGTCTAGAAGGTATAGGCGTTAGAGGAAACCCGTTAGCATTACTAATAGAATATCTACGGGATCGTAGGCAAAAGGTTATGGTAGGGGAGTATATTAGTAAGGAGTCTTACGTGAACTACGGCATTCCGAAAGGTAGCGTACTGCGCCCGACTCTATTCTTAATATAAATAAACCATCTCTGTAAAATGGTGCCAGAAAACGGTCGCATTTTCTCATACGCAGATGACACTGCTATTGTTTTATCTGGTGATACGTTGGGATCGGTGTACCAATGTGCTGAAAAGGGTCTTTCCAAAATTTCTAACTGGCTAAACTCACATCTTCTCACACTAAATATTTCTAAAACAAAATATATTGCATTTACAATCTACAACAACACTCAACCTGACCTAACGTAACTCTCAAAATTCACACTTGCCATAATATAACTAGGACAAACTGTTCTTGTAAAAATATTGAAAAAGTGACTCATATAAAGTACCTAGGTGTAATCGTTGATCAGCGGTTATCTTGGCATACTCATACAGATATGGTCATGGCCCGTATGAGAAAACTCATCTGGATATTTAGGAACCTAAGACATGTGACAACAAAAAAAATGTTAACTGAAATCTATATCTCTCTGGCTCAGTCAACCGTGTGGGGGCGGTGCGACAAAAACGAAGTTTCTTAAGCTGGAGCGAGCACAGAGATCTCTTATCAAGGTCATGTATACCAAACCATACAGATGCCCAACGTTCGTCAAAGTTATAAAAAAGCGAGCGGTATTCTCACAGTCCGAAAATTATACATACTGCATGCTGTCTTAAAATTGCACAAAGTTCTGCTTATGACCCTCACCATCAGGAAAGAAGACGAAAACACAGTGTTGCACCAGTAAAAATTGTTAAAACTGCATATGCCCAAAGACAATTTACTACAAATTCCGCTACCGTATATAATAAAATAAATAAAATAATTAACATCTATCCTATGACTACTAAAGACTGCAAAAAGGCAATAGTTCAATGGCTGAAACTGAAGACCTATGATGACATTGAATTGTTGCTGCAGGCATCGTCAATATGAGAAAGAAAAACAAAAAAAATACTTGCACGCACACACTCATACATACACTCACATGCACACACACTCACTCACACTCACAGACATTATTTTAGGATATATTTTCTAAGTTTCTTTGTATTTTTTATTATTTTTTTAGTTATAGTTCAAGTCTCATCTTGTTAAATTTGAAACTTTGCTTGTAATTTTTAGATTCTGTTTTCCTTTTGTACATCACTTTTACCATTTCATAATTTGTCTTTGAAGAGCGGGCCCTCCTAGCACAGGTATATCTTTTACTTAAAAGGAGGTCTCTATGTAAGATTTACTGTAAAAGTGTACAAGTTTCTGCAATAAACCTTTTTTTTTTTTATATGTTTTTATTACACTGTTATCAATATGACTCAGATCTGTGATCCTAGACCCCTCTACAGTTGACTAGGAGTCAATGAGTGTCTTGATAGATTATTTTTTTCAGTTCCATCAAGAGAAATCTGGATCAATTTTAGTACCAACTGAAATTATTTATAGGTTTTTCTTTTGAACTTGTTATTTGACCTAATTACGAAAAAAGCTGTTTTATCTCCTAACTTTTACCAATTTTCGTGTCAATGACAACCGTTCAATTTGTATTTATTGCACAGAAAGGCTCCCTTTATGGCATGCACCGATAATAGCGTTGCCATAGAAATTATTTTAAAACGTAGATTTGTTCTATGAAAACGTTTTCTCGCATCGTTCTATTTTAATCTTTAGTCTATTTATTCTCACAACATTTTGATCATTGCCTTTCTGTGGAATTTCAGTTTCTTTTTACCAGCGTTGATTAAAATGGTGAAAGGCATATTTCTCTATCTTACAAATGTCGTAGATTTTTAGGAGAAGCCGAGTAAGTTGTTTGCGTGATACGAACTAATTATTCTTCACATGGACAGAGGCCACAACAAAGTTGTTCGATTCCCCCGGAGGGCCACATAATGGCTAATTGAATTACCCCAAAACTATCTCCCTCTCGACAGTAGGGTATTATGGGTAACTTTGTTATAATATAATGTAGTTTACCAATTATAAAGTTTTGCGTTAATATTTTTTGTGTTGAGAGTTATAAAATAACTTTGAGTGCCCAATTTATTTTTGTTTTGCGGGTAGACACCGGAAATGTTGATTTTTATTTATATTTTATTAGTAATCCATCTCGGGATGCATGCACGGGACAAATTATGTACACAAACTTTGTTCTACCTCACGACGGTGGGTTGGTCTTATTCGTGTGTGTATGATGATGATTCACATGCACATTGTTTCTGTGTGCGTAAGCTCGGGAGCGCTCAGTATCGCTTACGCACACAGAAACAATCTGCATGTGCATTTACCCACACGATTAAGATCTACTCACCGGAGCCGTCGCGTCGTGAGTTAGAACAAATGTATTAAAACCCATATCAAAATCCGTTGCGTGAAGAAGAAGATAGCGGAGAAACAGAAAGAAGCAGGCATCCGCTTTGTTTAAAACTATTTAGAAATTCAGCACAGTTTATACATAAAAGGTCTACTTTTAAAAAAAAACAGCTGAAATACACTGGCTTTCAATACTTAGTAACACACTTTTAAAATTACAATTTCTCCTAAACTATAGAAGTCAGAGACTGTATTGACTTTCGACATACTTTTTCAATGCCTACACAATACACAACCAATAACACGATTTTGAGTGATTAACCCCGTTTCTGGCAATACCTAAGTTACCAACGTGTAACAAATTAAATTCAAGTGAAGTGGTGCGATTGGCTATTGGAAATTCATTGGTTCTCACGGCAGCTAACGCGTTTGACAACTTGTCATATTAACTATACAATAGTTTTCATTCAAAGAAAAGAAAAGAAATAAAGAAAAATATTTATTTGTTACCCGCACAGGAGACACGAGAAAATAAGCATACACTTAAACAATAATAAAATAAAAAACCCTGTGCGAGACCAATCAATAGCATCTTTTTTGTTCCGTGGTCTACTTTGATGTCCCCGATCGGCCTCAGAAACCAAGTAGGCAGGTGGAAGGAGCCCTCTTCCGCATACCTCCATATGTTATATGGAAATATATTCAAAATAGCAAAATAGGATTACACCACGAAATAGCAGCAGCGTGTGAATTTGGAACCGAATGCCAAACCATGCCCCACCTCCTGTCCTGTCCTTTGTGCCCTAAAACATGCAGCTTTAGTAATCTTTGTACGGCTACCAACGATGCCTTAGAAGTTATTAAGGTTAGAGCCAAACATGACTGTCGTGCCAGGAAAAAGAAATTTAAAGATGACTTAACACGTAAATTAACTAAACATAACAATACATTACACACCGTATTTCGTAAAAATTAATAAGCAAAACCACTAAAGACACTCACAAAACCACTAGAAGCAATACGTCAAAAGCAATAATGCTCAATCAACGACCACTAAAGGAATTCAGACTGAAACACATTCCAAACGGATCGAATGTTGGTCAGACAAATGAGGAATGGCTTGATCGAATGCCACCACACTGGTGTCCCATAACACTACATAAAAGGATACTTCACGGCAATTTGTCGTTGTATACCTACTTTTGTGCGACGAAATTGAGCAAAACTGTTAGAGTATGTTGAAGGTTGAAATTGAATTCTGTAAATGAGTATTCAGGATTTATTTTTAGATTAGAAAGTAAGCTCGCAAAAATTATAATTATATTGTTGTTGAGAATTATTCAAATGCCATTCGATTTTTGACGGTATTTATTGGCAATTAAATCAAGCAAAGGTTGAGAATTATTAACTTAGTAGTCTACTTAAAATTCATTGATTCATTTAGTGACAATCGATGCACAGCCTAAATGCTAAGTTTAGAAGCATGGAATTTTCCAGGATGGACAAAAGTAAGCACTAAGGAAGGTTTTTTGCATTAGACTCACTACTTGTAACAAATTTGCAGTTATAAAATTCCCCATAGATGTTCGTTGACCTAAATAAAAGTATACCTCCGACCTAAATAGTAGGTATTGCAGTTATTTATCTTCCTATCATTACTCCCGTCGAAAGGAATTGACCGTCCGTATTTGCCGACCGTGATGTATTATGGAAGTAGGATCAAATTTGCTCAACCAATGTTTTTTATCTGTATTCATGAATAAAACAACAGTACTCATTTACGCGGAACATGTTTACCCTTCAGATGTTTTCGAAGTAAGATGGGAGTTAAAGATCGCAAAATTATTTATTTGAAATGATCATTATAATCAAATAAAATAGGAATAAGTAAAATTTTGGTTAATTTTATATATTTTTTGTGGACTATAAATGCTAAAGGCCGATTTCTGAGTTAAGTAAAACAGCAATAATCAGTTGAGTATTGTCAAATACTCAACTGATTAACCAGTACTTGGGTGAAATAGCTAGCAGAGGAGTGGAAGAAAATGACTGATCATGTCATACAATGTTGAAAATAAATATAATGAAAGGGATAGAATTACAGAAAATAATTTATAAAGTTCCATGATTAATGTACGAAACAGTGATTCCAGTGACTCTAATGAATCTATACAAATGGAAGTCTTAGATTCAGATTTTGATTATGGTAGTGAATAAACCAAAATTATTAGAGAATACTGTTGTTTTTTTTTTAATTCTGATTGATATATCACATATACCACATAATATCTAAAGTATTGCCTGCCTAAAGCACCGATAGTATTTTTATTCAGACGAAGTAAAATTAATAATTCTAAAGTATCAAATTAGGTTATTCCAAGTATCTCATACTAGTTTTGGGGTTGCTATGCCGAGATTTTTTTAAATTTGCCGCGCTTTTTCAGTGTCTACTTTCGTTTGCCAGACTCTAGAAGTAAATGTGTTCAGAGCGAGCAGTTGCTGGTTCTTGTGATACTTCATAGAACTACAGAATATTTTACTCAGAATTTCACAAGATCTCTCAAGAGGAATCAGAACCAGAACAGAACCGATACACAAAATTCGTGCATCTGCATTGGAATCTGATTGCAATTGTGAATTAACGACAAATGTGGACTTTTGTGATGAAATCTTTGATGAGTGACCTGGGTTTTCAAGACAAAAGGCTTTGCTAGCCATCGAAGAGCCAGCCTCCAAAGGAAAACAATATTAGACTGGGTCGGTGCCATTGGATATGTGTCGAAGGAGGACTGTGTTTTAATATGTGTTAACGAACAATATAATATCTGCCTACTTATTTTATAAAATAATAAATAAATTAGACTTATTATATTGTTTTTATCATCTTTATTTTACTGATACCAAAATCGTATCATACAAAAGCCAAATTCTGTACACATTTTCATCGTTGTAACCTTTTCTTGTCTTGCGGATCCTAGTTATATTCTGTATAGGTATGAAAGTCTGTATGTTTGGATATTTGTTAATCACACCTCAATGGTTGAACGTATTTGTTTGGTAGTATATAATTTGGAATACAATTACACAATGACTAATAAAAAAATGATTGAATAATAAAAAAGAAATATTATAAAATAGATATAATAATAAATAAACCGAATAACAAAGCATTTCATTCTGAAATCAAAGATATAAAACTATAGTCTATACAATACATCTTTATAGTTTATAAAAAGTCCCTAATCTCAGTGTGCCTCTTGGCAAAGGCCTCCACTAACAGTTTCCACTGGGGTCTCTCTTGAGCTACTCGCCAACACCACAGCGCGCCATCGCTTTCACTTTGTGCCTACATCTTGGACCAGCGGTCTTTCGCATTTACCATTCCCATCTCTGACACTATCTTCCACGGCTTCTTTTCTCATGTCTTGGTACCAGTTTATCACTGCTTTTCTCCATTTCCTTTAGTTATCGCGAATCATATGACCGGTCCATTTTTACTTTTCACATAGTTTCTGTAGGATAACTCTCGGTTTCCGCACAGGAAAAGCCAGTGGCGACCACAAACACAAAAACTGGCACTTTTAAATAAATATTTTTGTTGAAGATCTCTCATCATCATCATAATTTCTGCCGAAAGACTGCTGGATACAGGCCTTCTCCAAGCGACACCACATCAACCGGTCCTGTGTGTCTGTCCTACTTCGGTTTCCCGTGACCTCAACCAGGTCATCGATCTGCAGAGGGAGTTTTATATATTACTAGCGGACGCCTCGTGGTTTCACCCGTGTAGTTCCCGTTCCCGTAGGAATACAGGGATAAAAAGTAGCCTATGTCACCCGCGCATAGTGTAGCTTCCCAATGGTAAAATAATTTTTGAAATCGGTCCAGTAGTTTCGGAGCCTTTTCGGTACAAACAAACAAACAATAAAATCTTTCCTCTTTACAATATTGGTATAGATTTTGTGTTTATTTCGCTTGATTAACGTTTAAGCAAAGGCTTGTCATCTATAAACTGCCAAATGTAACCAGTGTGGCCAGATTTGACAAGCCCCAAGTCGCCGAAAATATTGTTTTTCCTTTTATAAAAAACTCAAGACGACCAATATTCACTAAAGCCACGAAACATTCTACGAAACGTAAATTTCCATTGTTGCTTTGACCACACTAGAAGCTAATATGAACTTTAATGCGTTTGACATAAGAATATTATTGATTTCACATATAAAATTTTTCAGCATTTCTTTATTTTCCATGCATTGTCGCGACTGAAGTATAATGAAAAATAATGATGAACTGTTAAAAGCATTTAGATTTCCAGTTATTTTCATTATTCCTCAATGTTGTATTAGACATTCTCATTCCGAAATCGCTTAAAATCCCCCCATTTTTAGGGTTCCGTAGCCAAATGGCAAAAACGGAACCCTTATAGATTCGTCATGTCTGTCTGTCTGTCTGTCTGTCTGTCTGTCTGTCTGTCTGTCTGTCCGTCCGTATGTCACAGCCACTTTATTCCGAAACTATAAGAACTATGCTGTTGAAACTTGGTAAGTAGATGTATTCTGTGAACCGCATTAAGATTTTTACACAAAAATAAAAATAAAACAATAAATTTTGGGGGTTCCCATACTTGAAACTAAATCTAAAAATTTTTTTTTTCATCAGACCCATACGTGTGGGGTATCTATGGATAGGTCTTCAAAAATGATATTGAGGTTTCTAATATCATTTTTTTTTAAACTGTATAGTTTGCGCGAGAGACTCTGCCAAAGTGGTAAAATGTGTGTCCCCCCCCCTGTAACTTCTAAAATAAGAGAATGATAAAACTAAAAAAAATATATGATGTACATTACTATGTAAACTACCAGCGAAAATTGGTTTGAACGAGATCTAGCAAGTAGTTTTTTTTTAATACGTCATAAATCGTAAACCGCAATTTACCAAGTACGGAACCCTTCGTGCGCGAGTCCGACTCGCACTTGGCCGGTTTTTTTTTGTGAGGTACCCTATTTGGCGACCAGTCGCCGATCGTAAAAATTAGTCACTCCGGCACTCTTCCGAGTCTAAGCCTAAATGACGAAAAGTCGCCCAATCTGGCTACACTGATTATGTAACGTTAACCACGGTTTGGGAATTTGAGAATGATCAAATGTGTTATCTCAATTGTGAAACCCAATTGAATGTCAATGAAAGTTTTTTGTATGACATAAGGTATACTTTGGCATGACTTGACTACGTATACTCAAATCTTGCTCAGCATCGCAGAAAACTTAAATTAGCAGATGATCAAGCGTGACAGATGCTTAAATCGAGATCAGCACATACTTAGCGTCGAATACTTAATTCAGAAATTAGCCCTTAGTACCTATTTTCTAGGTACTTACTCAATTTCACATCGTCTGTCTGCGTTTGTTCTATATTATTTGAGAGGTCAGTGGAACACATTTTCTTATTTGGTCTTCCACTTCCTCTGCATCTGTCAATCTAATGTCACCCTAAGAGGATTTAAGGAAATACAAGAAGCCTCTATGGAGGTGTTAGAATCATGGAAGAACCCATATAAAAGTATCAATACATGTCGAGATGGTTATTTACTGTGTATCAGAGTTCCTATGTATGTGGTGTATAAGGGAAAGGTTTTATGAAGAAAAGCACAAAAAGACAAGACTAGGTATTTATTTCAATTAAGCTTGTCAATTAATTCATATTGAGGCTCAGAGAGCTTACCGCCCAGTCGCTAGACCTAGTTCTCGTGGGGAAGAAGGGCAAGAAACTCTGCGGAAGCAACTATGGTTGTAAAAGTATTTATAGATATATTTTACAACCATATAAATATCGTTTATCACAATAAAGATCTAATTATATTATGGCCATTATATGATGAATCTTGTAACATTTCACAATGTTATATAATCAAAACAAAAAAGATAAGGCAAAGAACATGACTAGCCCTTAAATCAATTTAACATTATTATGAATAAAGGCCACAATATGAAAAAGAGTTTCAACACAACCATTAGCAATAATCAAGTTATAATATCAAATAACTTACGTGAAGCTTGTATAGTCCATCATTCATAGAATATAAAAATTCAGGAAAACAATATCACAACATAACAACTGGTCTGTACTGGCTAGTAATTCACAACAAAGTGTGTCAACTAACGAATTACACACTATTTATAGTAACGAGTCGACCTGTCAAACGACCCCACCATTTTCTAAATTTCTTTAAGTAATCTCACAATTATGTCAATAATCAATTCTTGAGTAATGAAACCTTTTTAAAACGTAATAAGACAATTTAGGAATTTAATATCGCCTATTTAGTCATTCTTTCAACAGTGTTTTGTATTATCTAATAAAAATTTGATTTATTAAATTATATTATAAATCACAATTAAATTATTTCAATTTACATGTAGATTTACAAAAAAAGGAAAACATACTTATAGAAATAAAAGTAACATTTAGATATAACAATTAAAGCACAGTGCGGTGTGCGTCTCAAGGTTGCACCAAATGGGAGTCCAGCTCAGCACGTGTAAGGTCAAAATACCTGATGCTGATATTCTGCTGGTTCCTTAAGGTGATATATAGTCGCTGCGCTGAGCAGACGTGTTATGTTGGCATTGTGATAGTGTTATGCGAGGAGTATTTCACGTAAGTATACCCGCAACTTTAATTTATTACAGTAAAATTTTGCAGTGGGAAACGTTCTAGTTGGTTGAGAACCTGAATCTTGTTACCTTGATAGCAGGCAAAGAAAGTTGGTTTTACTGGCGGAGCAGAGTTTGGACACGTTGGTCCATTTCGCCTTATCCTGAAGGAATATTTGCAGCGAGGGTTGACGCGAAGTGGGTCGCCACAAAAGTCTTTTTGGCTTTTGTGGCCTGGGAAGGGTTTCTAGCCTTTTTCCTTCTATTGCCTGTCACGCCTGTCTCCATTGGGGAGGTTTGGCGTTGATCAGACTTGATAGCCCAATATTCAGCCGGTGGAATGGCCTGGGCTTTGGATGAGGGCGTGGGCGATCTCGAGGAATCGCGTACCGGTGGATTGGTGGGATAAGTGGGTGACCTCAGCGAATCGCGAATCAGTGGACTGGTCAGAGGGGAGGGTGACCTGGGCGAGTCCTATGGGTCACTCGGCATGGAGGCCTTGCTGGGCACAGGGGCCGCGATCCACGGTCTGACTAGAAACGGGCGAGGTAGCGGCGGTGGCCCCTTTGAAGGCCGTGCTATAGCGTTTTTTTTAATTTTAGATCATTCAGGAGAAACTAATGAAGGAGGTCGATACATAAAGATAACGACATCGTAATTCTCCGGTTAATTCAGGAAGGGAGTTTTTCCCCGGATAGGCCCAGCGATTTGTCCAATCCTACTCACCCAGTCAGATGAGACTGAGAGGACCTGCTGCGTGAGTCTTAAGATTTTGTTGTGTAAATACGGTTTTTAATGAATAATGGAGGGCCTAGGTGTGTACTGAGAGTCTGGTACGTAGGGGTAGACACACCATACCGAACCAGGTGATTGAACTGAGATAGAGCTTAGGGACAAGGATTGACTAGGCTAGACCATAAGGCCAGGTCCTTTGCTTCTGACACCTCGTCCTGAAGGGGTTTGGTGGGTGCGGTGGGTCTGCACCAAATACCACGAAACTGGATATACCGTAGTCAATGACGACCATAATGACGTCACGCAGGGGGTAGTGAGGCAGGCGAGCGGTGACGAGGCGAGCGCGCAAAGCAGCGTCCTTCTACAGCGCCAACCGATGCCAGAATTCACTTGTCTAGAGCCTCAGTTAATCTATTAATTAATATAGAATAACCCATGTAGCTATAAGAACTTTTGAAAATGGCTGGGCTAATTCATGATTCATGAATTAGCCTAGCCATTTTCAGTCATTTGACCGGGCTTTCTGAATAATGCCAATCTTAAACTTATTGGGCCGGGTAATAAAAACTTTAAATATCGATATCCATCACGTCTTAAAGCTTCGCAATATATAATTTGAATATGCTATGAATTTTAGAAAACCTGATCGATGGGAATTATATCACTTATTTTATCACAGCTTTATACCGCATTATTTTCCATAATTAAAGTTTGTTTTATTATAAGTTTTTCACGTCATTTCAAATTATATTTTTAAATATTTTCCAGCATTGTATAATTAACCAGTAAACCAAATATCCATGAAATAGCTTTATTCCTACACTAGATACATCATTATTGCCCTCGTTGACAAGTAAATATTGGTATTGATACTATGATCATACTACACATTGATAATTATAATGATTCGACGGGACTTATCCAAATACATATAATGGTTAGATTTACTTTGTATCTTACAAAGCGTGTAATAATCATTCAAAGGCAGCTGCTATTTAGTACAGCTGTTTAGAAACTGAATAGCAGATTCCAAATTCAAAGGCCCACTTGCGCCACCCTGGCTTATTTTACTAACTCCGAATTAGTAACTAACACGGTCCCATTATGTATGACATATTTTAATTTAACCTCGGGATAGCAACTAATTCTGATTCAAGTTTTTATTATTGTCATTAGGCTCGCACTTGACCACTATCTCATCGGATGGATTTTTGGTGCAAATGAGCCTAATGAAAATATGAATTAAACATCTGCTAATCAGTGGCTAAACAGCTTCGAGATTTTTATAAATAAGGCTAAATATGATTAATGCTAAGGGTTAATCTGTCTAGGCACTATAGGTTTTATTAATATTATAAAGGTTGTCTGATGAAGTCAATTTTACAGCAAACAGGCTGGCAGAAAAATAGGTTTGATTGGATTGGAACACTCAAGCCAATTAGGAACAAGTATAAAACAGTCCTATTCCCGTGAATCCGAACAACCGAACCACTCTAGTCAGGATTCGCTCCATCCGTCAAAGTGGCAAAAGCATGCCAGAGGTTATGAAAAGTATATCATGAAAAGGCGGTTCGGTTGTATGAAAATATTACAAGCCAACATAAAAATAAAAATAGAATAAATATTTCAACCTGGTACCTAACTCAGCGCGAGATCATGGATCCCATAATATATTATAACCTTATAATACATAACATACTAATTTGATCATAAAGACGAACTTTGAAACTGATAAAATAAAAAAATAAAGATTAAATTTGAATTTGGATGTCACCAAAGACGCGATTTTATGACAAAACCAGAGAGTTGGAATTTGTCCGTTATGGCTGACTCACGTCTCTGAGAATCAAAACAGAATAGAGTGTTAGTATGTTTGAAATATTTTTATTTTTACAACTTGTTTTTAGTATGATTTAATTTTGTTTGTACATTTCATTTACAAAACAAAAATTCGTTTTATAACAAAGTCCAATTTACAATACTCAAAATTTTGGTTTAACTTTTAATCATATTACAACTCTATGTGGGTATTTTCAGAAATTATGGCATCTATACAAATAGGGATACATATATCCGTCAAAATTAAATTAGTATATAATATCCTCCTTGCGAACGACCTTAAACAAATCAGATTCCAAGTGGAACGTACTCTGAATGGATACCGGCACAGAAACTGACGTGGTGTTCAGCCCGTTTCAAATTTCTTGAATGACTTGAATGCTCTTTCCCCTCAGCCGGGAACACCGCCCCCTTCTTCCACCCCTCCAACGCTCACAGAAATGGCTTCAATTGTTATAGACACCGGAAACTCCAGTGAAATAATCCGAGTAACTTCGAGCGCCTTATTATCACTGATGATACCGTTGTCTTAATATGTGATCAAACAAATTTAATTGTGTAAGTATTTTGTTGCGTGAAGGGAATAATTATGGAAATTTATACGTATAAACTTGGGTTTTCAAAGTAATTATGGGAGCTTGAGAGTACTTCGCGCGTGATAACGGTCATATTGTTAAGATTGGTGATGATAAGGCTTCGTTTCTGGTGGTGTTATTAAGGCGGTACCCCGAGCAAAACGCCGCGCAAGCCGTTTTTTGTGCTGTATTTAGGAGCTATCTAATCGTTATTTAAAAAGAAATATCAATTAATAAAAATACATTAAATTTCTACATATTATTGATTCTAAAATGGTAGATTTAGTTTTTTTTTAAATGTTGTATATATTTCACTAATCTACTTCCAAAAAAACATAAAAATGAGAAATAATTATTGATATTATGCATCTCCTCGTAAAGTGTTCATTGATTATTTTTTGTACTAACACTAATGGATAGACGATTTAATAACGAACATTTTACAAAGATTTTGTTCTAAATCTGATTTTATAAAGATTTTATTCTAAAATCTGGGCGTATTCACTACTGTAATTCATGCGCCACCAGTGCCGCTAGACCAATAGGAACGCTCATATCTCATGCCGATTTTTTGGTCAGGGTACCGTCTTAAGAAGAATCGATTTAGAACTTTGTTTTTTAGATTTTATTGGCTTAGTATAATGTTGGGGTGGTAACAATGATAACAAAGTAAGAACAGGCCACACTATATGATAGATTATACGGGATAAACAAGTCACGAATAAATATTATCCACTTTACGTACTCGTATACAGAAATTGTTTCTTTATCGTACTGACTTTTCCTTAGCGAATTTCCTTCACGCGGAGTGACTTTTAGGAGCTTAGCCTATCCATCTCAGTCCAAAAAATTCTCGAATAAATGGGAGGGTCAGTTTTGTTGGCGGCTAGACCAATAAAGCTTTGAAACTAAGTCTATTGTTAGGGTCGGTGTGGGCAACATTTGATACTTGATCAACAGTTCGGCCAAAGTGGTTCAGCACCCTTATAATCTATTTCCTACATAATCCTGCGGCTTTTGTAAAAAATGGATGTTAAATCTCTGATATATTTTACAAAGGATGCCTTTTAGAAGTATCAAGTGGTTTACAATTAAATTGATGTACATTGTTTTCATAAATACTGTCAAGTTCTTATATTAAGGTACGTTTTGAGAAACATAACATACAGCGCCATCTAGTGGAACTAATCAAAAGCACTACGATGAGCGGCTTTATGTTCTGGAAGATAGCAACTACAAATGATTTCTGTAGACAAGTGATGCCATCTACAATCCTCATGTGGAACAATCTGCGCAATAGCCATCCTGCTAGTTATCGGCACTACACCTACAGACGCACGTGTAGATATGGCACACATATGTGAAAATCCGCCTTTATAAGCAGAGCTGTCTTCAACCAAATCGTCATTCATCAGCTAGAGGTTCAGAGTTCGGTAGCCACGCAGCCAGCTCTGATCCTTAGTATAGCTGGTTCCTGCTTCGATAGCCTAGCAGTCTTCATGAACTAGCCAGTTATGGGAGGTCTGAAGGGCGATAGCCACGCAGTCCCTTTCAGCCCTCCACTTAAGGTTGTTACGTAATATTGTATTGTTTATTGTAAAATGTAACAAGTGACCAATAAATCAACATTGAATAAAGTTGTTTGTTATTCTAAAAACACCGTTCCATTAAAACAAGAAAGTGAACCTACATAAACAAATACTTTGTTTTACATATTTTATTATCAAATAACATATTTTATCAAAGATTTTCTTATGTTTTTAAATAGGTATGACTCCATATGTTATCCAAAAAAATAGGGATTTATTGGAAGTCAAGTCAATAATAAAACGCAGCAACACAAAGTCTACCCTATCTAAATTCCAATAAAAACTAGAACTGTCTATATTTTTAGATATTTCAAGAGCCATCAAGGAATGAAAGGGACCCATATCGACAACGTCCCACGCAAGCTGTAGGAGTTAATTGGAAGGCTCGGATAACTTATTGGTCCTTGTAGTTTCTAGCTATAGACTAGTCTCTATTTACTGAGTATTATTATCTCTAGGCCTTATGTTATTGGTGTCTGTTTGAAGTGAGGTACGCATGCCTAGCATTAATATCGGTTGAAAAATTATTTTGGTACACATGATACATTTTATCAAAGTTGAAATTGAACGACTTTCAGTGGAGCTTTAAAGTGGAGTGGAGACTGAAAAAAATATACATGAAAGGTATATACTTGTTCCATCCCCAGAACGTTTATTTTGGTTAGCTGTACCAGGCCCCTCAGAAAGTATTGCGAAAAAAAGTTTTTATATATGGGAGACTGGCCAGTTATAATGTTTTTCGAAAATATGATTATTTATAAGTAAAAATAAGTAAGTTCCAATTTCAAAATTTCCCTCCACATTTTTTGCGAGTTAATTCAAAGTATTGTGTCTCACTGAAATATGGATCTGCGCCGGGAACATTTTAGAGCTATGATTTTATACGATTTCAAGTGTCGCCTGAAACCGGATGAATCGTACGATAGACTTCAAATGGCATTCATGGATGAAGGCCCTTCCAAGGCAACCGTGTATCGTTGGTATAACGAATTCAAGCGCGGTCGACCAACTTTGGGGGATGACGAAAGAAGCGGTCGCCCTTTGACGGCTGTTACCGAAGAAAACGTGCTAGCAGTGAAAAATTTAATCCAAGACAATAGGCGAATTACATATCAGGAGATTCAACACATATTGAAGATTGGATCGGGAAGCGTTCACGAGATTCTACACAGCCATCTTCGCGTGAGGAGGATAGTATCACGCTGGGTGCCGCACAACCTCACCGATGCTCAGAAGCAGGCCCGGGTGGAATGGTGCCGTGATATGCTTAACAAATTTGAAGCAGGCTCGTCTCGGCGTGTTTACGACATCGTTACAGGTGATGAGTCCTGGATTTATCAATACGACCCAGAAACCAAGCGCCAGTCGACTGTTTGGGTGTTTCAAAATGAGCCAACGCCTACCAAAGTGAAGCGATCTAGAAGCGGGGGTAAGATTTTGATCGCTAGCTTTTTTAATTTGACTGGCCACTTGGTATCAATTCCCTTACGGGATCAAAGAAGCATTAATGCCGAATGGTATACTACCAAATGTTTGCCAGAAGTTTTCTCTGTTATAAGCAACAAGCGACCAAACACAGGGCTCCGCGGGCTACTGCTCCACCACGACAATGCACCTGCGCACACCGCACTCAAAACGAGGGACTTCCTGGACAGCACGCCAGTCAAACTCCTGGGTCACCCTCCTTACAGCCCTTATCTAGCACCGTGTGACTTCTTTTTATTCCCAAAAATAAAAAATCAGCTCAAAGGGATACAATTTTCGTCGCCGGAAGATGCGCTGGCTGCGTTCGAGCAGGCTGTAAACGAGGTGTCTGCGGCGGACTGGAAAAAGTGTTTTGAAAACTGGTTTAGGCGCATGAATCTTTGTATAGAGGCTGGTGGAAAGTACTTTGAAAAGATTTAATAAAAATATATGTACGTATAGAACAATTTTTTTTAGTTTCGCAAAACTTTCTGAGTGTCCCACGTATCTTACTAGCCTCAATTACCTACTTATTCATTCAATCATCCAGATATCTGGGACGAATACCTGCTCAGAAATTTGTATCAACAAAACTAGCTAGACTAGCTAGTTTTGTTGATACAAATAGCTAGTTTTGTTGATACAAATTTCTGATCAATATAATTATAATGCCATCTTTATAACCCTCGTTCATATGAGGTTAATAGGAGTGACCATGTTCCCAACTCTTTAAATATCTATAACACTTAAATAAAATAAAAACTACGAATACGACAAAGAGGGCAGGGGTAATTCGTCGTCAAAAAATTAAAATTGGTGGTTATTGTTAATTAAGCATGCTTTACTTTGTAAATTATATATATTTATATATAAATAAACTACACTTTAACTTGAGATTCAATTTAGTGGTTGAGAATATTCCAGACGTGTCTTGAAAACATATTTTCGTTATTTAATTTGTTCTTAAGCTTTTTTGAGCGATGGATTCAGAAACTGCTATATGAGAAGAATAACGTTTGTTTACAAGTCGCTACGGAAAAATTCACATACAATATTTACTTCAATATATTTGATATTAGCTGAGATTTTTCAGCTTCATATTTTGTTTAGTTAGCGTCAACAACGTGTGAGATAGAAGTATTATGCCATATTGACTCTACGTAACATTTTTGATCTATAGAAAATGGTTTCCATATCCCGGTAAATTAAACTCCAAGAACTTACTTTCACTATGACTACTTGTAAATATATTTTTTATGAAAAAATGTAGCTATCAATTGTATATTTATCCAAGAAATGATGTACAGTCAAACGGGGTGAATAGGAACGCAGAAACAAAACTATGAAGGGAATTTTCACGTTATTTAAAATTGTTTGTAGCATTTGAGTACACAATTATTTTTTAAATAATGTTTAAAGCAATAAAATGGTCTCAGAGTTAAATTTATTCCCTTCATAGTTTTGTTTCTATTCACCCTTGCGTTCCTATCCACCCCGTTTGGCGGTACCAAATCTGTGGATAGACGAAACCATCAGTAAAGAAACTGCTACAAAACAGAAAGGTCCCAACTCAATTATTGGACCAAAGAGCACAAAAGCATTATTTTAGGCGTGTACAGTAATAAATTATAATGATAATACGTGAGATAAATTAGAATTTCTCTACCGTTTCATAGGCTTAGGAATCCCTCAAGTCAGCCTTTCACCGGTCAGTCGGTCAGCTTTTTGTTATAAACGTGAACCATTAATCAGACGACGTCTCTTGAAGTGAAGTATTTTTTGGGTCAAACTGTTGGAGTATAACGCTGGCCATTTTCATGAAGGCTTTTTTTTTAAACTAAGTACTCACTGTCAGCCCTGTCTCTGTCTATCGGTTTAGAAAAATATATGTCATGTGTCTGTAAAACAATATATTAAATGATTTTACATTGTTTCCACTGCGTCCGTATTGCTTATTTCCATAACCCTGTAATACAAACTGACAAGATAAACCTTTTCGCACCTATTCAGAAAGCCTAAAGAAACTATGGCTTTGAAATGTAATTTCGTGAATTTTGTTTGGATATAAGTCACGGTGAGGAATATAAATTGTTGGGCTATAATTCAAAATTTTGTCAGGGTCTTCTTGTCCTATTTTAGTCGAGCAATAATGTATATCTAATTTAGCATGAAAACTTATTGGCCAGGTAAATGCATACCCACTGCAAGTGTTAAGAATTCAAGTTACCTATTTCAAATCACCAGTATCTTAAATCTATGTTTCAGTAAAATCGAGACTCAGGTGTATTGTTTGTTTTTACATATTTACTAAGGGCCGCTTGCATGAAAAATTTAACTCAGAGTTAGTTGATAAAACGAGGTTAAATTGACAAAAGTGTATGTCAAACTGTTAATTTAACATCATGTTAAACCAGTTATATATGACGGCGTTTACGTCAAACGTCAGGTTGACAGGACTGTCTATGTCAACCTAGCGAAGCGTCATTGTCGATGGTAGTCGAGGTGGCCATCTTAAACTCACTTTTTGAACGAGACGGCGCCCGCGCACCACGCTTGTGACGAATCGCTCAGAATCTTCGCCATCACGCTATTTCAAGTTTAAATGAAGTTGATTTCGTATAGTAGTAATTCGTATTTACCTAATTACATCGTGATTCCTGTGAACAATGATTAAAATACGTCAATTGTGATCTGAAACCATTTATTCATATTTTAGCACCTATCCACATAATTAGAAGAAGCTGAGTTCTGGTGAAGGGCCTCCAGGTCGTCCTGGCTCTACATCAGAAGTGGGATTCGATCATGCTAATGAGGTCACATGTAAAAACAATGCTAGTATAAATAGCAGTTACGTTCTTGCAAAAAAAAATACGTTGTTGTTTATCTGGGATCAACGTGGGACTGATTTAAAGAATCGTGTAGTTTTTTGCGACTACCCTCAGTCTTGATTAATGAAAAACCAGGCCGGAGCGGAGCAGCAAGGAGGCTAGCAAGAATCAAGGAGCTGGACAGGTCAAGGAGAAGCATGTGCACTTGTGGAAAGATCCATAGACACTGGTCTTTATGCCAATCTGGTGAGTCATTTTCAATTTGTCATGAATATGGAAAAGTGTTTACATTATTCAAAATTCTGGTTTTGTTTACGGTATGGCCCATGTCAGGTCCATAATCTCATGTTAGTTATCGCTGGTCAAGTTTTAGTGTTGCCGAAGATTTATTATTCTTATTATCACTGGTAATAGTCCTTAGCTAGCTATTATTGTTCGGAGTTTAGAGCGATGTAGTAGAATTGCTGTACCAAACACACCATTCTGTATCTTTAGATAATTCCAAATGAAATATTTTGATCAGTTTTGTAGTGAGATAGTTTTATGTAGTGAGAGTTAACTAAGTTTGAGGAGAAGCATGGTATTCTTCTTTTCGAATCTGAGAGTCAAACTATCTGGAACGTAGTAAACCATACCAGGCCTCGTTAATTGAGGCTTAAAATGCCGCCTGCAATGGCATTCATTGCATTCTCTAAAGCCCATATCCGTAACCTACCTGGGCACTTGGGATGCTGTAATGTGTGGTTCATGTTTTGGCCAGGAGCTCCGCACTCACATTCAGTGTCCATAATAACCCATTTTTCTGTGCCGGTTAGGGTTACTACACCGCTGCACCGGTAAATTTTCATCAAAGCTGTCTATGATTAAGATAACCATGTGAACATTTACTCTCGTAGTGTCATCCATGTTTCAGATACCATATTGTGTCGCAGTGGAGCCTCTGCTGCTGGCTAGTGGTTCAGATGCTGTATGCGAAGGCTGACGTGTCAACATCTGAGAGGTTAAGAAAGACGGCAGGTTAGCAATTCACAGGAGGTAGCCTACGTTATGACAACATCTGTGAGGTCGGGAGCACGCAAGTTTATAATGGCATACTCGGTGAGTCGCTTCCATGTTATTTCGATAGTGAGGTCAAATGTTGTCTAGTGAAGAGACGCTAGTACGAGTTTAAAGAGTGTTTTTGTTTGACCACTGAATTGGTAGTGGTCATAATCTAGCACTATCACTAGGTAATTAAGACACACTTAGTAAAAAGCAAGTAGTTAATGAAATGATTGGCGGTATAGTTTCAACATTTGGTTTAGTACGAGGTTTAGGATGAGATATCTCCATAAGATGGAGATGAGATATCCAAAACGACTGCGCAAATAGTGATTTTCAGTTGCATAGCGAGTTAGTAATGTCGTTGAACCAACGCAATTGTATCGAGTTATGTTGCGTAACGATTTACAATGACCGTCTTCAGATCTGAATCACTTGCTTACTTTCAAAGTAATATTATGATACAAGTAGATTTCACGATTGTTTTCCTAACATGAAAACTGAGTAAGTGACCGATAGTAAATGGTTACTGTTGATCATTTGATTTTGATGATATTGATCCAAGTTAATTCGTGAAGCTCCTTCATAAGAGCTATTAAGGCGCAAATATGATCAAGCATAATGGTTCCCCTCATATTAACAGTCAGTATGTTACAAATTCTTTGAGTAAAATCCGCGAACCTTATGAGAAAGATCCCCGATCACCAAGTTACTCACTCAGGAATTGGACGTCATAGTTGATGGCAGTGGAAAGGAGACAAAATCTGATTAAGAAAGGCTTGTACACTCATACTCAAAACTTTGAATCGCACCTCATGAGTAACATGTGGCGATGGATCTATAAGGAATCTTTGATGTGATTCTGGCCCAAAAAATACTTCACTTGAAGAGACGTCGTCTGATTAATGGTTCACGTTTATAACAAAAGGCTGACCGACTGACCGGCGAAAGGCTGACTTGAGGGTTTCCTAAGCCTATGAAACGGTAGAGAAATTCTAATTTATCTCACGTATTATCACTATAATTTATTACTGTCAATGCTTTTGTGCTCTTTGGTCCAATAATTGAGTTGGGACCTTTCTGTTTAGTAGCAGTTTCTTTACTGATGGTTTCGTCTATCCACAGATTCGGTACCGTCAAACGGGGTGGATAGGAATGCAGGGGTGAATAGAAACAAAAATATGAAGGGAATTAATTCAACTGTGAGACCATTGTATTGGTTTTAAACATTATTTTAAAAATAATTGTTTACTCAAATGCTGCAAACAATTTTAAATAAAGTGAAAATTCCCTTCAAAGTTTTGTTTCTATTCACCCCTGCGTTCCTATTCACCCCGTTAGACTGTACATCGTTTCTTGGAAAAATATACAATTGATAGCTACATTTTTTCATAAAAACTATATTTACAAGCAGTCATAGTGAAAGTAAGTTCTTGGAATTTAATTTACCGGGATATAAAACAATTTTCTATCGATCAAAAATGTTACGTAGAGTCAATATGGCATAATACTTCTATCTCACACATTGTTGACGCTAACTAAACAAAATATGAAGCTAAAAAACCTCAGCTAATATCAAATATATTGAAGCAAATATTGTAAGTGAATTTGCCCGTAGCGACTTGCAAACAAACGTTATTCTTCTCATATAGCGGTTTCTGAAACCATCGCTCAAAAAAAGCTTAAGAACAAATTAAATAACGAAAATATGTTTTCAAGACACGTCTGGAATATTCTCAACCACTAAATAATCTCAAGTTAAAGAGTAGTATATTTATATTTAAATATATATAAAATTGACATGGTAAAACATGCTTAATCTATACTAATATTATAAAGCTGAAGAGTTTGTTTGTTTGTTTGTTTGAACGCGCTAATCTCAGGAACTACTGGTTGGAATTGAAAAATTTTTGTTGTGTTGGATAGTCCATTTATCGAGGAAGGTTATAGGCTATATAACATCACGCTACGACCAATAGGAGCCGAGCATACTAATATTATAAAGCTGAAGAGTTTGTTTGTTTGTTTGTTTGAACGCGCTAATCTCAGGAACTACTGGTTGGAATTGAAAAATTTTTGTTGTGTTGGATAGTCCATTTATCGAGGAAGGTTATAGGCTATATAACATCACGCTACGACCAATAGGAGCCGAGCATAAATGAAAAATATTGCAAAAACGGGCAAAGATATTCCTTTTTGAGAGCTTCCATTGCGTGCGCTGCGTAAACGGTTTAAGTTACGCAAATATCATGTATGATGGAAATGTTTCTCTTTAAAAGTTCTAAAACAAAGTATATGTCTATCTTTTAAGATTGACTCACAATAGCAACTTTTATGTTCTAAATTTTAATTAGATCGCCGCTGCCGGTAGAAACAAAAGTTGGTTACATTCGTATAGTAGTATTTTATTTCTTATTCAAATAAATAGTTCAACGAGTTGGTAGGTAGGTAGGTAGGGTAGGGTAGGTAGGGTAGGGTAGGGTAGGGTAGGTTAGGGTAGGGTAGGGTAGGGTAGGGTAGGGTAGGGTAGTGTAGGGTCGGGTAGGGTAGGGTAGTGTAGGGTAGTGTAGGGTAGGGTAGTGTAGGGTAGGGTAGGGTAGTGTAAGGTAGGGTAGTGTAGGGTAGGGTAGTGTAGGGTAGTGTGGGTCGGGTAGGGTAGGGTAGGGTAGGGTAGGGTAGGGTAGTGTATGGTAGGGTAGGGTAGGGTAGTGTAGGGTCGGGTAGGGTAGGATAGGGTAGTGTAGGGTAGGGTAGTGTAGGGTTTTTTTTTTTTTTTTTTTTTTTTTTTTTTTTTTTTTTTTTTTTTTTTTTCCAGACTAGTTCCACCACAAAGTTGGTGCCTATTCTTAATCTAATCCTCATCCATACTAGTTCTCGCTTGTCATTCCTCTCGTACTTTCATGCTTCATACTGTATCTTTCTTTTATCCTTCCTCATTTATCCTGTGGGTGGGACTCCCACTTATTAGCTACTACTATTCTGTACTTCTTTATTTTATTTTAAAACATAGGGAAATAATTTTTTCAACAGGGTTTATTTTTATTTTACATGTATAACTTAGCTTATCTCGCTAGTTATTTCACAAATTTACTAATACTAACTATTTTAGGTACACTTATTCTACAATATATTTGATACTATGTTAAACTATATACTATACATGCCAACAAAGCTATCTAACAATTTTAATTTAATATACTTCAACACTGTTTATACACACTTGACAACTCTTCTATACATATATATCTATTTCTTAGTCTACTGCTTATACTTATTTTACATTTTGCGCTAATTTTCTATGTTTACATATTTATATTTACAATATAGTATGAAACATAGTTGTTTCATCACGTTTTATTTTTATTTATGACTTTTTGTGCTATATTTTCACAGTAGGCTATAAGTTTACTTCTTTCTTTGCTCGACATTAGTTTTTGTACGCTGTCTCTGTTCAGTCCAATACCCAACTCCTGTTCAAGGTTGTAACGTTCTTTTGCAAATATTGGACACTCTAGGACGATATGCGGGACCGATTCCGATACGTTGGGGTCACAGGTGCACGATGGGCTCTCCTTACACTTAAAACGGCTTAAGTATTCTGAGAACCCACCGTGTCCTGTCAGGACTTGCGTGAGAACGCCTGTTGGCTTTACCTGTTGAACGATACGGTAGGCGGCTACGGCGTCGGGAAGAAACATTTTCGTCACCGAGGCCGTCTCGCCCGACACATATCTCCGATTCCATTCACCAAGCGAATCCATACGGATTTGACGCTTGATGAATGATACCGGACACTGGTCATAGTCCGGCTTCCTCCGTAACGACAACGCCGCTTCCTTAGCCAACTCGTCTGCACGTTCATTCCCCGGCAAGCCCGCGTGGGCCTTGACCCAGTAAAGAGACACAGCTTTTTCTTGAGTCAATGCCAGAGCGATATTCGCTCTTGCGCGGACCGCCAGAGGATGGAGCGAGCCATGGCTTGTCAGTGTCTGCAATGCTGCCATTGAGTCACTGTACAAGCCATAGCTCGTCTCTTTGCGCTTGACGATTACGTCCGTTGCTTTACAAATGGCTAGTAGTTCCGCCTGGTAGACAGTGCAGTACGCGGCGAGGCTAAGCTTAAGGTTCCGGATTTCACCATCATTATCCCATAAGGATAATGCGGCTCCGACCTTTCCCTCAATCTTGCTGCCGTCAGTGAAGATTCGCACTGACTGCACGTTTTGACTGTCCACAAGCTGTTGGTCTGCCAGGCACATGAACTCCAAAGCCATTTGTTTGGCAGGGTGAGACGTCTCTGCAAACCCCACCATACTCTCAATCTCCCGGTCTCCTGGCACAAACCGGGATGACCCTCTCCTTGCCTCATACAGGGCGGCTGCCTCTTGTATGCGGAGGTCTAGAGGCAGTATCCCAGCCAGCACCAGTGCCGAGTTTAGTGAGACCGTACGGTAGGATTTGCAGAGCTTCTGGACGAATCCCCGTTGGACAGAGCCCAGCCGCCTACGTATCCCCAGCTTTTTCGTAGCGGGAGCCCAGGCTCCAGCCGCGTACGAAATTATCGGTTCGATTGTGGCAGTGTATATTGTGTATCACCTCCCTGTTCAAACCCCAGCTGAATTTGGCAGCACGAGCAAGCTGCTTATATATTCCCGCTGCCTTCTTGCAGACGTTTTTGGTGTGCTCGCTGAACGTCAACCTGTCGTCGATGGTTAGACCAAGCAGCTTCATACTCCTGACCATGCCAATGTCGACCCCGGCCATGCTCAGATTTGGGGTATCGTACTTAAGTCTGTTGGTTATTAACATCGCACAGGTCTTGTGCGGTGCAAACCTAAGCTTATTTCTGACACCCCAACTCTGAACATGGGTGAGGGCTGCATTGGCCGTCCTGGAGACTTCAGCCGCTGTGTCGCCATCCACGACTAGAACTATGTCGTCAGCGAACGCCTGCATGAAATACCCCATCTTTTCCAGGTCTTGTAGCAGTGGATCTAACAGAAGGTTCCATAAGATGGGACCACCAATTGACCCCTGGACACAGCCTTTACTTGTATTCCTTGTGCATTCTTCCCCAGCGTACCTTACTGTTACTTTTCTGCTGTCGAGATAGCTGTCAAGTAGCCTCCTGGTGTTAACCGGACACTTTTCCTCAGCCAGCCTGACTTTTATTGCCGGCCACCATGCGCTGTCGAAGGCACCCTCTATATCCAATGACACCAGGACAATTAGCTTCTTCAGCCTCAACTTGTCCTGTACGTGCTTTATTAGAGTACAGAGGGCGTCCTCGGTGCTCTTCTGGGGCGTAAAGCCAAACTGACGAGTACTAAACCGAGGCACCAGGTGCCACTTCATCCTCGCCACTACCATCCTCTCCAGGACCTTCCCCAAGACCGGTAGCAGACCTATCGGTCTATAGGACTTGGGGTTCGTGTAATTTTCCTTGCCCGGTTTTCTGAGGACAACCACCGTTGCCTCCTTCCATATGTCCGGGAAATGCGCCAGTTCTAGGCATTTATTGTACAGGGCAAGGAAAGCGTCCAGGTCCTGGTGGATCGCTCGACAGCAGATATCCGCCGTAAACCCATCAGCTCCGGGGGCCTTCTTGGGGTTGAAGCATCCCACGGCTGTCTTCAGCTCCAGCGGCGTAAACGGTGGGTCATGATTTTCATCATGGCACCATTCGTTTACCCGTCTGGCTGCTTCCCTGGTGAGCCTGTGGTCCGCGTTGTCCTCTTCAGCTGTGTCCTCTGGGTAAAATACATCGGCGAGTAAGGCAGCTGATTCCTTCGGGTTCAAGAATGCACCGTCGCTCATCAGGGTCAAGTCTTCTTTTCTCCTGGTGGTCCCTCTGATGACTCTGTAGATCCCTTCCCAAACACTTTCTCCATCTTGCTTTTCGCAGAATCTTTTCCAGCTGGCTACTTGGGCTTCCTTGGCTAGGCACTCATATTCCTCTTTCGCTTTCAGATACTCTGCGACGACCATCGCTCGGCGGACCGGTGCGGCGTTGCGGATACGGTTCTTTTTTGTAGTGAACTCCCTCTTTTTTGAGGCGAGTTCCTCGGACCACCACGGAATGTTAATTTTTGACTTTTTACTAATAATAGGGATAGCCTCTTCGCATGAATTCTGGATTGCATTTTTGTATTTAATTACCATTTCTTCTAACTCAATTTTATTTACCACTCTATTTATACTATTTAAGCTTATATTTTTCTCAATTTTATTTTCCCCTAATTTAGTTTCAAAAGTTTCCCAGTTTGCTTTTTTAGTATTATACTTTCTTGTAGTCCTAGTTATGCTTATCCCTTTTTCCCTCTTTAATCTTACATTAAATAAAATGGCACCCCAACCAGAAGATATGGAGTAGCTCAGGCCAACCTACAAAGGAAGGAACTGGCAACCACCGAGCTTTTTATAGAGTCCAGTAAGCGTAACATCGCATGGGCACTGATCCAGGAACCCTATGTGGGGGGAGCACGAAGTATGAAGAGCTACCGTGGTGCGAGAGTCTACCAGTGCGAGGTTGAAGGAAGTGGGAGGGTAAAGGCGGCAATAGCCGTCTTTGATAATGACCTTGATGTCATTCCCTACCCGAAACTCACCACGAATAACATCGTCGTGGTGGGGATCCGGACCAAAGCCTGGGAAATCGTAGTAGTCTCTTATTACTTCGAGCCAGACCAACCCATAGGGCCCTACCTGGATCAGCTGACCAAAATAAAGTTGGACCTGGGCGCCGGATTACTCCTAATAGGCGGAGATGCCAATGCAAAGAGTACCTGGTGGGGAAGCACCATAGAGGACCTCAGGGGAGAAGAGACGTCCGGGACCCTTGAAGAGTTAGAGCTTCAGGTACTCAACACTGGAGACACGCCGACCTTTTACACAGTAAGAGGCGGCGTGGTGTACAAGAGCCACGTGGATGTGACGGCCTGTTCGCTCGAGCTTTTTGACTTAGTAGACGGTTGGCATGTAGACACAGGGGTAACGAGCTCGGACCACAACACCATTTTATTTAATGGGTAGTGTAGGGTAGGGTAGGGTAGGGTAGGGTAGGGTAGTGTAGGGTAGTGTAGGGTAGTGTAGGGTAGTGTAGGGTCGGGTAGGGTAGGGTAGGGTAGGGTAGTGTAGGGTAGGGTAGGGTAGGTAGTGTAAGGTAGGGTAGGTAGGGTAGATAAATGTTTGGTCTTTTTATGGCAAAACAAAGTTTGCTGGGTCAGCTAGTTAACAATAACTACCAATATAAATTTTTTGACGACCAATTACCCCTGCCCTTTTTGTCGTGTTCGTAGTTTTTATTTTTATTTACGTGTACATATAGGTATTTAAAGAGTTGTGACCATGGTCACTCCTGTTAACCTCATAGGAACTAGGGGTTATAAAGATGGCATTATAATTATATTGCTCAACATTTGTATCAACAAAACTAAGTTTTGTTAATACAAATTTCTGAGCAGGTATTTGTCCCAGATATCTGGATGATTGAATGAATTAGTAGGTAATTGAGGCTAGTGAGATACAGCTAAACAAAATAAACGTTTTAGGGAACGAACAAGTATTTACCTTTCATGTATATTTTTTTCAGTCTCCACTCCACTTTAAAGCTCCACTGAAAGTCGTTCAATTTCAACTCAGATAAAATGTATCATGTGTACCAAATTATTTTTCAACCGATATTAATGCTAGGTATGCGTACCCCACTTCAGACAGACACCAATAACATAAGGCTTAGAGATAGTAATACTCAGTAAACATAGACAAGTCTCTAGCTAGAAACTACATCGACCAATAAGTTATCCGAGCCTTCCAATTAACTCCTACAGCTTGCGTGGGACGTTGTCGATATGGGTCCCTTTCATTCCTTGATAGCTCTTGAAATATCTAAAAATATAGACAGTTCTAGTTTTATTGGAATTTAGGTAGGGTAGACATTGTGTTGCTGCGTTTTATTATTGACTTGACTTCCAATAACTCCCTATTTTTGATAAAATATGAAGTCATACCTATTCAAAAACATAAGAAAATCTTTGATAAAATATGTTCTTTGAGAATAAAATATGTAAAACAAAGTATTTATGGAAAAAATGTATATCAATTTCACTGTAAACCACTTGATCCTTCTAAAAGGCATCCTTTGTAAAATATATCAGAGATTTAACTTCCAATTTTTACAAAAGCTGCAGGATTATGCAGGAAATAGATTATATGGGTGCTGACCCACTTTGCCTGAACTATTGATCAAGTATCAAATGTTGCCCGCACCGACCCTAACAATAGACTTAGTTTCAAAGCTTTATTGGTCTAGCCGCCAACAAATTCACTGACCATCCCATTTATTGGAGATTTTTTTGGACTGAGATGGATAGGCTAAGCTCCTGAAAGTCGCTCCGCGTGAAGGAAATTCGCTAAGGAAAACTCAGTACGATAAAGAAACAATTTCTGTATACGAGTACGTAAAGTGGATAATATGTATTCGTGATTTGTTTATCCCGTAAAATCTATCTTATATTGTGCCCTGTTCTTACTTTGTTATCATTGTTACCACCCCAACATTATACTAAGCCAAGAAATTCTAAAAAAAAAGAATCTAAATCGATTCTTCTTAAAATAACACCACCAAAAACGAAGCCTTATCATTATCAATCTTAACAATATGACCTTTAGCACGCGCGAAGTACTCTCAAGCTCCCATAATTACTTTGAAAACCCAAGTTTATACGTATAAATTTCCCTAATTATTCCCTTCACGTATCATAATACTTACACCATTAAATTTGTTTGATCACATAAAGACAACGGTATTATCAGTGATAATAAGGCGCTCGCAGTTACTCGGATTATTTCACTGGAGCTTTCGGTGTCTATAACAATTGAAGCCGTTTCTGTGAGCGTTGGAGGGGCGAAGAAGGGGGTAGTGTCTTCGGCTGTGGGAAAAGAGCATTCAAGCCAGTGCCTTGGAATGGGCTGAACACCACGTCAGTTTCTGTGCCGGTATCCATTCAGAGTACGTTCCACTTGAAATCTGATTTGTCTGAGGTCGTTCGCACGGAGGATATTATATACTAATTTAATTTTGACGGATGTATGTATCCCTATTTGTATAGATGCCATAATTTCGGAAAATACCCACATAAAGTTGTAATATGATTAAAAGCTAAACCAAAATTTTGAGTAGTGTGAGTTGTAGACTTTGTTATAAAACGAATATTTGTTTTGTATATGAAATGTACAAACAAAATTAAATCATACTACAAACAAATTGTAAAAATATTGCCAACATATTTTAGTTCAACAAAACATACACATGTTAAAATAAGTCCACTGTTCCATTGGTATAAGCTAAAATAATTTCCAGCTGAAATTCATTTCAGTGCTTTAAATTCTAAAGTCAACTCTAAAACTCATGATTTGAGAAACTTCCAGATCTTGGCTGAATCACCGTTCTGAACTGAACTATGGATATATTGGCGGTTTGCGATTCTACACACCTTACTGCAGTGATTTCTAATTGAGACGTATTTTTCCCTGTTGAATTTTTTTTTTATCGTCTATAGGCTTGCGCTTTACCGCTATCTCACCTGATGGTAAGCGATGATGTGGTCGACTGTGAAGCACGCTTGCCTAAAAAAAACCTTTTTACTCTTGACTTAAATACCCCTAGATTGTAGCTATCGGGAAACATAGACTCCGGCAGGGAATTTCACTCCTTAGCTGTAGGCTGTTAGGCCAAATTTTAAACTTGAACATCTTCTTTCAGCTGCCTTTTTCGTTAGTAAAAGTTTAATTTCATCGGTCAGCCAGGGCGTCGGAAGATGCCTTACTCTCACGGCTCAAATTGGTGCATGTGAGTCGTATAGATGAACTAAGGTAGAAGTCAAGACTTCAACTTGTTCGTCGACTGATGAGGAAGGCACAAGTGGCGTCTAGTCAATATTACTGGCATCCTCTCGAAATCGATCAATGTCCATACCATCAAAATTGCGAAGCAGAAGAGTTTTGAACTTATGCTTAGGTGGTCGAATTTTCTATGAAGTGTAAATTAAGTCATGGTAGGAAAAACCGTCAGCAGAACATTGACCTTGTTTAGCGACGTGGTCGAAAGACGAGACAATAATAAGATCGCGAAGTGAGGGAACAGATTTAGGCAAATGGTGAGTGGCACCAAGATCAAGAAAAGAAAGATTGACAGATTCAATAATAAGACAAAAAGAAGAAGAGTCTTGTTTAAGAAGACACGTATTAAAGTCGCCCATTATGACACTTTGACTGTAAGTGGGGATTATATCTTCCAAAATAAGTTCGAAAGAAGATAAAAAATTAATCCGAAGAGAAGGGCAGTAGTAAACTCCAAGGAAAATCTTAGAATGATGCTGTTGGGGTTTTCTCGTCGTTGCCGAGTAACCCGGTTGTTGTAGAAGTTAGTTTAACACCAAACCACTGTTATGTTCCAAATATTTAATAAGGACACAGTTTTAGGTTGTTGCTAGTAACCTGAGCCGCACTTAATGTTGATTGACGTAAACACGCAAATTAGCGAGTGTCGGTGTTTTAGTTACGACTGATTTACTTAATATTGTGCAGTACTTTAATAGGCGTACTTTTGCTGTATGAGCATTATTGGCTCGTACATGCTCCCGAGGGAAAGGTAGACGTGCTCAGATCACTAGCGTTACAAAATATAAAATGATAAAACACAAAGGTTATGTAAACAGTAAGCAAGAACATACATAAATTCTTAAATAATCTAAACAATAAGCAAGTAATTACATAAATTCAAAAATATTCAAAGTTTGAATCTTGTTGCTGCTGATTGCTGTAGACGGTTGCTCGATGAGGGTCCACTTCTTATTTTACCGTAGACAGGAATCTCCTTCAGTTCAATATCCTCCGTCCTCTCTCGAGTCCTGTTGGCTGTCGAAGTATTGCTCTTCTTGCGTGCTTGTTGATAATATCTTCTTAGTCGCCACACTATTATAGCGCAGACGATTCCTCCCACCAGCAAAGTGCTTATGGCGTAGTTGCCAATGTCGTGGACACTTATCTCGTTAGGTAGGCTCTCTCGTCCCTTTTGTGCAGCTATCTGGTTATCCAATATTCTGTGTTCATTAGATAAATTAAGGTTGGGAAGCACGAATATCGTGTTTTTAAATGTGCTCCACATATCATTTGGTGACTCGATAGTGGGCACCTCCAAAGTAATTCCAATATTGATACTACTACTAAGAACGTTATGTGAGTAGATCGTCACATCCTTATGTTGTAGTAAGCAATCTTGACCTAGGGCAAGGAGCCCCGCCTTTGTTATGACAGTTGTTGTTATTCGATTCTCGCATACAATGCGAGTCGTACATGCATCGATGCAGTTATATAGCCATATGTTCGGTCTGTGTAATTTTGTCCATTGGTCCGAACATGGCTGAGGTACCCAATTGCATGTAATGTTATTTACATTTTGACTCAGTATTTGGGCTTCGCAAGATGCCGTGGCTCCATGCAAGTTGCTGATAGTTGTAGAGGCGTGGCAGATGTGGTTGTCCGCTGTCATTGTTGAACATTGCTGTAGATCAACCTCCTCCATCTGTATGTAGGTGTTCTTTGCGAAGTTTACTCCAATATACAGTGTTGTTGTCGCTATCACCTGACATTGGTCAGCAGTTTGGTGTCTTGGTATAGCTATATTGCGATATAATGTATACTCATCATCGCTTAGTAACGGGATATGTAGTTCAAACAGCAGGTACTGTTCGGTAATCCGGGCTTTGACATAAATAATTTTGTAAATATTTTTATTGTTATCTCCATTGCTGGTCTTGATAGGTAGTGTTAACCTTTTCGGTATAATACCCGCAATGTAGTTCATTTGTTCAGATAGTTGCTCTGGTGTGAATAGGTTCATATCGAGGTGACCTCGATAGATATCTGTCAATGCATCTAGGAGCATTTGTTGGTTTCTTCTCAGTACTGCGATAAGTAGGCTTGCAGTTAAGGCTCCAGCGTTGACGTCACTCATTGTTTTCATTATTTGAAACCGGTTTTCTATCAATGCCGTATTGTATTTGGTTTCGTTCATAAATTGCTGAATTCCATCCAGTTGCGTTTTTACGAAGTCTTCATTTTTCTTTATGACATTGTTTTCTGCCTCGATAATCAGTGTCTGATTTCTTATGAGCTGCAGTAAATATTGCTCGTTCGTTTTGATTTTTTGTATGTCTTGAGCGTATTTTTCGGCAAAATCGCTGTCAAGGACACCAAATAGGGCTCGTGCAAGGTTTCCAACGCCGTTGACATAGCCACGTCGCTTTCGCTGTCGATGTTGAGAACGTAGCAGTATGTTGTACTCGTTCAGCTGGCTCATTTCGAACTTCAATTGTTGAGTCGTAGCGTGACATGGTTCGTTAGGCATTGTGTCACACATTTGTGCTAAACGATCCACAAATTTCTCCACCTTTGTTGTACTTTGCCAAAATGTTGTTAGGTTGTAGTACACTAGAAGCTTCCATTCGTCGTGAATTAGTTGGATATTTCCGATGGGGTCAAAATACACTGGTTGGTTTTCTGTCAATTTTGTTATTTTGTAATGTTGCAGGGGTGTTGATAGCCCACTTGATAGCGTTGTGAACGCTACTAGTAACACCAAAAGCAAGCTATTTACTTTTTTCTTGGTTTTGGTACCTTTATTTTGCTTGCAGGGCTTCGTTTCCGGAATCACTTTCTGTGAATCACTGCCTTCATATGCCTCGTTTATAGGTAATGGGGCAAGTTTTGTTATTGGTCTTTTGAGGACTCCATTCTGTGTCTTGAGCGTGACCACTCGGACTAAGTTGTCACTGCCTGGATGCAGTTCCACTACGCGGCCCATTGCCCACCTGCTCGGAGGTAGATTGCTTTCTCTGATGAGGACAAGTTGGCCCTTTTGTATGTTCTCCTTAGCTTGCTGCCATTTGTTCCGGTTTTGTAATGAATGAAGGTATTCTTTAGACCAGCGTTCCCAATAGTGTCGACTCATGAGCTCAATGAGTTTCCAGTTATTTCTGATGTCTACTGCTTTCATTTCCTCAGGTTCGTTGAGTGGAAGTGTTAGCGTTGGACCCCCTGTGAGGAAATGACCAGGAATGAAATAGTCCAGATCGTCCACATCTTCTGATAATGGACACAGTGGCCTGCTGTTCATGCACGCTTCGATTTGTGTCAGAAGTGTTGCAAATTGTTCGTAAGTAAGCTTCGTTTCTCCGATTACCCGTTTGAGGTGCGCTTTCATGGAACGTACAGCAGCTTCCCATAAGCCTCCTGCTGATGGCCAGGAAGGAGCGTTGAAGTGCCAATCTATTTGAAGGTTGTTGATCTCTCTAAAGAACTCTGAGGATAGCATTGTTTTGTATTGCTGGAACTCTTCCTGTAAGACTCTTGCGGCTCCGACGAAGTTGGTTCCGTTGTCGGAGTAGATGTGTTTTGGGGTTCCTTTTCTGGCGCACATTCTTTTTAATGCTGCGATGAATGTTTGCGTGGATAGGTCCGAAACAAGTTCAATATGTACTGCTTTTGTGCACATACATATGAATATGGCTATGTAACCTTTGCAGGTTTTTATCCCGCGGCCTTTGTTTATCTTCACATCCACATGACCTGTAAAGTCAACGCCAGTGTGTGAAAACGGCCTCGATGGAGTGATCCTTTCTTTAGGAAGATTACCCATTAGTTGTTCAGATCTGTTAGTTGCGTACCGTCGGCATCGGATGCATTGTCGCAGTATCTTCTTGACGGTACGATTACCGCTGATGATCCAATAATTGTTCCTAGTGTAAGCGAGTGTTAATCTTGCTCCACCGTGTAAGGTTCGTTGATGTGCCTTTTCAACGATGAGTTGGGTCAATCTTCCCTCTCCTGGAACGAGGATGGGGTGCTTAGTCTCCACCGGCAACTTTGAGTGGTTAAGACGTCCTCCAACGCGTAAGACTCCAGTTGTGTCCAAAAATGGGTTTAATTTTAAAATGGTACTTCTGTTTGGAAGTTTCCCACATGTGTTGAGAGAATTAATTTCGTTTTTAAAGTAATTCTCTTGCACTGATTTGATAATCATACAAAATGCATTGTTTATTTCATTCAAGTTCAGTGCACGGCACTCGATTGACCTTCGTTTGTTTCGCAATACATCAGCGAAACGTATCACTAAGGCGAGTATTCTTGTAATACGATCTATGTTGCTATGTCGCTCAAGTAATGAATGAATTAATTCATTTTTAATCGACATGGGTTCCGTACTATTAGCCGTGTAACAGTTTGTTAAGGAGCCCTCATTTGTGGTATAGGTTTCTTTTGAAGCAAGGGCTTGTGTTTCTTGCTCCTTAAGCCATTTAGGGCCTTCCCACCACAGTTTAAAGCTGACCAGTTTTTGCGGCGGGAGTCCTCTTGTGGCACAATCGGCGGGGTTTTCGTTTGTCTTTACGTAACCCCAGTTTATCGCAGGCACGACGTTTAATATTTGTCTGGTTCTATTGGTTATGTACTTTTCGTACTTAGTTTGACTTCCCTGAAGCCATGCTAGAACTACTTTAGAATCAGTCCAGCATGTAATCCTGAGATCGTTCTCTTCCAGGACCTTAGTTACCCTTTCTAGGAGTTTCGCTAGTAAAACTGCGGCGCATAGTTCCAATCTCGGTATAGTCGTTTTCTTTTTGAGTGGTGCCACCTTAGTTTTTGCTGCGAGTAATGTAGTTGCGTAAGCGCCGGTGGGTGACGTAGTTCGGCTGTAGATAACGCATGCGTAGGCTTTTTCGCTCGCGTCACAGAAGGCTTGCAACTCAATCGGCCGTTTGTTTTCGTTTTTTATCCATCTTGGTAAACTTATGTTATTTATGTTTGGAAGATCGGTTTTAATTTTTATCCATTCCTTTTCTATGGAATCTGGTACCTTTTCGTCCCAGCCAATGTTTTGATAGTTTTCACTCCACAATTTTTGAAAAAGCAGTTTTGCTTGGATGGTCATTGGTGCCAACCAACCAAGTGGATCGTAAATCTTGCTAATTTCAGACAACAACTTGCGTTTAGTGTATGGTGCATTTTTGTTGTTGTTAGGCGCTTCGCTAATAAAATGGAATGTGTCGCTTGCGTCATTCCATGCAAGACCGAGAGTTTTGCTGAACTCTTGTTGCTTGAAGTTAAATTCGTTATTGTTGCTTTTCTCCTTCGTCTGTAGTTCTTTGAGAATAGATGGTTCGTTCGTAGACCATTTCCGTAAAACAAAACCACCTTTTTTCAGGAGTTCGCTTAGCTCTTTTTGAAGTAGCTTTGTTTTTTCTATGGTATGGTGTCCCGTGATGGCGTCATCCATATAAAATTCGTGTAGTAGCGCCTTTTGGGCCAGAGGGAAAGCGTTTCCTTCATCTTTGGCCAGCTGTTGGAGAGTGCGCATCGCTATGAATGGAGCGACTTTGGTCCCGTAAGTTAGGGTACACAGCTGCATCTCTCGAAGTGGTTCTCTCATGGAGTCTCTCCAAATAATTTTTTGAAGGCATTGTTGATCTTGATGAATAAGGATTTGACGATACATTTTCTCAATGTCCGCTGTTAGAACATATTTATAGCTCCGCCATTTTATAATCAGAGATAAAATGTCCTTTTGAAGATTAGGCCCTTTTTCCATCAAATCGTTTAGGCTGTACCCGGAGTCTGTTTTCATTGATGCGTTAAAAACAGCTCGTAGTTTGGTGGTTGTTGAGCTCTCCCTTAACACGCCGTGGTGCGGTAGAAAGGCTTGTACTCGACTTTCGGATTCTGTCACTGGTTTCATGTGACCTAATTCGATGTATTCTCGGATGAAGTCTTTGTATAGTTTAGCGAAGTGATCTTGTCTCCTCATTTTCTTTTCTAAATGAAGAAATTGTGCTGTGGCTTGAGGTTTTGAGTTTCCAATGTTTTGCTCGTAGTTAGCGTTCATCGGCATCTTCACCACATAACGCCCGTCGCTTAATCTCTTTGTTGTTTCTGTGTAATATTTTTCACAGTATTCGTTTTCCGATGTAGGTTTAGTTTCTGAAGGAATGTCTTCTACCTCCCAAAATTTTGTTAGGTGGTCCAGCTCTGTTAGAGTAACTAGACAGTTAAAGTGCTTTGTTGCACCGCACAGTATCCAGCCCAACTTTGTTTGTTGCGCAACTGGCGAGTCATTATTTTGCTTGATTATTCCTTCTAAGATCACATCGGAGTAAACATCAGCTCCAAGCAATAGATCGATGGGTCCAGAGATGTTGTAGGCTGGATCGGCCAACTTGATATTATGCAGGTGTGTCCAGCTCTCTGTGTTGATCGTTGTGTTAGGCAGATTATTGACGAGTTTACTCATTACTAAAGCTTCGGTTTGGAATGTATAATCCGAGTGGATTGATTTACATTCCAATTTTATCATCCCTTTACTCCTGCCCATTATAGTACCAACACCAGTGACAGCAGCGTTCATTTTGTTTCGGCGTAAATTCAACCGTTGAGCTGCATTTTCTGTAATCAAGGTTACTTGAGAGCCTTGATCCAGTAACGCCCGAAGGAAGATGTAATCGCCTTCTTTGTTTTTGACCCTTAGTTGAAGAGTCGTTAAGAGGATCTTTTGTTCACCATTAATATGGTTCGATGTCCGCTCAGCGGCTACCGTTGGTGTGGTCGGCTTTGATCGTTGCCCTTTCAGATTATCATCATGAAGAAGGGTGTTGTGCTTGAAGTTACACGTGCGGCATTTTTTCGTTGACTTGCATTTATTTCCACCGTGACTATACAAGCAATTTTTGCACAAGTTCAAGTTACTTGTTGTTAGGTTTCGCGTTGCGACATCCATGTTCAAGAATGTTGGACATTGCCACAGCACGTGTTCGTTTTTGCAAAGTGGACATTTTTTCAGCGATGCATGGAAGGTTTTTGTCCATTTTTCTGAGTCTTTTATGTTTGATGATTTGTTGTTATTATAACTTTTCTGCTGGTTATTATTTGTTGAATAACCTTGTTTTCCTCCGTTCCTTTTAGTACGGGATGTTTCCAACGTCATGAACTGCAGTTCTAGGAACTCCATAAACTCTTCTAAATCTGGAAGCTCTCTGGAATGCTTCATGGTTTTGATGTAGTCACCGTGAGTGACGTCATCCAGTTTGGAAGATAGTAGGTACACGAGAAGAGGACCCCATACTGGAACATTAATGTCTATGTTCTCTAGGCCATTTAAACACTCTTTCGTCGTGTCGTGCAGCTTCTTCAAGTTGGTCGAGTTTGGTTTCTCGATAGATGGTTGGTTGAGAAGTGTTTCTAAATATGAAGTGAAGAGTAGTCGCTTGTTATCGTAGCGATGCTGGATAATATCCAGGCACGAATCATAATTCTCCGCGCTCACAGGAAGGTGCTTGATTATCCTTTCCGCTTCACCCTTCAATTTTGACTTTAGGAACTGCATTTTCTGCGTTTTGTTCAGCGTTGGGTTGTTGTGAATCATCTCAAAGAATAAATCTCTAAAAGAGATCCAATTGTTATAAGTTCCGTTGAACTCCGGCAATTCCATACGCGGTGTTGTCTTTTCGTAATGGGATGACTCAAAGATTTTTCTGTTCAAATCTTCCTTTAGTTCGTCGTAGACTTTCTCCCAGTGGTCATATTTGGCTTCGTAGTCTTTATCGTTGCCATGCAGTAGGTAACTCAGTTCCCAGTGAATTTTGTCTATTGTTTCCCATTTTGATCGTAAAATATTTAGTTGATCTTGCAGTTGCCATTTCTCGTACATGCTGCTCATGTTGACCTTGGAGACCGCTCGCTTCAATGCGTTGAAGTTACACATTTGATTACGTAACAGTGTCGATAGATACTTGTCCGTTTCATCTTCCATTTGTTGGTGTACTCCAGTTGTATCAAATTGCGGTGTTCCGGGAGTTTCTGGTATATTCGGTTTTAGCATCCCCAAAACTCCAGGTTCGTTTATCAACTTGTTTTGTAGTTGAATCATTGATTGCATTGTTTCTTCAAACATGCTTTTTGTTATGATGAAAATGTCCTTTTTGAAGTAGTCATGGTCTCTTTGGACAGTCTCATACTTCTTTAAGACATCGTGATTGGCTCGAAATTCATCCCATAAGGATTGTAAAGATTCGATGCGCTTTTTAAGGTATACTATGGTTTTTCTACTCACAGCATCCTTTTTATAATTAGCTTGGAGAGTTTTTATATTCTCGTAGCTGTTTTGCTGCTTAGTTATAAGTTCAGCAAAATCGTTGTAGTCTTCTGTGGACATTGTTAATGCCTTGTGGCTGCTAGTGGTTGGTGCGTGAGTAGTGTAGACTCACAGGTTTCGAAGTAATCGCAGTGGACGTTATCCCCGCTGATTATTTCTTGTTTGTAGCAGTAGACGTAATCTCCGCTGAAGAAACCGCCGTGGACGTTATCCTCGCCGATCCTTGCTTGATATGTAGTTTGTAGCAGTAGACTTGATCTCCGCTGGTTCGTTAGTGGCAGAGCCTTAGTGTAGCTCACCCTCCTTTACGTTATGTGCAACGTCTCAATGCCACTGGTGAGACCCGCTTGTGGGAGGCCAGCAGCACCGATTTGCTAACGTAACTGGGATATACCACGCTAGGCACTCTGCTTGATGAGGAGTCACGATGATTGACACGATGTGGTTCCGTGGACCCGTGAGATCCGGCTCGAAGGACCAAAAGATGTTGGGGTTTTCTCGTCGTTGCCGAGTAACCCGGTTGTTGTAGAAGTTAGTTTAACACCAAACCACTGTTATGTTCCAAATATTTAATAAGGACACAGT
This sequence comes from Orthosia gothica, assembly GCA_949775005.1. Classification (NCBI taxonomy): domain Eukaryota; kingdom Metazoa; phylum Arthropoda; class Insecta; order Lepidoptera; family Noctuidae; genus Orthosia; species Orthosia gothica. The sequence continues at coordinate 18,138,458 of OX459038.1, forward strand.
TTTAGGTTGTTGCTAGTAACCTGAGCCGCACTTAATGTTGATTGACGTAAACACGCAAATTAGCGAGTGTCGGTGTTTTAGTTACGACTGATTTACTTAATATTGTGCAGTACTTTAATAGGCGTACTTTTGCTGTATGAGCATTATTGGCTCGTACAGATGCAATTCAACTTTCAGGAAAAGATGTTCACCAGCGTTTGGCGGAGGCGGCTGCGTGAACATGTTAACTATAGAAAAGGGAATATAATTACGAAGATAAATGGCCACGCCACCACCACCATCGACCGCGCGATCATTCCTGATATTTATTTTATTTATTTATTTATTCAAGGCACATCAACAACACAAACACAAACATGGACATATTACATTTTCTGGGGTCTTATTCTAGTGTCTATGTCAATAACAGATGTGCACAGCACTTTCAAAAATAAAATCACATGTCAAAAATCTAATTTAAAAAAGAAAAAAAAAGTAATTATAAAATAAGCAAAATTACAATACAAATTATAAATAAAAAATAAGAATCGTGAGTTAACAATTACAAATCAATTAAATTGAAACAATGAGAATAAAAATAATTGTAAAAATAATTGTATTAAAATCAAATTATCATTTCACACAGACCACATCTTTCTTTTCCATTCCCAAGATCTTTCGTCTGAGCTGAGTGGGGCGGGCATGAAATATGTCTAGATCAAGTAGCTCACACCAAGCATTCACGCAAGAATTCATCACAAGATTCGATTTTTGTTGGGGGTATTAAACAAGTTCCTACATTTTCGCCGGGCATTTAATTTAGGAACGCATATCCCGATACGCTCCAAAAGTCCATCACACGATGTGGGACTCCGCACAATTTTCTGGAGGAACAGCAAGTCCAACATGCGTCTGCGATGCTGAAGGGTGCGTAGCCCGAAACGAGACAGTCTTTCTTCGTATGAACATCGCATGCTGACACCAGGGGTAACAATTGCAAGATGCCTTGTGAAAGACCTTTGGAGCGACTCGATACGATCAGAGTGTACAGCATAGTGTGGGTTCCAGACAACACTGCCGAATTCAAGCACACTACGCACCAAAGCATTCAATAATGTTATCCTAGAGGCAGTATGCTTGAAGTCTTTGGTGTTGCGTTTTATGAAACCCAACATTTTTGCACCCTTCTTTACCATGCTGCTGTAATGAGGAATAAAACTTAATTTGGAGTCCAGAATCACGTCTAAGTCCCTAACTTCTGGTACAACAGCGATTTCCTCGTTATTTATGCGAAAGCCCGTCTCAATCACCTTTCTTTTTCGTGTAAAGCGAATATGTTGGCATTTTGACGCATTAAGCTTCATTTAGTTGAAGCAACACCACTCATAAACCCGGTCCAGGTCTGCCTGTATCATATTGGAGTCAGATACTGAGCTGATGCGACGTGAGATTTTCATGTCATCGGCAAAAAGGGAGCATCGGCAATGGTGGATTTGAGTCACGATATCGTTGACAAAGAGTAAGAACAGTATTGGGCCCAAATGGGACCCTGGTGGTACTCCGGATGTGGCAATGTATTTGTTAGACTCGTGTCCGGCCAAAATCACCACCTGCTCACGATTTTCGAGGTATGATTCAAACCAACTCAGCATCGAACCACAAATACCACACTGATTTTGCAGCTTACTAATAAGTAGTTTGTGATCTACACAATCCAAGGCGCTAGCAAAATCAGTGTAGACCGAGTCAATCTGCTAGTTTCCATTAATTCCGTCCATGATAGGCGTGATGTAAGCGACAAGGTTAGTCAAAACCGAATTGCCTTCCTGAAAGCCGTGCTGCTCCACTCCTATCATGGATTTGGTATGACTTGTTAGAACTGGGCAGATGATACTTTCAAATATATTTGAAAAACATGACAGCATCGAAATAGGTCTGTAGTTTTTAACATTACCACTGTCAGCCTTCTTAAAGACTGGAACTATCCGCGCCCGCTTCCATTCAACAGGAAACGTGCCGCTTATGAGGGATTTATTAAAAAATTCCTTCAATGGGTACGACAGAAGCGGGGCACATCTTTTAATGAAGAGAGGAGGGATGCCATCGGGCCCTGCTCCTTTATTAGGATCTAAGGCCTTCAATTTGGAAAGTATATCTTTCTCAGTTATTCTGAGACAAGAGAGCTTGCTGTTGTATGAACCGACTGATAGGTTGTCGCTACTAAAAGAGGGTGCGGAAGCAGGAATAGAGTAAACAGAGCTGAAGTGAGACGCGAATAAATTGGCAATATCAGGACCACGCGAGGAATGGTGCTCGTCATCTTTGTGCATTACTGAAGGTAATGCACTTGACGACGACCTTTTATTTTTAATAAATGTCCAGAGCGTTTTGGGATTATTTTTTAGACTGTTCTCAACAGTGTTTATATAATTAAAATAGCAGTTACGCAACAATTTATCGCATTGTTGTCGAACGCTTTCGTATTCAAGCTTGTCCCGAGGATTTTCATACTTGCGATATTTATGTCGTAACTTATCTTTCTCCTTCAAGACACGTACCAGATCACGGGTGAACCAGATGGGATGCTGGTCATTGCGAGTCCTGCATTTGGGTACATGTTCGCTGATAATAGCATTTAATCTACTATAAAATTTTGAGACCATTTGATCAACGCTCAATGGACCATCAAAACATTCAGACCACCCCACACTACCCAGTTCGGAAAAGATAGCACTATAATTGGCTTTGTAAAAGTTGTAGTCCGAGCGAGGCGCACATTTAAGTGACGACTGAGGCCTAATTTCTAACATAATTTCAAGCGGAGGATGATAGAGGTCAACTTTACTAATGGCGTCTGGTCTTGAAACTGTACAGTTTTGATTTGTTAAAATTAAGTCTAACATCTTATTCATATGGTTGACTATCGAGTTTTTCTGTTGTAACCCTAACAACGAGATAAGATCAATTAGTGCAAATCCCAAACGACTACTACTATTATCGGCATTCGAGCTTGTAATGTTATGAGGAGTCATACACGACAAGCTACAATCCCAGGTCCAATTGATGAAACCCAGGTTGAAATCACCCACAACCACAATATCATCCACGCAATCAGCCACTCTACTAACACTATCCAAAAACCTATTAAAAGCTTCCAGCTTAACCGGAGGAGGCAGGTAGACTACACATATAGCTATTTTCTTATGCTTGTTATCTATAACCACCTCCAATGTGATCCAGAGGTCCTCACAATCGCTTTCCCATGCGTACATTCGACGTTAAGGAATCACCTTGGACACTGCTATTAAAACGCCTCCCCCACTAGTTTTTGAACTTTTTTGAAGGTCGCGGTCCCTACGGTAAACTATATATCGGTTATCTAAAACTTCACTCTCTGAAATATTTGAGTTAAGCCAGGTCTCAGTCAGTGCCAAAACAGAGTAGCTGCATTTTAAGATGTTGTTAAACATATGATATGTTGAAAGCCGGGAACAGAGTAAGAGGAAGAGGAAAGACAAGGTTTAAACCAAGATTCAGAAATAAGAATTGCATGGATATTCTTACAGTCAAAGCTTGCCAGCATATCGGGGAAGTGGGCCGAAATACTCTGGGCATTTATGTGGGCTACATTATAGTTCCTGGAGACATCGGCAAACAGTGAACCAAGGGTATCAGCTAAATAAGAAACACTATCCAATGAATCAGAAGAATCAGCATCACTGCTACAGTCAGGGCTGAGCATAAATATATAAAAAAAAACTTATTAATATATACCTTTAAAAACTTATGCAACAGTAAAGACTACGCCGTTCAAAATGTCCCGTCCACCCGCCAGTTTTACTTAACAGAGTTAAAATAATAAAGTAAAAACAAAACACAAAAATAAAATCCGATATTGCAGTCCAGGCATAAAAACAATAAAAAAAATATATAACAAGGGTAAAAAAAAAAAAAAAATAGGACCGTATAACAAAACGAAATTAAGCGTCTAAGGTTGCCTTTTGTCAACGAAACGCAACATGAAGTTTCAGTTAGAAAAAGACAGTAAGAGTGACAGATGTCAAGAAATATAAACATTTAATAAATTACAAACCTATACCTCACAAGAAATTAAATAAGAATAGCTGCGAAATTATTGGCAAACATAGCTAGTTATAGAAATAACTACTGAACACAATGCACTATGAATACCTGGACTAACAAAAAAGGATGAAACAACAAACTTCATCTTCTGGCTACAGTGCGCTTAGTTTTTGTTGCGGCTATCCTTCCCACAGCGACCGGTTGAACAACGCCCGGCTCCGGCTGTCCAGAGACCTGCTCCGGCAGCTGCACGATCTTATTGAGATCGGCAGCGGAAGTGATTCGATTCCGTGATCCTTTTGAATCGAGGACAAAGACAGTTCTTGCCGAGGTCCAGCATTGGGTCACACCAAATTTTTCCCTTGCCACCATGAAGACATTGTGCCTGGCTTTAGTGAGAAACTCCGATATAGTGATACCGGACCCCTTCAGCTTGGTCTTTGCGAACCAGATCTTATCACGGAGATCCAAATCGAGCAGCTTGATGAGGATAGGCCGCGGTTTGTGGGTTGTGCTTCACCCCATCCTGTGACACCTCTTTATGTCAGTTGTGGCCAAGTCAGTATGTAGACGCTGTTTCAAAACTTGAGCCACCACCTGTGAAGCCTCCTCGTCAGGCTCCTCGGACACTTCATGCAACAGCAGGATTTTACGCCGCCCACGCATCTCCATATTATCCTGGCTCTGCGCCAACATAGCAACTTGCAGCTGTAGTGTATTGAGTGCCTGAAGAATAAATGGCCGGAAAGTTGCAAATTCCGCTGCCAATCCTGAGGTGGTGATTGTTGTAGTCCATGGGGTCTTCAACTCCTTTTTAAATTTTGACATTTTTTGGTTGAACATTTGGGTCAAATCTGTGATGGTGCGGTTGATAGCTTCCATGCTGATGTTAGAAAGTTTTAATTTTGTGTCTTAGTAGTAGATAAAAGTTCTCTGGCAGGTAGAGATAATTAACTACCAATATGTTTCATTAATTAATATAATTGTAAACTTTTACTATTTAAATTGTAATTTTAAATAAAGAGAAAAAAAAATGTTGTTCTACTTCTGACTACCCACCAATTACTTATTGTGTGTATATATATATATATATATATATCTGCCTGTCCCTCCGGAGAATGAAAGAGTATCTAATATTATGTTTAAAATATGTTTTCGTTCACATTTCCTTATTCTGATATAAATATCAAGCTGTATCGAAGCATATTTTAAAGCTGTGCTCCAAATAGGAGTTCTATATTGAAAGCTTCATGCAGTGATAAGTTGGCAACCATCCGCCTCGAATAACTTAATAATAAATAACCAACACTTGACGCTTCTGATTTGAAATTTAAATAAACAGCTGAGTTTTATTTCAGCACATGCGAAAATATAAATATTGAAGGCAAGATACAAATGGAACTGCAAATAAGTGTCAAACAAAATGATGAATCATAATATTTAAAAACACTTTTGGGTGCACCTTGTGTTTGTTTAATGGTGTACTTAGAACATTTGAGAGAAGCTACTCAGACATAAATATTTTGATCTATAGATCTTAGAACTTACTACATATTATTTTATTTGCAGAATATGTTAAACCTAATCATGTTGCAAAAATGTTGGCATATTACCTTTTCCTTACACACTATTCAATGAAAAAGTGTTGCAGTAATAATTTCTATCCATAATTTTCATAAAATTCTTAATAAACTAGCTAGTTAATATTCATAGTAATTTATATGATACCGTTGAGAATGTTGAAATAACTATGTTGATTTTAGTAATAAATTAAGTGTTTAATTCTTGGAAAGCCACCCATCCGTCTTGTGGAAGAACGGCGTATTGTTCATATCGCCACGTCCACCAACACGACGGACGCTCGATCAAACTATTCTCTGCTGTTTTAAATAAAATTTAACTTCAAAATGAAGCAGGTTTATTGTGTATCGAAACTTGTTTTTTTTAATAAATGAAAATATATTTTAAGTTGGATGCCCGCCACCCACTTACACGATAACCCATATAGAACTCGTAAATGCTTTGACCATCAAGATATTTCCACGTTAATTATCTCCACTCTCCATTATTCCATATGTAAAGCCCGAACCCCGTTATATAAATTGTGGCGACAATTCTAACATGAAATCAGCGGTGACTCCCAGACCACACTCAACCCTGGAACGTTTCCAACTTTTCCTAGGATAAACGTCGATGTCTCGGTGCTGGCAAAAAATCTATCATATCTCTGATTTACCGACTTTAATTTTTTATAAAATTTTCAGGAAACAATTTTTTGCTGGACAGTGCTGATGTCAGTTTTTATTTTGGTGTTTGCTGGTTGGTTAATTAAATTGATAGTGTTGTTACGTTTTTACCGGACTGCCAAGGAAGGGTTATGTTTTTCTCAACTATCTTTTAAGTATGTTTTTTTTGTAAATTTCATTACGACCTCGTATCTTCCAAAGGGCTCGATGCATTTCAACAGTTAAGGTATCGTTATATTTGTCTTAAAAATCCAAATGTAGTTATTTAAGTATTTGAAAAAAATGGAAGATTTTTGGCGCAAAATAGTAATCCATGTCGTGTCCAGGATATCTTACTCCATTCTGGATTGCCTGGAAGAGATCGCAGAACGCGATAAGGCCGCCTGCTGTATGTTTGGTTTTATTTTAAGGTTTCCGTATGTATTATTGTTTTTATCTTGGTGTACAATAAAGTATATATAAATAAATAATACAAGAAACTTACTGACTGACAGACTGTCTAAATTACTGACAGATCGATCAACACACAACCAAAACTGCTGGGTCTAGAAACAAAAAATTTGGCAGAAATGTGCCTCAAGTGATGTTAGTGAGCTCTAAGAAAGGATTTTTGGAAATTCCACCACAAGGGGTTAAAAAGGGGATTGAAAGTTTGTAAGCAAAATCTATTGCCTTCGGCCAATATTCTTGAAACTTGGCACAAATAGTAATATAAGTAAAATAAAGGTTGTCACTATTACTTTTTCGAAACTACCTCCAAAAGAGGATTTCAGGGTTGTTGAAGTTTGTATGGAATAATTTTATTAGTTGGATTAATAAACTTGACTTTACATAAATAAAAACCTAAGTAAACAATAAAGGTTGACCTTAGAATTTTTTAAAAACTACGCCCACAATACGATTTAGGGAATGCCATTTTTTATTGAATCTTGACATAAATATCAACGTTAGTAAACAATAAAGGTTGTTTTTATTAGTTTTTCGAAACTACCACCAGAAGACGATTTCGGGGGTGTGAAAGTTTTTATTGAAAAATGTTATTTCTTGGTTGGAGAAGCTCGTGGCTAAATAATAACAGCCACACAGGTCGATCTTTAAGGTTAAGCAACGCTTGACGAGGTCGGTCCGTGGATGGGTGATCATTTCAACATACCGAGTTTCCTCCGTGCCTCGGAAAGCACGCTAAGCCGTTGGTCCCGGCTGTCATTTGAAGATCTTTGACAGTCGTTACGAGTAGTCAGAGGCTTGAGATATGACAGCAGTCTTGCCAAGAGGTATGGTGTTACCCAGTTACTGGGTTGTGGAGGTCAGATAGGCAGTCACTCCATGTAAAACACTTGTACTCCGCTGAATCCGGTAAGACTGGAAGCCGAACCCAACAACAATTGGGATGATGTTGGTTCTTGGGTTAATAAACTTGATATAAATATAAACCATATTATATGCAAAGATTGATTTAGACCTATAAAATCTAATTGGTAGGTAGGTAGGAAAGTAGGTAGGGAAGGTGGGTAGGTAGGTAGACTAGGGTCATATATCAAGAAATATATTTATTTACGGTATAATTAACTCTACTTAAATGACTAATTCTTGTTAATTACTTAATTAATCATACACAAAGCTAATTAACTTATCAAAACAACTAAACATAATCGAAAACTAATTCTAAACACAGCTGCTACGAATAAACGACCATAAATATTTATGAAAGGCGTCGCAGATTACATTACCTTAGTTGTTATTATGTAAACATAGTGACAATAATTACTGGGAATAATCGTATTAAGGGGGTACCCCGAGCAAAACGCCGCGCAAGTCGTTTTTTGTGCTTTGTTTAGGAGCTATCTACTCGTTCTAATTAATAAACATACATTAAAATTCTACATAATATTGATTCTAAAATGGTAGATTTAGATTTTTTTTTAATGTTGTATATATTTCAATAATCTCCATCCAAAAAAACATAAAAATGAGAAATAATTATTGAAATTATGCATCTCCTCGTAAAGTGTTCATTAATTATTTTTTGTACTAACACTAATGGATAGACAATTTAATAACGAACATTTTTGTAGTTTTTTTTTTCAAAAGACCTAAATTCGATTTTATAAAGATTTTATTCTAAAATCTGGGCGTATTCACTACTGTATTTCATGCGCCACCAGTGCCACTAGACCAATAGGAATGCTCATATCTCATGCCGATTTTTTGGTCAGGGTACCGTCTTAACACATATTAATCATATATACGCGCCTACGTTTTGGCATTAGCATATATCTTATAGTTGCGAGTATAATCATGCAAAGTGCTCTTACGTATATAATTATTAAATCCTGCGGAACATCGTAACTACATAAAGGGCATAGCTCAAAAGCTATGGTGCGTTAAATTACATTTACGTGACGATCTGATCGTGGCTGCGATCACACATTAAGTATAGCTGTCAGGTAAGACGCTTTAGACAGTACGTGAGGAGTAGAATTTCAAGTAATGAGAAGCAATTTCAAAATAATGAATCTTTTGTGAAACAAAAGACGATAATAGTCTGAGATTTGGTCAGATAATTTATTTAAAATAAATGAAAAATTGGAATTGAGCGTGTTTCATTTTTAATTTTATTTTTTTATTACTTTTAATTTTTTTTTATTTTATTACCTACTTTTAAATTTTTATTTTTATTTATGTGACGTTCAAAAGTGCCGTTTATTGGCCTAATTGAATAAATATATTTGACTTTTGACTTTTGTTTATTGTTTCTTTAGAATAGTCATGTATTCGAATTGAGAAACTGGTATTTGACATTTTGTCATGACTACAACTACAGATTTTGATTCAACTTATTGCTAGCAGTAAATACGGAGTATATCCGTCAATGTCTCCTCCACTTTCCATTTTTGGAACCACCATATCAAAGAGCACAAAATTGTTATGTAGATTGTGGACGCTTTTTTTTAAATAATATCCTTCATTATTTTTTAAATGTCAGAATCAGACGCCTACGTGTCTGCTCCTAGTCTAGGCCAGACATTTCGCTCTATCACATTTCCAATATCTACTTGATATTGATAGATACTTGTCTTGTGAAGCATATTGGATGGTGTAGGTACACCGAAAATACAACGTGTAATTGAAATTGCTCAATTTCTTAGACACCCCAACAACTATCGAAGTAAACAAGGAGATAAAGCAAGTAATAATTCGTCTTCTACAATGTCCATCTCATTGCTCTAGGTTTATCCATTCCTCCTTCTTAGTCCAGGCGATTTCCATTTGAAATGCGTTCCCTCAGAACATCAGGATGGCAAACAGTCGGTTGTCTTTCAAATTGAAGGCACGCGAGCACATTCGCAAGAAGTTTGCCAAATCATCACAAAGTTGATTGGTTGGATTCGATTTCTCAATAACATTATTTATATATTATGTGTGTCTGCATCTAAGTATATACACTACGCTTGTGCATAAAGTTTTAATCATCATCATCATCATTTCAGCCGAAAGACGTCCACTGCTGGACAAAGGCCTCCCCCAGGCGTCGCCACATTGACCGATCCCGTGCGTCTCGCATCCAGCGCCTTCCCGCAACCTTAACCAGGTCATCGGTCCACCTAGTGGGAGGCCTTCCAACGTATCGTCTTCCAGTTCGCGGTCGCCACTCCAGAACTTTTCGGCCCCATCGGCCATCCGTTCTGCGAGCAATGTGCCCTGCCCACTGCCATTTGTCCCAGGTAAACATAATCGTCTACAACGTCAAGTGTAGAGTCTCCGATCTTGATAGGAGTGGGTGTTATATGGGCGTTCACCATGACCTTGGTTTTGTCCATGTTCATTTTAAGACCCACTCTTTCGGAAGCTCTACTAAGGTCATCGAGCATTTTACTGAGGCTCTCCATGGTCTCAGCCATGATCACTATGTCGTCGGCAAACCGAAGGTGAGTGATGTACTCGCCATTAACGTTGATGCCAAGCCCCTTCCAGTCCAGAACCTTGAAGACGTCCTCCAGCGCAGCAGTGAACAGTTTCGGAGAAATTACGTCTCCCTGTCTTACGCCGCGCTGGAGAAGGGTTGGTTTCGAGGTCTGATCCTGAAGACGGACTGACATGGTGGCGTTTTTGTACAGACACTTCAACACCTCAATGTACCGGTAGTCGATCTGGCACCGTTGGAGAGACTGCAGTACAGCCCAAGTCTCGATCGAATCGAAGGCTTTCTCGTAGTCCACAAACGCTAAACAGAGAGGCAGGTTATACTCTTCGGTCTTCTGTATAACCTGCCGCAGCGTATGTATGTGGTCTACGGTGCTAAAGCCTTTTCGGAATCCGGCTTGTTCGGGAGGCTGGAAATCGTCAAACCTGCGCGCGAGACGATTCGTGATGACTCTTGAAAACAACTTGTAAACATGGCTAAGAAGCGAGATGGGCCTATAGTTCTTCAGCCGGGCATTGTCGCCCTTCTTGAAGAAGAGTACCACCACACCCCTGCACCATGCCTGTGGCGTTTTGCCCTCGAGTATGACGGAATCAAAAAGCTTCTGAAGGGCCTTGAGGACCGGTTTTCCACCCGCCTTCAGGAGTTCAGCCGTGATTCCGTCATCACCCGGCGCCTTGTTGTTTTTAAGCTGTTTCAGAGCCATCCTAATCTCGTACAGGCTGACGTCCGGGATATCTTCGGTATAAAGTTTTAATAATAATATAAAAAATAAAAATAAATGGTTAATTCATTTAGGAAATTAAATACATAAAAAAAAACATTAGCTCGAGAGTCAAAAAACTGACAAATATGCAAACATTGATTTTCTACGATCAATGTAAGCATCTCCTACGGTAAATAATACCAAAAACATAACATGGTAAAAATCACAAGTCTCGCGGCGCTAAGTTCTTCTACCGCATAAAGCAGTGAGATCGAATGTAAAACAAAGTTGGATAACTTATTCAGTAGGAACCTTATTAATTAGGTTACAAACAAACAAATTTACCGACTTGGTTTAAAAAGGGAAATTGACTGGAAAAGCGTAACCGCAGATGTTTGCACAGATAAAACAAATTTTGTCGATGAAACCAGCAATTTCATTAAACAATATGTAAAAATAAACAGTATTAACGTTTCACAATAAGCGTATACGTGCACAATTCTTTACGGGCGACTAATAAAAGCAGAACACGTTTTCGTACTAATTTAACTTGGTCTGACGTTGCTCGACGAAGATGTATTATGCGATGAGCCGATGACTAGATTTGGTTACGTCTTACTAACGAAGCTGTTGGCGTAATACAAATATATTTAAGTAGTAACGATGTTTGCTTCATGTAAAATACTAATATTTTGTATAACTTATTTAGTTGCACGATACGGTTGGATCGGTACCACGTTCTTAATCCATCTTTTGTAAGATATTAACTTATATAATTGGTTTAACAATATCCTGATTCAATAAATCAAAAATATAGGTTTTCCATAAAATTAAATGGATATGCCTAAAAAAGTAGACATACATAGTAAATGAAATAAGTCAGACTTTTAATTTGTGAAAATGTAGATTTACCACAGGCTCTATCATATAAACCATGCATCTATAAAGCTTACGAGGGTTCACTATACCAATAATAATAAAAATATAGTGGTTTATTTTACAGACTATTCTTCATTACATTCAACGCCACCACCGCATACTTACATGAAATATGATGTCATAAAACACCTCGTAAATAAATAGTGTTGTGCTCATCAATTGTGTGAAACGTCAAATTCCTTAAAGCCGTAACCTCGCGGCCTTTGGCCTACCATAGTTCAGAACTATGTACAATAAAGCAAACTACAAAGTGTTTACCAATTTGTCTAGGGCACGTCAAACCCAAATGGTTATGCTGCAGATTTTCAAGTCCATACATCTTCTATGATCTATTGTTGTTTTCAACTGTTTGTTTCTATGGCTCGGGGTGCATGGTGTACCAGTGTACCACATTGACGAACGGCGCAGTGTGCAATTGAAATAACGCAAAATCTGAAAGTAAATTCAGAACTTAGAATAAGTTATTAGGTAACTGCCTTGATTTTATTGGTATCACAAATTGATAATGTGTTTCAGTTGCTAGGGGATGGAATTGATGAGATGGTTCTCATTACCTACCACGGGCACCAGAGTTTCATGACCATTTGTTTTGTATAATTTGTTTTTAGACCAAATAAATAAAATAAAAAAAAACTGCTATGATTATTTTATAGGGTGTGTTTGATGGAAGCAAAAAGAATGATATGAAAGAAAAGAAGTCAGTGATAGCGTGATAATTGACAGGACGGAATAGAAAAAGAGTGTAAACACTATCTACACCTAGCCTATAAAGCAAGAAAAACTAAAACGTACCGCAATCTCCATCCCCTTTTCTAGAAATACAAACTGCATAAGTACCTTTGTAATCCTATATAAATAGTCATCCAATATCTCACACATGAACCGTTTTTTTTACATTAGATAAACAAAATAATGTCAAGCCCAGTAAAAGTAAAACCAAGTCGGTTAATTTGTTTGTTTGTAACCTAATTAATAACGTTCCTACTGAATAAGTAATCCAACTTGGTTTTACATTCGATCTCACTACTTTATGCGGTAGAAGAACTTAGCGCCGCGAGACTTGTGATTTTTACCATGTTATGTTTTTGGTATTATTTACCGTAGGAGATGCTTACATTGATCGTAGAAAATCAATGTTTGCATTTTTGTCAGTTTTTTTACTCTCGAGCTAATGTTTTTTTTTATGTCTTTAATTTCCTAAATGAATTAACCATTTATTTTTATTTTTTATATTATTATTAAAACTTTATACCGAAGATATCTCGGACGTCAGCCTGTACGAGATTAGGATGGCTCTGAAACAGCTTAAAAACAACAAGGCGCCGGGTGATGACGGAATCACGGCTGAACTCCTGAAGGCGGGTGGAAAACCGGTCCTCAAGGCCCTTCAGAAGCTTTTTGATTCCGTCATACTCGAGGGCAAAACGCCACAGGCATGGTGCAGGGTTGTGGTGGTACTCTTCTTCAAGAAGGGCGACAATGCCCGGCTGAAGAACTATGGTTAATTCATTTAGGAAATTAAATACATAAAAAAAAACATTAGCTCGAGAGTCAAAAAACTGACAAATATGCAAACATTGATTTTCTACGATCAATGTAAGCATCTCCTACGGTAAATAATACCAAAAACATAACATGGTAAAAATCACAAGTCTCGCGGCGCTAAGTTCTTCTACCGCATAAAGTAGTGAGATCGAATGTAAAACCAAGTTGGATAACTTATTATTCAGTAGGAACCTTATTAATTAGGTTACAAACAAACAAATTAACCGACTTGGTTTTACTCTTACTGGGCTTGACATTATTTTGTTTATCTAATGTAAAAAAAACAGTTCATGTGTGAGATATTGGATGACTATTTATATAGAATTACAAAGGTACTTATGCAGTTTGTATTTCTAGAAAAGGGGATGGAGATTGCGGTACGTTTTAGTTTTTCTTGCTTTATAGGCTAGGTGTAGATAGTGTTTACACTCTTTTTCTATTCCGTCCTGTCAATTATCACGCTATCACTGACTTCTTTTCTTTCATATCATTCTTTTTGCTTCCATCAAACACACCCTATGAAATAATCATAGCAGTTTTTTTTTATTTTATTTATTTGGTCTAAAAACAAATTACACAAAACAAATGGTCTTGAAACTCTGGTGCCCGTGGTAGGGAACTTCAAATAAGCGTCAAACAAAATGATGAACCATAATATTTTAAACCACTTTTTGGTGCACCGTGTGTATGTTTAATGGTGTACCTAGAACATCTGAGAGCTACTCAAACATAAATATTTCAATCTATAGATCCTAAATTGAAGAAAAATTAAAAAGAAATTGCAGAATATGTTAAACCTAATCATGTTGCAAAAAAATTTGATACATTACCTTTTCCTTATACTACACTATTCAATGAAAAAGTGTTGCAGCAATCATTTTGATCCATAATTTTCTTGAACTTCTCAATATAATATCTAGTTAATATTCATAGTATTTTATAATATACCGTTGAGAATGTTGAAATAACTGTGTTTAATTCTTGGAAAGCGGCCACCCATCCGTCTTGTGGGAGTACGGCGTATTGTTCACATCGCCAATCGCCAAACGTCGACCAACACGACGGACGCTCGATCAAACTATTATCTGCTGTTTTATCGAGCGTCCGTCGTGTGCGCGTCAGGTAGCTTGCCGCTCAAATGCACCGCCTAGGCGGCCAACCGCTAGTGCGTAAGGGGGGCTAAGCGTGTGGGTCAAATCTTGGAATTTAATTAAAGAAAAAAGGTTGTCCCCAAACGCATAACCAGAAATTGCGTGTACACGTTTGGTTTGGATGACAATGCACGGTAATTCAAACTGTTTGTTTAAATAAAGTTGTTTTTTTTAAATAATATTTATTCTTTCTTAGGACTACGAGTTACAATAGTAGTCACAGGTTCTGCAAAAGTGTGTACTTGTTTCCTTAATATTAAACTTCTCTATACGTAACTTATAAACACAAACATAAGTATGTGCATTACTGTCCTCATTAAAAGATTTCCCAAAAACCTTACATGTGCTCGTAGCTTACTCTCACACCATAGATACTAATTTATGCACAACTTTGATGGCAAATACTTGTGAAGATACAATAAAATTACGTAAATATTTCCTGAAAACATCCTCACTTTTTGTCCACGTGTCCTTGTCCTTCTTCCCATTTCAGGTGTCTTCCTCACCGGGTCGTTGAGAAAAACTGCATACCTGCAACTACATACCCTACTTACCTACCCTACCTACGCCTTACCTACCCTACCTAAGTACCTACCTATCCTACTTACCCAACCTACGCCTTAGCTACCCTACCTACCTACCTTACCTACGCCTTACCTACCCTACCTACCTACCTACCATACTTACCCAACCTACGCTTTACCTACCCTACCTTCCTATCCTACTTACCTAACCTACGCCTTACCTACTTAGCCTACTTACCCAACCTACGCCTTACCTACCCTAACTACGCCTTACCCACCATACCTACCTACCCTACATACCTTACCCGAATTTATAAAAAAAGAAAAACCGGCAAAGTGCGGGTCAAGCTTGCGCACGGTGGGTTTGTTGTATGGGAGCCCCACTTGAATATTTATTTTATTCTGTTTTTATAGCGGTAACAGAAATATATCATCTGTAAAAATTGCATCTGTCTAGCTATCACGGTTCATGAGATACAGTTTGGTGATAGACAGACAGATAGACGGACCGCGGAGTCTTAGTAATAGGATCCCGTTTTTACCCTTTGGGTACGGAACCCTAAAAAAGTCGTCGGTGCTCCGTAGACCAATTCAAATTTGACCAATTGGTCTATGGGGAAAATGACATGTTTCCATCGTCCAATTACCAACTGGGCTATGGAGAACACTGGACGTAAACCAAAAATATGTTCCATTATAACATTATAACCCCGAGTTCACACCATTTGCCTATACTTTGGGTTCAAAGAAGCCTTTGTTATATTTTTTGGGTCACATCAAACTAAATTCAAAATTATTATAAATAAATAATAATAATAATAAAAAAATAAATAAAACTTTTTTTTCTCAATTAGGTCATTAAGCGACATATTCGAACGACAAAAAAAAAATTTAAGGTAATAATAGTTGATTCGACCGTCGTAAATAAATACAATATAATGTTCGTTAATTATAGTTAATTTAAATAGAATCTTCAATGAAAAGATAGAAAAGCATGTCATCATCATCATATCAGCCGGAAGACGTCCACAGCTGGACATAGGCCTCACTCAAGCGTCGCCATTTGATCAGTCCCGTGAGTCTCGCATCCAGTGGATCCCCGCAACCTTCACCAGGTCCACCTGGTACTCGTAGGAGGACATCCAATGCAACGTCTTCCGGTTCGCGGTCGTCACTCCAGAACCTTTCTACGTAATCGGCCATCCGTTCTGCGAGCAATCTGCTCTGCCCACTGCTACTTAAGTTTGGCAATTCTTCAGGCTATGTCGGTAGCCCTGGTTCTCTTAAAAAATATGTAAACTGTTTGAAATGGCCACTTCACCGAAAATTTTGTCATTACGTATGGTGTCAATTGGTTGCCAAATGACAGTATGTCTTCAGGATGAGGGTATTGCGAAGACTGTTGTCGCCAATTCTAGGATCCCAACGGACTCAATGAGATAGATGTTTACATTGATTTGTATTGTAATCTTTGTACAAATGAATTGTTTTGTCGGGATTATTCAGTAAATGATTATTGTTTCAAAAATTGATCTTGATATTTTTTTTAAATACTTGTGGACAAGGCTTTACTATACTATTAAACTGGGCAGCGGATCATTTCTCAATTCTCCATAGCCCAGTTGATAATTGGACGATGGAAACATGTAATTTTCCCCATAGACCAATTGGTCAAATTTCAATTGGTCCATGGAGCACCGACGAAAAAAGTAAAGACAGTTTTGCTGCCCGCCATCTAGTAGATCTCCAGAACGCTGCACCGAAACGAAAACGTTAATTCGAAGTATAGAGTTTTGAGTTGACACCCCCTGTCTACCTGCCTATCCTTGCCTTAATTGACTTGCTACTTATCCTTCCTACCATAATTTTTTTTAACCCCCGCCGGAAAAAGAGGGGTGTTATAAGTTTCACGTGTGTTGCTGTGTAGTATCTGTGTGACTGCGTATCTGTGTGTCTGCTTATGGCATCATAGCGCCTAAACGGATAAACCGATTTTGATTTAGTTTCTTTTGTTTGAAAGGTGATTTTGTCGAGAGTGTTGTTAGCTATGTTTGAATAAATTCGGTTCAGCCATTCAAAAGTAATGGGCGTTTTATTGTTTGAATCTGGGTGTTTTCGCAAGATAAATACGTCGGGTTTTTTTTAAATTTTACTTGTTTCAAGTGTCATTCTGCCGCGGAGAACATTATCACCGCCATTCAGAAAATAATGTCAAATGCACAACGTCATCTATCGTATATGGAGTTCAATTGTCCGAATATTTGTATCAAGCGCAAGTTCGATCATGCATGGAGTACTGTTCTCATCTCTGGGACGGATCTGCCAAATAGCAGCTTGACGCGCGGCGCTGGTCAAGTCAAAGCTCCAGAGTCTTGAACATCGTAGCCGAGTTGCCAGCCTGTCGGTTTTTTATAGGTTACATTTCGGGGAGTGTGCGATGGAATTGCACGATATAATTCCACCTAGCCCGTTTCATCATCGGACTACCAGACGTACGGCGATGCGCCATCGATACATGGTAGACATCCCACCCATACGCACAAAACGTTTTGGGAACACTTTTATTATGCGTACAGCTAAGGAGTGGAATTCCCTGCCGGAGTCTGTGTTTCCCGATAGCTACAATCTAGGGGCCTTTAAGTCAAGAGTGAATAGGTTATTTCTAGGCAAGCGTGTTTCACCGTCGACC
Organism: Orthosia gothica; assembly: GCA_949775005.1. Taxonomy (NCBI): domain Eukaryota; kingdom Metazoa; phylum Arthropoda; class Insecta; order Lepidoptera; family Noctuidae; genus Orthosia; species Orthosia gothica. The sequence continues at coordinate 18,156,245 of OX459038.1, forward strand.
ACATCATCGCTTACCATCAGGTGAGATCGCGGTATTGCGAGCCTATATGTAATAAAAAAAGGAAAAAATAAATAATAATATCTGAATTGCATGTGTCACAGTTCAGAGACATGGCGTGTGTTGTGATATTTCACTTCTTGAACACTTTAAATTCATCTAACTTTTGATAGAGTGAATCGATTGCGATGAAGCAAAAACTAAGTTATACATCAAGTTACGCATAATGTTTACAAATAAAAGTTATCTACATTGGCTCCGCACATTTTATGTGATGCATGCACAAACAAACAGACAAACAGATAAACAGATAAACAGATAAACAGATAAACAGATAAACAGATAAACAGATAAACAGATAAACAGATAAACAGATAAACAGATAAACAGATAAACAGATAAACAGATAAACAGATAAACAGATAAACAGATAAACAGATAAACAGATAAACAGATAAACAGATAAACAGATAAACAGATAAACAGATAAACAGATAAACAGATAAACAGATAAACAGATAAACAGATAAACAGATAAACAGATAAACAGATAAACAGATAAACAGATAAACAGATAAACAGATAAACAGATAAACAGATAAACAGATAAACAGATAAACAGATAAACAGATAAACAGATAAACAGATAAACAGATAAACAGATAAACAGATAAACAGATAAACAGATAAACAGATAAACAGATAAACAGATAAACAGATAAACAGATAAACAGATAAACAGATAAACAGATAAACAGATAAACAGATAAACAGATAAACAGATAAACAGATAAACAGATAAACAGATAAACAGATAAACAGATAAACAGATAAACAGATAAACAGATAAACAGATAAACAGATAAACAGATAAACAGATAAACAGATAAACAGATAAACAGATAAACAGATAAACAGATAAACAGATAAACAGATAAACAGATAAACAGATAAACAGATAAACAGATAAACAGATAAACAGGTAAACAGATAAACAGATAAACAGATAAACAGATAAACAGATAAACAGATAAACAGATAAACAGATAAACAGATAAACAGATAAACAGATAAACAGATAAACAGATAAACAGATAAACAGATAAACAGATAAACAGATAAACAGATAAACAGATAAACAGATAAACAGACGAACGAACTATGTCGCACAATCGGAGAAAAAGTATCCATGTAGTCAATTCCGAACTTTTGGGTAAAACCCTTTGCAACCAATCGCGCTTTATAACACGCCACTTTGCCATTGGCGTCACGTTTGATTTTAAACAACCATCGATTCTTGACAATATTCTTGTCTGCTGGTCTGTCAACTAGCTCCCAAGCCTCATGCTTATTGAACGAATCAATCTCATCTTGCATAGCTTGCCACCAAAGCTTACTATCCCTCGATTGCAAAGCTTCCTTGACATTCGTCGGCTCACTCAACTCTGTCTCGAGCGCAGACATCGTCCTCGGTACTCTCGGCCGTAAATTATAGGCTGGTCCGTCAGATGGTGACTTCCGTGGCATTCTGGTTGTATCAGTAGATGAACTCGGCACCTGCTCGTCAGCCTCAAACCACACTTCAAGCGCTACCGGTCTCTCCGCCTCAACCTCAGCCTCTACAGTTGGTAGTGATGGTATCTCCACCTCAAGCTCAGTCCCAGACTGATCACGAACATCCGCATCTTCAACGTTATCTCCGTCATCACTAGTCGGAAAGAAGATCTCCACGGGCCGTTTACTCTTGACACCTGGCAAAATTGTTTCGTTAAAAACAACATCACGACTACGAAAAACTATATTTTTTGCCGAATCGTAGAGCCTATATCCATTACCGTCATAGCCAAGAAATATACAACGCTTGCTTTTTGGTTCAAGCTTATTCCGCTTCACTTTATCAACGTGAGCATAAGCTTCGCAGCCAAACACACGTAAGTGTTTCAAGCTAACCTTCTTACCTGTCCAGGCTTCCTCAGGAGTTTGCCCTGAGAGCCTTTTCGAAGGTGACACATTTATTAAATGTGCAGCAGTACAGGCAGCTTCTGCCCAAAACTTGTGGTCTAGGTTCGAAGTATACAAGAGGCACCTTACTTTTTCTAGGAGGGTCCTATTTAGCCTTTCCGCACAGCCTTTTTGTTGAGGACTGTAAGGCACAGTTACCTGATGGACTATCCCCTTACCTTTCAAAAAGCCTTCAAGTTCTCTGTTCACATACTCGGTCCCATTGTCCGACCTCAAAACTTTAACTTTGTCACCAGTCTGAGTTTCGACTAGCTTAATAAAGTTTTTCGTGTATTCACTCACCTCGCTCTTACGCTTCAGGAAATACACGAACACCTTCCTCGAATGATCATCCAAGAATGCCAGGATATACCTCTTGCCTCCAAGCGAATTCACCGGCAACGGACCACACAAATCGGTATGGATTAAATCCAACCGCTTTGCAGCCACAGACTTCTCAGGATTGCTGAGAAAAGGAAACCGAGATTGCTTTCCTTTAAACAAACTTCACAGGCAACGTCTTTACAAGGGTCATCCTGAAAACTAATATCATTAGCAAGTCCCTGCCTCAAAAGCTTCATATTGTTGGCGCTTAAATGGCCAAGTCTTTGATGCCAAGTTGCTGTGCTAATAGTAAGATTCGCCCGTAGACTGCAGGTCTGAAGTCTGTAAGCCCCTCCAACGTCATTTGCCTTAATCAAAACATCGCCCAGCTTAGAAATTGTACAACCAGTAGTATCAAAATTAACAATACAACCATTCTTAATCAATTGCGAAACAGATATGAGATTTACAGACAGCTTAGGTATATACAACACATCAGTTAACGTCGCGCTATCCGAAAACTTAACAGTACCTATACCTGTACACCGCAGTTTATCTCCACTAGCAATGGTGACGTGACCATCTCGCGATTTGAAGTCTGTCATTAAATCACGCCTGCCAGTCATGTTATTTGTAGCCCCCGAGTCTATGTACCACGAAGATTCCGAGTCAGTTCCAGTACTATATGCTGATAAGACACAGTTTCCTGAAGAATCCTTCGCGTTCCGGCAGTCTTTCTTCAGATGTCCTTTCTGTCTGCACTTCCAGCACCACGGTTTTCTCTTTCTAGCGGAATTATCCTTCGCTTTTGACTCATCCTTGTGCTGCTGCGCTTTTCTCGTCCAGGAGTCACTCGTACTAGCGCCTTTTCTTGTAGAATACAAGCACTCACTCGAATCTCCACGACTAGTCCAACGTTGATCCTGTAGCAGTTTCGATTTGACTAGATCAGCAGTAATGACAGCTCCCGAATGCTCTAGTGCCATGATCATGGGCTCGTACTCTGTCGGTAAACATTTGAGCATCAACGCACCAAGAAACTCGTCATCAACAGGTTTGTTCATATTCGCCAATTGCTGCGCTAATGACAATACTTCATTGACGTAAGCTTCCATGCTAGAATAGTTCTCCAGTTTGACAGCGCACAAGTTCTGAAGAGTTCTCACTCTTGAACCGAGTCCTTTATCATCATATGCACGTTCCAGTGCATTCCAGGCGTCTTTCGCCGTATCCGCTGACATCAAATGTGAAAAACATGACTTTTCAACGCTCAAGCAAATTTTAGATTTTGCTATTTCGTCACGTCGATTTTTCACTTCGGACGTTGTTTTGTCATCCTTACCGTAACCGCTTATACAGATCCATAAATTGTCGTGAATCAATGCATTTTTCATAACAAATTTCCACTCGACGTAATTTTCACGTCCGCGTAATTTTTCATGTGAAAAACTATGATTTTTCGTTTCCGACATATTTACAATAACGTTGCACTATTTTTGCTGAACCATAACCTGATATAAATCATATTTAAACACATATTTGGTGTAAAATATAAGCAGAATTTATTAAGCACAAGACATGACCAGAAAAAACATTTTTGACAAGAAACAGAACACAATGTCAGTCATTTCAATAAATTGGAGTCGGCCAGGATTAGCAATAAGGTTTTAACCCTCCAACAGTAGTTGACTAAGAGTCAATGAGTGTCTTGATAGATTATTTTTTTTATTTCCATCAAGAGAAATCTGGATTAATTTTAGTACCAACTGAAATTATTTATAGGTTTTTCTTTTGAACTTGTTATTTGACCTAATTACGAAAAAAGCTGTTTTATCTCCTAACTTTTACTTATTTTTGTGTCAATGACAACCGTTCAATTTGTATTTATTGTACAGAAAGGCTCCCTTTATGGCATGCACAGATAATAGCGTTGCCATAGAAATTATTTTATAACGTAGATTTGTTCTATGAAAACGTTTTCTCGCATCGTTCTATTTTAATCTTTAGTCTATTTATTCTCACAACATTTTGATCATTGCCTATCTGTGGAATTTCAGTTTCTTTTTACCAGCGTTAATTAAAATGGTGAAAGGCACATTTCTCTATCTTACAAATGTCGTACATTTTTAGGAGAAGCCGAGTAAGTTGTTTGCGTGATACGAACTAATTATTCTTCACATGAACAGAGGCCACAACAAAGTTGTTCGATTCCCTCGGAGGGCCACATAATGGCTAATTGAATTACCCCAAAACTATCTCCCTCTCGACAGTAGGGTATTATGGGTAACTTTGTTAGAATATAATGTAGTGTACCAATTATAAAGTTTTGCGTTAATATTTTTTTTGTTGAGAGTTATAAAATAATTTTGAGTGCCCAATTTATTTTTGTTTTGCGGGTAGATACCGGAAATGTTGATTTTTATTTTATTAGTAATCCATCTCGGGATGCATGCACGGGACAAATTATATACACAAACTTTGTTCTACCTCACGACGGTGGGTTGGTCTTATTCGTGTGTGTATGATGATGATTCACATGCACATTGTTTCTGTGTGCGTAAGCTCGGGAGCGCTCAGTATCGCTTACGCACACAGAAACAATCTGCATGTGCATTTACCCACACGATTAAGATCTACTCACCGGAGCCGTCGCGTCGTGAGTTAGAACAAATGTAGTAAAACCCATATCAAAATCCGTTGCGTGAAGAAGAAGATAGCGGAGAAACAGAAAGAAGCAGGCATCCGCTTTGTTTAAAACTATTTAGAAATTCAGCACAGTTTATACATAAAAGGTCTGCTTTTAAAAAACAAAAACAGCTGAAATACACTGGCTTTCAATACTTAGTAACACACTTTTAAAATTACAATTTCTCCTAAACTATAAAAGTCAGAGACTGTATTGACTTTTGACATACTTTTTCAATGCCTACACAATACACAACCTATAACACGATTTTGAGTGATTAACCCCGTTCCTGGCAATACCTAAGTTACCAACGTGTCACAAATTAAATTCAAGTGAAGTGGTGCGATTGGCTATTGGAAATTCATTGGTTCTCACGGCAGCTAACGCGTTTGACAACTTGTCATATTAACTTTACAATAGTTTTCATTCAAAGAAAAGAAATAAAGAAAAATATTTATTTGTGACCCGCACAGGAGGCACGAGAAAATAAGCATACACATAAACAATAATAAAATAAAAAACCCTGTGCGAGACCAATCAATTGCATCTTTTTTTGTGCCGTGGTCTACTTTCATGTCCCCGATCGGCCTCAGAACCCAAGTAGGCAGGTGGAAGGAGCCCTGTTCCGCATACCTCCATATGTTATATGAAGATATATTCAAAATAGCAAAATAGGATTACACCACGAAATAGCAGCAGCGTGTGAATTTGGAACCGAATGCCAAACCATGCCCCACCTCCTGTCCTGTCCTTTATGCCCCAAAACATGCAGCTTTAGTAATCTTTGTACTGCTACCAACGATGCCTTAGAAGTGATTAAGGTTAGAGCCAAACATGACTGTCGTGCCAGGAAAAAGACAATTTAAAGATGACTTAACACGTAAATTAACTAAACATAACAATACATTACACACCGTATTTCGTAAAAATTAATAAGCAAAACCACTAAAGACACTCACAAAACCACTAGAAGCAATACGTCAAAAGCAATAATGCTCAATCAACGACCACTAAAGGATTTCAGACTGAAACACATTCCAAACGGATCGAATGTTGGTCAGACAAATGAGGATTGGCTTGATCGAGTGCCACCACACTGGTGTCCCATAACACTACATAAAAGAATACTTCACGGCAATTTGTCGTTGTATACCTACTTTTGTGCGACGAAATTGAGCAAAACTGTTAGAGTATGTTGAAGGTTGAAATTGAGTTCTGTAAATGAGTATTCAGGATTTATTTTTAGATTAGAAAGTAAGCTCGCAAAAATTATAATTATATTGTTGTTGAGAATTATTCAACTGCCATTCGATTTTTGACGGTATTTATTGGCAATTAAATCAAGCAAAGGGTGAGAATTATTAACTTAGTAGTCTACTTAAAATTCATTGATTCATTTAGTGACAATCGATGCACAGCCTAAATGCTAAGTTTAGAAGCATGGAATTTTCCAGGACGGACAAAAGTAAGCACTAAGGAAGGTTTTTTGCATTAGACTCACTACTTGTAATTTTCAGTTATAAAATTCCCCATAGATGTTCGTTGACCTAAATAAAAGTATACCTCCGACCTAAATAGTAGGTATTGCAGTTATTTATCTTCCTATCATTACTCCCGTCGAAAGGAATTGACCGTCCGTGTTTGCCGACCGTGATGTATTATGGAAATAGGATCAAATTTGCTCAACCAATGTTTTTTATCTGTATTCAGGAATAAAACAACAGTACTCATTTACGCGGAACATGTTTACCCTTCAGATGTTTACGTAAATGTCTAACTTTTGGAAGAGTTTTCGAAGTAAGATGGGAGTTAAAGATCGCAAAATTATTTATTTGAAATGATCATAATAATCAAATAAAATAGGAATAGGTAAAATTTTGGTTAATTTTATATATTTTTTGTGGATTATAAATGCTAAAGGCCGATTTCTGAGTTAAGTAAAGCAGCAATAATCAGTTGAGTATTGTCAAATACTCAACTGATTAACCAGTACTTGGGTGAAATAGCTAGCAGAGGAGTGGAAGAAAATGACTGATCATGTCATACAATGTTGCAAATAAATATAATGAAAGGGATAGAATTACAGAAAATAATTTATAAAGTTCCATGATTAATGTACGAAACAGTGATTCCAGTGACTCTAATGAATCTATACAAATGGAAGTCTTAGATTCAGATTTTGATTATGGTAGTGAATAAACCAAAATTATTAGAGAATACTGTTGTTTTTTTTTTAAATTCTGATTGATATATCACATATACCACATAATATCTAAAGTATTGCCTGCCTAAAGCACCAATAGTATTTTTATTCAGACTAAAATTAATAATTCTAAAGTATCAAATTAGGTTATTCCAAGTATCACATACTAGTTTTGGGGTTGCTATGCCGAGATTTTTTAAATTCGCCGCGCTTTTTCAGTGTCTACTTTCGTTTGCCAGACTCTAGAAGTAAATGTGTTCAGAGCGAGCAGTTGCTGGTTCTTGTGATACTTCATAGAACTACAGAATATTTTACTCAGAATTTCACAAGATCTGTCAAGAGGAATCAGAACCAGAACAGAACCGATACACAAAATTCGTGCATCTGCATTGGAATCTGATTGCAATTGTGAATTAACGACAAACGTGGACTTTTGTGATGAAATCTTTGATGAGTGACCTGGGTTTTCAAGACAAAAGGCTTTGCTAGCCATCGAAGAGCCAGCCTCCAAAGGAAAACAATATTAGACTGGGTTTGTGCCATTGGATATGTGTCGAAGGAGGACTGTGTTTTAATATGTGTTAACGAACAATATAATATCTGCCTACTTATTTTATAAAATAATAAATAAATTAGACTTATTATATTGTTTTTATCATTTTTATTTTACTGATACCAAAATCGTATCATACAAAAGCCAAATTCTGTACACATTTTCATCGTTGTAACCTTTTCTTGTCTTGCGGATCCTAGTTATATTCTGTATAGGTATGAAAGTCTGTATGTTTGGATATTTGTTAATCACACCTCAATGGTTGAACGTATTTGTTTGGTAGTATATAATTTGGAATACAATTACACAATGACTAATTATAAAATGATTTAATAATAAAAAAGAAATATTATAAAATAGATATAATAATTAATAAACCGAATAACAAAGCATTTCATTCTGAAATCAAAGATATAAAACTATAGTCTATACAATACATCTTTATAGTTTATAAAAAGTCCCTAATCTCAGTGTGCCTCTTGGCAAAGGCCTCCACTAACAGTTTCCACTGGGGTCTCTCTTGAGCTACTCGCCAACACCACAGCGCGCCATCGCTTTCACTTTGTGCCTACATCTTGGACCAGCGGTCTTTCGCATTTACCATTCCCATCTCTGACGCTATCTTCCACGGCTTCTTTTCTCATGTCTTGGTACCAGTTTATCACTGCTTTTCTCCATTTCATTTGGTTATCGCGAATCATATGACCGGTCCATTTTTACTTTTCGGGTGCGCCAAAGTTCACCTAAATTTTTAACTCCGATAATTGGAAATCCGAAAATGTTCTTCCTTACATTTTTCATCCTAACAATCACAATTCCTAACTACTCTGTATCTAATGTTCATAATTCAGAAGCATTCAACTTCATAATGTCAGTAGCAATAAATATTTATTATACTTTTATTTGTTTTCCTATATTTTCTCAACATAACTATCTTTTACACTATTATTCAAAGTCATATCTTTTTTGTTTAGATTTCTTTTTATTCATAATAATCAGAATTATATACATTAATTTCGCGTATCTTTATTTTCGCATAACATGTATAACATATAAGAATAACAGGTACCATGGTACAAGTAGTCAAATAAATACATGTTTTTATATACACATTTCAATTAAATTAGTTTAATATTAGCGGCTATAGCTTTCAAATAATCACTTTTATTGGTGTATTTTGCTTAAAAATTAAATATATATTTAATTCTATCATATTTGCCGTTGATTTGGAAGTTCATTTTATTTTTAAAGGTAGTAGGTACTCATAAATAGAAAGCTTTATAAAAAATTTCAAGACTTTTTTGTATGTTTTTCGTGAGGTAAAAAAATTAGAATTAGTCCAAGAGCGAGCGAAGCGAGCTCGGGAACTTAGGGCACCCCGACACGGATAGGTTAGGTTCGAAGGAGATGACGGAAGCTGAAGTGAGCGAGCAAAGCGAGCGAACGCAGCTCCCGTCATCTCCTTCATGTTAGGTTACTTTAGACCCTGCAGACAGAAATAGGAGCGCCGCGCAGCGGGGCTCCGTCGACTTATATGGTTACATCTTCCATAACCATGGGGTTCCGTGGGGTTGGGATGGTACAGTGAGGTAGCCCCTCTACCCTCCTTTCCCTTTCCCCCTTTCGCGCCCCTTAAATCGATGGTAATTTATGGAATTTTTTATTCTAACCTGAAAACTTTAACCATGGATATCTCCATAACTATAGGGCTCCGAGTGGTTGGTGTGGTATTGAGGGGTAGCCAAACCTCCCCCCATCCCCCCTCTACCCTATCCGCGCCAAAAATCAACGGCATGTATTCGAAATTTTAACCTTACACTTATACTTTTTGTTGCTTCTTAATTCACACGCCCAATATTGTATATCCACTGTTTTTCGGTTTTTTTCATATGTAAATCCATGTACGTCTAATTTTAATCCTCCGCGACTGGTTTTAAATGATTTTAAATAATTTTTCTATATTAAGAAAGCATTAACACAAACATGCACGTAATGATAATACACCGACATGAACTTAACAATAGACACAACTCAGGACGTTATGTAAAGCATACCCCAAATAATAATCATCCCTCAAATTAAAACTATAAATATCATCTACTACCCACATATATTTTTTATTACACTTGGTAAATGTTTCTTTCTGAGTATGAGTGAAAATATTATAGTAATTATGTTTAGGGATAAAAGCGTTATGATAAAAAACATTAGGAGTTTAAATATATTTACATTAATGATATAATTAATTACAACTTTCGGAAACACGAGTGTTATGAACATCGCCGGTAGCACTACAAATAGTATGAATGAAAACTTTAGGATGAAAATTTTTAGGAAGAGTGATCATTCGGATTACAAATCGTTAGGAAGAACAATTTCGGGTAAAGAACTTTAGGTGAGCCAATATGGACCCTTACTTTTCACATAGTTCCTGTAGGATAACTCTCGGTTTCCGCACAGGAAAAGCCAGTGGCGACCACAAACACAAAAACTGGCACTTTTAAATATTTTTGTTGAAGATCTCTCATCATCATCATAATTTCTGCCGAAAGACTGCTGGATACAGGCCTTCTCCAAGCGTCACCACATCAACCGGTCCTGTGCGTCTGTCCTACTTCGGTTTCCCATGACCTCAACCAGGTCATCGATCTGCAGAGGGAGTTTTATATATTACTAGCGGACGCCTCGTGGTTTCACCCGCGTAGTTCCCGTTCCCGTAGGAATACTGGGATAAAAAGTAGCCTTTGTCACCCGCGCATAGTGTAGCTTCCCAACGGTAAAATAATTTTTGAAATCGGTTCAGTAGTTTCGGAGCCTTTTCGGTACAAACAAACACACAAACAAAAAAATCTTTCCTCTTTATAATATTGGTATAGATTTTGTGTTTATTTCGCTTGATTAACGTTTAAGCAAAGGCTTGTCATCTATAAACTGCCAAATGTAACCAGTGTGCCCAGATTTGACAAGCCCCAAGTCGCCGAAAATATTGTTTTTCCATTTATAAAAAACTCAAGACGACCACTATTCACTAAAGCCACGAAACATTCTACGAAACGTTAATTTCCATTGTTGCTTTGAACACACTAGAAGCTAATATGAACTTTAATGCGTTTGACATAAGAATATTATTGATTTCACATATAAAATTTTTCAGCATTTCTTTATTTTCCATGCATTGTCGCGACTGAAGTATAATGAAAAATAATGATGAACTGTTAAAAGCATTTAGATTTCCAGTTATTTTCATTATTCCTCAATGTTGTATTAGACATTCTCATTCCGAAATCGCTTAAAATCCCCCCATTTTTTTTGAGGTACCCTATTTGGCGACCAGTCGCCGATCGTAAAAATTGGTCACTCCGGCACTCTTCCGAGTCTAAGCCTAAATGGCGAAAAGTTGCCCAATCTGGCTACACTGATTATGTAACGTTAACCACGGTTTGGGAATTTGAGAATGATCGAATGTGTTATCTCAATTGTGAAACCCAATTGAATGTCAATGAAGTTTTTTGTATGACATAAGGTATACTTTGGCATGACTTGACTACGTATACTCAAATCTTGCTCAGCATCGCAGAAAACTTAAATTAGCAGATGATCAAGCGTGACAGATGCTTTAATCGAGATCAGCACATACTTAGCGTCGAATACTTAATTCAGAAATCAGCCCTAAGTACCTATTTTCTAGGTACTTACTCAATTTCACATCGTCTGTCTGCGTTTGTTCTATATTATTTGAGAGGTCAGTGGAACACATTTTCTTATTTGGTCTTCCACTTCCTCTGCATCTGTCAATCTAATGTCACCCTAAGAGGATTTAAGGAAATACAAGAAGCCTCTATGGAGGTGTTAGAATCATGGAAGAACCCATATAAAAGTATCAATACATGTCGAGATGGTTATTTACTGTGTATCAGAGTTCCTATGTATGTGGTGTATAAGGGAAAGGTTTTATGAAGAAAAGCACAAAAAGACAAGACTAGGTATTAATTTCTAATTAGGCTTGTCAATTAATTCATATTGAGGCTCAGAGAGCTTACCGCCCAGTCGCTGGACCTAGTTCTCGTGGGGAAGAAGGGCAAGAAACTCTGCGGAAGCAACTATGGTTGTAAAAGTATTTATAGATATATTTTACAACCATATAAATATCGTTTATCACAATAAAGATCTAATTATATTATGGCCATTATATGATGAATCTTGTAACATTTCACAATGTTATATAATCAAAACAAAAAGGATAAGGCAAAGAACATGACTAGCCCTTAAATCAATTTAACATTATTATGAATAAAGGCCACAATATAAAAAAGAGTTTCAACACAACCATTAGCAATAATCAAGTTATAATATCAAATAACTTACGTGAAGTTTGTATAGTCCATCTTTCATAGAATATAACAATTCAGGAAAACAATATCACAACATAACAACTGGTCTGTACTGGCTTGTAATTCACAACAAAGTGTGTCAACTAACGAATTACACACTATTTATAGTAACGAGTCGACCTGTCAAACGACCCCACCATTTTCTAAATTTCTTTAAGTAATCTCACAATTATGTCAATAATCAATTCTTGAGTAATGAAACCTTTTTAAAACGTAATAAGACAATTTAGGAATTTAATATCGCCTATTTATCGTCCTAATTTAATATCGTCATTCTTTCAACAGTGTTTTGTATTATCTAATAAAAATTTGATTTTTAAAATTATATTATAAATCACAATTAAATTATTTCAATTTACATGTAGATTTACAAAAAAAGGAAAACCTACTTATAGAAATAAAAGTAACATTTAGATATAACAATTAAAGCACAGTGCGGTGTGCGTCTCAAGGTTGCACCAAATGGGAGTCCAGTTCAGCACGTGTAAGGTCAAAATACCTGATGCTGATATTCTGCTGGTTCCCAAAGGTGATATATAGTCGCTGCGCTGAGCAGACGTGTTATGTTGGCATTGTGATAGTGTTATGCGAGGAGTATTTCACGTAAGTATACCCGCAACTTTAATTTATTACAGTAAAATTTTGCAGTGGGAAACGTTCTAGTTGGTTGGGAACCTGAATCTTGTTACCTTGATAGCAGGCAAAGAAAGTTGGTTTTATTGGCGGAGCAGAGTTTGGACACGTTGGTCCATTTCGCCTTATCCTGAAGGAATATTTGCAGCGAGGGTTGACGCGAAGTGGGTCGCCACAAAAGTCTTTTTGGCTTTTGTGGCCTGGGAAGGGTTGCCAGCCTTTTTCCTTCTATTGCCTGTCACGCCTGTCTCCATTGGGGAGGTTTGGCGTTGATCAGACTTGATAGCCCAATATTCAGCCGGTGGATTGGCCTGGGCTTTGGATGAGGGCGTGGGCGATCTCGAGGAATCGCGTACCGGTGGATTGGTGGGATAAGTGGGTGACCTCAGCGAATCGCGAACCAGCGGACTGGTCAGAGGGGAGGGTGACCTGGGCGAGTCCTATGAGTCACTTGGCATGGAGGCCTTGCTGGGCACAAAGACAAAAAAAAAAAAAGACAAAAGATATTTATTTCAACTGGGCCACCAAGCGGCACTTTTGAATGTCACAATTTAAATTTAAATGGAATACAAGTTGATTCTACCGTGCATTCGGAAAGTAGCTAGTTATGGAGAAGAATGCACAAGAAACTCCATACTTTTTAAATTTACATAGAATAAAAGTTGATTCTACCGTGCATTCGGCAAGTAGCTTGTTATTGAGAAGAATGCACAAGAAACTCCATACTTACTCTTTAAAAAAAAAATGATTCTACCGTGCATTCGGAAAGTAGCTTGTTATGGAGAAGAATGCACAAGAAACTCCATACTTACTCTTTTAAAAAAAAAATGATTTTTACAATATTTAGGTACATGAGTACATACATTAATAAATTCACATATGTGAGGACAATGCACCCAGAATAGCACTACACACTATACTATGTAAAGGTATAAAGTATTAAAAGTACTCACACAGGGGCCGCGATCCACGGTCTGACTAGAAACGGGCGAGGTAGCGGCGGTGGCCCCTTTGAAGGCCGTGCTATAGCGTTTTTTTTTTAATTTTGGATCATTCAGGAGAAACTAATGAAGGAGGTCGATACATAAAGATAACGACATCGTAATTCTCCGGTTAATTCAAGAAGGGACTTCTTCCCCGGGTGGATGGGCCCAGCGATTTGTCCAATCCTACTCACCCAGTCAGATGAGACTGAGAGGTACCTGCTGCGTGAGTCTTAAGATTTTGTTGTGTAAATACGGTTTTTTATGAAAAATGGAGGGCCTAGGTGTGTACTGAGAGTCTGGTACGTAGGGGTAGACACACCATACCGAACCAGGTGATTGAACTGAGATAGAGTTTAGGGACAAGGATTGACTAGGCTAGACCATAAGGCCAGGTCCTTTGCTTCTGACGCCAACTAACTACCTCGTCCTGAAGGGGTTTGGTGGGTGCGGTGGGTCTGCACCAAGGACCACGAAACTGGATATACCGTAGTCAATGACGACCATGGTGACGTCACGCAGGGAGCAGTGAGGCAGGCGAGCGGTGACGAGGCGAGCGCGCAAGGCAGCGTCCTTCTACAGCGCCAACCGATGCCAGAATTCACTTGTCTAGAGCCTCAGTTAATCTATTAATTAATATAGAATAACTCATGTAGCTATAAGAACATTTGAAAATGGCTGGGCTAATTCATGATTCATGAATTAGCCTAGCCATTTTCAAAAGTTGCAGGCGCACCGTTTTTAACCCCCGACGCAAAAAAGATGGGTTGTTAAGTTTGACGTGTGTGTGTGTCTGTCAGTGGCATCGTAACTCCCAAACGGAGGAACTGATTTTTGATTGTTCTTAACTATGATTAATGAAAATCATTGACTCGTTCAAAAAATATCCGCATTTTACCCGTTGAATCTGGTTTTTTATACTCGTATGCAGTCATAATTAAGTGTTTCGATAGATTGTTGATTAAAACTTGTTTACTACTAGGTATATTATAGTATGTAGTTTAAAAAGCATGAAAATTAAATAAGCAAAGCAAAAAATAATCCTCTTACTCGCTACTAAGTAAATAAAATAAACTGTTGTAAACGTTGGCGGTTCCCCGACGCGAGTACAGTATTTTTGCTTTTAAGAGGTTTTTGTTAAATAAGAAACCGGATAAGACGTATGTTGGCGCAATATTAAACCTAAACTTTAAAGAACATTTTTCTGGGACCGGGTCGTTTTTGGTATCTTGATCAATACAATTAAAAGTAAGTAATAAGTTGAGATCATTACAAGAACTAAAATTCACGCTACTTCAGTGTACGAAATCGTTTAAATCTGATATTTCCAATATTGAAAATGTCAAACAAAACTTTTTCTGACTAACGTTGAAATTACATGATTAGGTATTCCATTGATTCATCGATAGTTAATGTTTCAATCGCTTGTTTTCCGAAAACAAAATTAGTGAAATGATCCACGTGGCCCTTCGGAGAAATATGGGCGTGATTGTCGTAGGTAGCGGTAAATACCAAGAATAAAAATAGAAGTGTATGTGTAATGGACCAAGTTATTAATACGTCATTATTCACAATGCTGAGACAATTTGAAAAATACACAATACGAGCAGGCAATATGATAAATTTATTGAAATAATTAAATTGACCGGGCTTTCTGAATAATGCCAATCACTTATTGGGCCGGGTAATAAAAATTTGCGTTCATTTTTATTATTTTAATGTTGATATTGATTTTAATATAGAATAGTTACGTACGATTACTATTTAAGCAACAAATTCGACGGAGTTCTGCTGCGCGGTGCTCCTATTTCAGTCTGCCGAGTCTATAGTAACCTAATATGAAGGAGATGACGGGAGCTCAGTTCGCTCACTTAGCTCCCGTCATCCCCTTCGAATTTAACCTATCCGTGTCGGCGTACCCTAAGCTCCCGAACTCGCTACGCTCGCTCTTGGACTAATTCATTGACCATGATTATGGAATTGCCCAACCGTTACGTAGCAATATTCATAATTACCAAACAATTAGATACATAGCAGTTTAAATCAGTATCAGTATTCATTACATTGCCCGATTTGACTTGATTTGATTTATAATGCCCGGGCATTACACATAGTAACTGATTAATCACTTGGTCCATGAAATATGTACGATATAATATTTACAACAATATTAATCGTCTTTAAATATCGATATCCATCACGTCTTAAAGCTTCGCAATATATAATTTGAATATGCTATGAATTTTAGAAAACCTGATCGATGGGAATTATATCACTTATTTTATCACAGCTTTATACCGCATTATTTTCCATAATTAAAGTTTGTTTTATTATAAGTTTTTCACGTCATTTCAAATTATATTTTTAAATATTTTCCAGCATTGTATAATTAACCAGTAAACCAAATATCCATGAAATAGCTTTATTCCTACACTAGATACATCATTATTGCCCTCGTTGACAAGTAAATATTGGTATTGATACTATGATCATACTACACATTGATAATTATAATGATTCGACGGGTTTCGGCGATTTCGTTCGGTTGTATGAAAATATTACAAGCCAACATAAAAATAAAAATAGAATTAAATATTTCAACCTGGTACCTAACTCAGCGCGAGATCATGGATCCCATAATATATTATAACCTTATAATACATAACATACTAATTTGATCATAAAGACGAACTTTGAAACTGATAAAATAAAAAAATAAAGATTAAATTTGAATTTGGATGTCACCAAAGACGCGATTTTATGACAAAACCAGAGAGTTGGAATTTGTCCGTTATGGCTGACTCACGTCTCTGAGAATCAAAACAGAATAGAGTGTTAGTTCCTTTCAAATGACCTCTAAAACTTGTTAAATGGACAGCCACTACGCTTGTCAACGATGTCTTGAAATGTCTGTCACTACTTTGGTGTTCGCTAAATGATTCATTATGTTGTATGCTATTCCTTAAGTTTGATACCAAATAAGTTATTAAATCCTCTTCTTATGATTGTGTGCTAATGCAGTCATAAGCTCATATTCCAACCTCAATGACGTTAATATGCATGTTTATGACAGACTTACTAATGATAATGTAGTTTGATTGCCGTAGTAATGGACGTCCTATACCAAACAGTATTTAGTGATCAAAGCACATAAAGCTTGTTTCAAAGAAAATAACTCACCCAAACAAACTAAAAGCCTATGATAGTTGTGAACAGTGCTGTCAAATCTCCGAATCTTATCAGTGGATATGTTAGATGACATTCCATTTTTGTTCTGCTTTTGCCTTACGATTCTAAGAAAAAAAACGTTCCAATCAAAGCACATACCACCAGTTTAATGAAAAGTCAAGTTTGGCAACTTCCCATACACGTGGCGTAATTTGACCTTAATCGAAGAGGTGCTACTTTCCTACGGTGTACCATTTATCTTGCTTGTGAAAATACCATAGATCATCGTGACCTATTTTCTTCATACCAAGTGAATACGGTCAATGTGTGCCTTGTGTTTGTCTGAAATATCTATAAGTATTAATGAATGTTAGCAGCATCAATTGTTTGATGAGATTAAGAAATATTTACTGGGATTTCTGTAAATATAGCCATAATCAGCACTAAAGTTGCCACTATAACTGATGACAGCACACATGACATGGACGATTATCTCACAAGCTCGGTGCTGCCTAGGGAATATATTATAGCCACCAAAAAATATACACAGACACGAATTTCTAGCAAATAAGAAATCTATTCCTATTTTATTACGAGTCCTATCCATTGATGTAAAATATGTCTCGGCAGACGACAATCAATTCTCGACGTGTTCTCGTTGAGGCGTGAAATAAGTGAGAAACGTATAATAACTACCTTTCTCACGAAACATACAAAGAAAATTTTTGTGGCATCGATTTATCAGGATTTATAGGACATTCAAATCTAAGTTGTATTCTACAAACCTAGTTCGAGACTTACAAGCGTGTTTAAACGAGTTTCTTTATTTCTTCGTGACATCAGTGTTATAAACCGTCTTGAGATTCTCGCTAACCGGGTCGTTCATTTTGTCTTCGTGTCTGAACGAGCTTATAAGAGTCTTACATCTCTACTAAAATACGAATTAATAATATTCTAATAGCGACGTAACAATTTATTTTTTCAGGTATTTTTTGAAGCATGAAAGTTTGATATTGACATTTGTTCATTTCATACGCTTTTCTTTAAAGGCTCTCCGAAGCCAGTACTTTATTTATACTTACGTTTAAAATATAGCTGCTCTTCTAAACAGAATGTGAGAATGTAGGTATGTTAGTACCATTTATTATCCAACACATTATAATCCCCGATGTTTGCCCACCCTTACTACAACGACATACTTGACATCACAGTTTCAACCTACCCTCTTAATCAATCAACCGAAACTCCAATTAGAATAAACCAATTATACAAACAAAGCAGTAACAATATGCCAGGCCAATAATTATAATAAGGGTAACATCCATTTACGCATCTGGTGACCGGCACGGCCGTCACAAAGTACCAACTTAAGTACATCTGCGCAAGTGAGAAGGCAGTCCTTAACGAAATTACAGGGGATGTGGAGCCAACATTTGCTCAATGATAACGAAAATAAACCCGGTAGTCGTAAAGGCAAGGTAGCACTTGGAGTTTCGTTTTGTAGGTTTTGTTTTTGTAATAAGAGAAATTGACAGAAATAACAAAAAAAAACTTACGTCAAAACACGGAAAACAATAAGTACCAAAGACACCGACTTCGGAAAAGATAGTTATTTTACACTTTGTGGTTAGTTTTTTTTTGGAAGTCTGTTCGTTTTTTTATTTATATCTTTTTGGGTTTCATAGCAATATATATAATAATATAATAAAAAACACATATAGCCAAAGTACATCTCCTGACGACTCCAATAAACCCCAGTACGACTAGGACACATTGTTTTATTTTGGAGTTCCTGTGTCTACCTGCCGGCTTCTTCATCAGATCAGTTCGATGGTACCTTTTTCAACAATACTATTTATTTATAAGTATTTGCTGCATCATAGTCGTTTAATTTTTTGAGAATTTGTAGACCCGTGACATTCTTAGCATTAAGAAGTTCCATTCGCCAAATGATACTTTCTGAGTGCAAATGATTGCATTGTTGATGAAAACCAAACATACAGCAATGACAGTTTGCACTAGTAAACCCCTATCTCTGCTCAAAGAAAGGATTCAGCTGCACCTCATCTGTATTCATTAATTTGTCGCATAACCTAACTTAATTTTAGAGTTTACTCAAGTGCTGACCTTAACTGACCATCAATCGTTCATTTGTTTTGTGAGCAGTTGATATACCAACTATATAATTGTATTACACTTCTTGTCTTGGTTGTCCTTGGGCAATACAAGCGTCCTTGCCCTTGCTAACAAAGAAACAGTACCCGTAAGTATGATAGTAGTTAAGAAGACTTATTATTTCATTTTGCGCATCATTATTTACTTTTCCGTACAACAGATACTTTATACTCACGTAACGTTATAATAAGACTAGCACCATAAGTATAATCTATTACCATCGTGGGAAAAGCTGGCCTAAAGCAATATAAATTACCTTTCAAATACTGGCCTCTGGAATTTCGGTAGAATAAAGTCATGTTCTTGTTTTGGAGGAACAGCAATCAGTCACTTTGAAGTTTATTTTGCCAGTATAAACAACTTTACGCATAATTTTACTGTTGTTATTATTTATTTTCTTTTTCTAAACACACAATTTATATGCCTTATGAATACAAGGTTAACAGTCAGTATCAGAAAGAAAAAGAAGAGATGTCTGCAAATTTGTTCGAAAGGATGTCTATTTAGCATATTTCTACAGTTCACAATGCAAAAAGCCTTCATCCAGACACGACATTATTTTCCTTGTTGTTCATAGATACATCTTTTGTTTCATTTTTGTGTGTCCGTTTGCCAGGTGGCAAAGGCCTCCTCCAATCTTCTCCATTCCGGCCTTTCTATGGCCACTCTACTCCATGTTGTTCCAGCGACTTGTCTAATGTCGTCGTCCCACCTTTTCTCATTCCTGGCCTGAGAATCAACCCCATGAGGACACTACGCTCGATTTAACCGAGGTCTCTAAACCAAAGAGGTGCCTAAATAAAAGTAAAAGTACACTTTGTTCATTTATTTGCCTTCTTAAAAACCCCAAATATGTCCCTTGTGTATAATATTTTCGTTGAAATAGTCGTTCTATAATTCCAAAAGTCTAATAAAAATCTCGAACCATTTTATGAAATGAACTTTTTTGTCTGAACGTTTTCATATCGTCAAAGGTTTGAGAGAAAACAAACGGTCTATTTACCGGAATACCTTTAACAATCTGTGCCAGGCTAGACGCTAGATTCCTCATTATCAATACAATATGTACCTACCTATGTTTAATAAGACGCTCAGTAGAATGCTGTGTTCCACTTACCAAACGTCATTAATACTTGGTTATGAAAATTGAATTCAATATGCAATGACATTTGTGAATTCAATTTCGATGTTGACTTTAGACTTTAGAGCACTAAAATGAATTTTAGCTGGAAATTATTTAAGCTCATACCAATGGAACGGTGGACTTATTTTAACATGTGTATGTTTTGTTCAACAAAAATATGTTTGAAATATTTTTATTTTTACAACTAGTTTTTAGTATGATTTAATTTTGTTTGTACATTTCATTTACAAAACAAAAATTCGTTTTATAACAAAGTCCAATTTACACTACTCAAAATTTTGGTTTAACTATTAATCATATTACAACTATATGTGGGTATTTTCAGAAATTATGTCATCTATACAAATAGGGATACATATATCCGTCAAAATTAAATTAGTATATAATATCCTCCTTGCGAACGACCTTAAACAAATCAGATTGCAAGTGGAACGTACTCTGAATGGATACCGGCACAGAAACTGACGTGGTGTTCAGCCCGTTCCAAATTCCTTGAATGACTTGAATGCTCTTTCCCCTCAGCCGAGAACACCGCCCCCTTCTTCACCCCTCCAACGCTCACAGAAATGGCTTCAATTGTTATAGACACCGGAAGCTCCAGTGAAATAATCCGAGTAACTGCGAGCGCCTTATTATCACTGATGATACCGTTGTCTTTATGTGATCAAACAAATTTAATGGTGTAAGTATTATGATGCGTGAAGGGAATAATGAGGGAAATTTATACGTATAAACTTGGGTTTTCAAAGTATTATGGGAGCTTGAGAGTACTTAGCGCGTGATAACGGTCATGTTGTTAAGATTGGTGATGATACGGCTTCGTTTTTGGTGGTGTTAATAAAAAGAATCGATTTAGATCGTTGTTTTTTAGAATTTCTTGGCTTAATATAATGTTGGGGTGGTAACAATGATAACAAAGTAAGAACAGGCCACACTATAAGATAGATTGTACGGGCTAAACAAGTCACGAATAAATATTATCCACTTTACGTACTCGTATACAGAAATTGTTTCTTTATCGTACTGACTTTTCCTTAGCGAATTTCCTTCACATGGAGTGACTTTTAGGAGCTTAGCCTATCAATCTCAGTCCAAAATATTCTCCAATGGGGAGGGAGCGAGGGAGGGTCAGTGAATTGGTTGGCGGCTAGACCAATAAAGCTTTGGAACTAAATCTATTGTTAGGGTCGGTACGGGCAACATTTGACACTTGATCAACAGTTTGGGCAAAGTGGGTCAGCAGCCTTATAATCTATTTCCTGCATAATCCTGCGGCTTTTGTAAAAATTGGATGTTAAATCTCTGATATACTTTACAAAGGATGCCTTTTAGAAGGATCAAGTGATTTACAATGAAATTGAGGTACATTTTTTCCATGAATACTTTGTTATACATATATAATTCTCAAAGAACATAGTTTATCAAAGATTTTCTTATGTTTATGAATAGGTATGGCTTCAAATTTTATCAAAAATAAGGTGTTATTTGAAGTCAAGTCAATAATAAAACGCAGCAACACAATGTCTACCCTAACATAATTCCAATAAAAACTAGAACTGTCTGTATTTTTAAATATTTCAAAAGCCATCAAGGAGTGAAAGGGACCCATATTGACAACGTCCCACCCACGCCAGCTGTAGGAGTTAATTGGAAGACTCGGATAACTTATTGGTCCTTGTAGTTTCTAGCTAGAGACCTGTCTATGTTTACTGAGTATTACTATCTCTAGGCCTTATGTTATTGGTGTCTGTCTGAAGTGGGGTACGCATGCCTAGGATTCATATCGGTTGATAAATTATTTTGGTACACATGATACATTTTATCTAAGTTAAAATTGAAAAACTTTAAGTTGAGCTTCAAAGTGGAGTGGAGACTGAAAAAGTATACATGAAAGGTATATACTAGTTCGTTCCCCAGAACGTTTATTCTGTTTAGCTATATCTTACTAGCTTCAATTACCTACTTATTCATTCAATAATCTAGATATCTGGGACGAATACCTGCTCAGAAATTTGTATCAACAAAAATAGCCTACCTAATATAATGATTATGCCATCTTTATAACCCTTGTTCATTTGAGGTTAACACGAGTGACCACTGTAATAATTTGGAAGAGAACAATAAATAAGGTTCCAACTCTTTAACTACCTATACACTTAAATAAAAATAAAAACTACGATCGCGACAAATAGGGCAGGGATGAACAAAAAATTAATATTGGTAGTTACTGTTAATTAAGCATGTTTTACTGTGTAAATTTGTATAAACATATAAACAAACTATTCTTTAACTTGAGATTCAATTTAGTGGTTGAGAATATTCCAGACATGTCTTGAAAGCTTATTTTCGTTTACAAATTTTTTATTTGTTCTTAAGCTTTTTTTGGGCGATTTAATCAGAAACTGCTATACGAGAAGAATGCCGTTTGTTTAAAATTCGCTTACAATATTTGCTTCAATATATTTAATACTAGCTGTTACGCGCAGCTTCGCCCGCGTTAATATAGATTTTGTCAATCAATTGTAGTTGTCGACAAACACGGTGAGTAATATCCAATGTTGCAGTTTTAGTTTTTATTAAAATCGGCCCCTTGACTCCTTTGATTGTTTTGTGCTATTCTTCATAGTGATGATTTGGCCATCCACAACCACTTGGAAAACTCCTGCCTGTATATGTACAGGAAGAATTAACGCAAAACTGATTAACTTAATTCATTCAAAACGTTTGTCAATACAGGTAATGGTTACAAAAGGAAACGAATAAACTACAGAGTCATAAGTTCGGCTTTGCTGCGAATTGAAAATACCACTCTATCATAATTTTAGCTTCAGTTAATTGACATTCCTTAATTTCATACAAAGCTACCCACCCCCATTTCTCCCCCTTCGTGTTTAATAAAAAAAAAGTAAGCTATGTCCTTTCCCGGGTCTCCAACTATCACCATACCAACTTTCATCTAAATCGGTTCAGCGGTATTCGGGAGCGGTATTTATTTCTTTTAAGGATAGAGAAAGACGTTGATCATGGCTCTGGATCCTCATCGACCATAGTAGTCGCTTGGCGGCCCGATGACGCTTCCAGCGTAAACATCACATAATTAGTTTATTTGCCTGGGATATGCTCATGCATACTGCGCTATCACGGGGAGATAGCGCAGTAATGTGGGACTCGAACCCACTTAAACTCTACGGTGTCCTCCTGTGCCGCTTATGGCGGGGATACGGGCACGCGTTAGCCATCAGTAATCCATGAAAAACAACACACCATGCAGTAACCTTGAGAGGGTATAATGACACTGCCTGGATTATACGCGGCTTTTCTGTGAAACAGAGATGGTAGTTTTGCTTATTCACAGAGCTTAATCATTATTATTTTCGATGAAAAGTTGTCTTTCTCGTGGTCGTGATTTAGAATGGCTTGACGTATCGTAAGTGACACGTGCTTGGACGTTACCAGCTATATTTTGTATCTGTTTTCTTCATAAATTTCGAAGCTAATTTTCGAAGACGCTATAATTTTTCATAGCGTCTTCCGATAAAGTGATGAATTTTGTGCCATTCTGTACTGTCTAGATATGGGTATTCCAATTAGTTTACGTTACCAAAATCGACATAAGGAAGTTAGAATTTAATTATGCACTTCTTTGCATAGCACATTGGTGGTTTTTTTTGTCTGGTGCCGAAATGTCCAGGCTGTACTGACTCTGGATAGGCAACGTAGAATTGCCCGTGTGAGATGCAATATTTCCTTATATCTATGCCTGCCACCTGTAATGATTTATTTTTGGTCATTGCAAAGGGGGAATTGTAATCGTTTAAACTCAAAGACGTAGTCAGAGGGTATCAGTGGTATTCTAGGTATGAAAACTAATTCCCCCGAGTACATCCAATAGGAAGGAGGAGGTAGGTAGGAGGTAGGTATTATTCATTAAAACTTTAAAAGCCTTTTTTACCCGTTTAAGGGCTGAAATTCAAAAAAATGCTGAGGCACGTTTTTCTTTTATTGTATTCAAGAGCAGAAATACTATGTTTCAAGTAAAATTTGATGATTAACAATTTCTTTTTCTTATAAACTTTAACACCCCTTTTTTACACGTTTAAGGGCTGAAATTCAAAAAAACCTTCAACACGTATTTCTTTAATTGTGTTAAATGAACAGAAATACTAAGTTTCAAATAATTTTGATGATAAACAATTTATTTTCTTACAAAATTTAACACCACTTTTTACCCCTGTAAGTGATGAAATTCAAAAAAACCATAAACATGTGTTTCTATAATTGTATTGAAGAGTAGAAATACTAAGTTTCAAGTATTTTTGATGATAAACAATTATTTTTCTTACAAACTTGTAACACCCCTTTTTACCCTTTTCAGGGATGAAATTCAAAATATCCTTAAATACGTTTTTCTTTATTTGTTTTGAAGAGCAGAAATACTAAGTTTCAAGTAATTTTGATGATAGACTATTTATTTTTCTTACAAACTTTAACACACCTTTTTAACCTTATAAGGGATGACATTCAAAAAAACCTACAACACTTATTTCTGTTATTGTAATAAAGAACAGAAATACTAAGTTTCAAGTAATTTTGAACAGAAACAATTTATGTTTCTTACAAAATTTAAACCTACTTTGTACCTACCTTTCTGCCTATCTCTCCAGAGAATGAAAGGGTATCTAAAATTATGTTAAAATTAAGTTTTCGTTCACATTTCACTATCCTGATATAAATATCAAGCATCTAATAATATCTGTATCGAAGCATATTTTAAAACTGTGCTCCAAATAGGAGTTCTACATTGAAAGCTTCATGCAGTGATGAGTTGGCAACCATCCACCTCGAATAACTTAATAATAAATAACAAACACTTGACGCTTCCGATTTAAAATTTTAAATAACAGCTGAGTTTTATTTCAGCACTTGCGAAAATATAAATATTATAAATATTGAAGACATAATAAAAAAATGGAACTGCAAATAAGCGTCAACCAAAATGATGAACCATGATATTTTAAGCCACTTTTTGGTTCACCTTGTTTATGTTTAATGGTGTACCTAGAACATTTGAGAGAAGCTGCTCAGACATAAATATTTTGATCTATAGATCTTAGAACTTACTACATTAATAAGTTTTAATTGCACAATATGTGAAACCTAATCATGTCGCAAAAATGTTGATACATTACCTTTTCCTTCACACTATTCAATGAAAAAGTGTTGTAGTAATAATTTCCATCCATAATTTTCATTAAATTCTTAATAAACTAGCTAGTTTATATTCATAGTATTTTATATAATACCGTTGAGAATGTTGAAATAATTATGTTGTTTTAGTATTAAATTAAGTGTTTAATTTTTGGAAAGCGGCCACCCATCCGTCTTGTGAAAGTACTGCGTATTGTTCACATCGCCTAACGTCGACCAACACGACGGACGTTCGATCAAACTATTATCTGCTGTTTTTAACCCCCACCGGAAAAAGAGGGGTGTTATTAGTTTCACGTGTGTTGCTGTGTGTCTGTGTATCTGTGTATCTATGTGCCTGCCTGTGGCATCATAGCTCCTAGACGGATGAACCGATTTTAATTTAATTTTTTTTCTTTGAAAGGTGATTTTGTCGCAAGTGTTCTTAGCTATGTTTGAATTAAATCGGTTTAGCCGTTCAGAAGTTATGGGCGTTTTATTATCTGAATCGGGGTGGTTTTAACCCCCGCCGGAAAAAGAGGGGTGTTATAAGTTTCACGTGTGTTGCTGTGTATCTGTGTGTCTGTCTGTGGCATCATATCGCCTAAACGGTTGAACCGATTTTGATTTAGTTTTTTTTTTGTTTGAAAGGTGATTTTGTCGAAAGTGATCGTGAATCGGTTCAGCCGTTCAAACGTTATGGGCGTTTTACTGTTTGAATCGGGGTGTTTTCGCAAGATAAATGTGTCAGGGGTTTTTTAAATTTTGAAATTTTACTTGTCGCAAGATAAATGTGTCGGGGGTTTTTAGAATTTTGAAATTTGACTTGTTAATAAAATTTTACGTTAAAATGAAGTTGGTTTATTGTGTATCGAAACTTGATTTTTTTAATATATGTTTGTTGGGTGCCCGCTACCCACTTACATGATTTCCCATATAAAACTCGTAAATCCATCAAGATATTTCTACATTAATATATCTCCAGTCTCCATTATTCCATATGTAAAGCTCTAAACCCGTTATATAAATTGTGGCTACAATTCTAACATGAATTTTTTCAAATTTTCAAATATATTTCAAATACAATTTTTCGTAGGATGAACGTCGATGCCTCGGTGCTGACAAAAAATCTATCATATCTCTGATTTACCGACATTCGCTTGTTATAAATTTTCAGGAAGCAATTTTTTGCTGGACAGTGCTGATGTCAGTTTTTATTTTGGTGTTTGCAAGTTGGTTAATTAAATTGATAGCGTTGTTACGTTTTTACCCGACTGCCAAGTACGGGTTATGTTTTTCGCGAGTATCTTGTTAGTATATTTTGTTGTAAATTTATTTTTTAACTTCGTATATACCAAAGGGCTCGATGCATTTCAACAGTTAAGGTATATACGTATATTCGTCTTAAAACCCAAGAGTTCTTAGATAGGTGTTTAAAAAAATAATGTGTTGTTTTGGCGCGAAAAAGTCATCTATATATATAACAGAAGAAACTGACTGACTGACTTACTGAATGACTGACTGATTGATCAACCCACAGCTAAAACCGTTGGGCCTTGAAGCATATAAAAATTGGCACAAAAGCTGCTCAAGTGACGTAAGTGAGCATTAAGAAAGGGGTTTGTATGAAAAATGTATAGCCAATGTTTTTGAAACTTGGCACAAATAGCAATTTAAGTAAATGTTATAGGTTGTCATTATTACTTTTTCGAGACTACCCCCATAAGACGATATGAGGGCTTATGAAGTTTGTTTGGCAGAATTTTATTACTTGGGTTAATAAACTTGAAAATTGGCATAAATACCAATCTAAGTAAATAATACATGTTATATTATTTACTATGATTGGTATTTCATGTCATTATTAGTTTTTCGAACTACTCTCAAACTAAGATTTAGGCAGTGTTGAAGTTTGTATGGAAGAATCTTATTTCTTGGGTTAATAAACTTGATACTTAGCATAAACAGTAATTTAGGTAAATGCTATAGTTTCTCATTATTAGTTTTTTTAAACTACCACCAAAATACGATTTAGGGGCGTTGAAGTTGGTATGGATGAATATTATCGTGTGTTGAGTTAAAATTTTGAGACTTGGTACAAATAGTAATGAAAGTAAATGGAGGATTTGATTATTAGTTTTTCGAAACAAGACGATAAGGGGCTTTCCACAATGGTTGACTCACAATCTACTTAAAACTATGTAATTACACATGTTAAAGTTCCTTTGCGGGAGACTGGAGTCCGTACGTCCGTCCCTGTGTTACGGATCTCCAGGCCCACCTCCTAGAGTATAATAATAATAATTAAATTCGATAATTCCGGCAATTTTAACTAAATCAAATTACATATTAAAGAACACTATGAAAAGTCAAACAAATCACAATAAAATAGTAATCCAACAAACGTAGTGAATACATTAAAGAATAATAATATGCATGTCTGAGGCAAATAAATAATTTCGCAACTTAATTTGTACCTCGTGAACACAATAAAAGTGAGGAAGAAGAAAAGTGGTTCTGTGCTTGTGAGTTACGGTTGCGTGTGCGTATGTGTATAGTGCTGGTGTGTGAGTGATGATAGATTTCATGCCTGAAGGGAGTGGGTGATTTGTATTTTGGAAATTTAATTTGAGAGTTGTGTGTGTAAGTAGAAGATAATCGTAGTGAATGTTGCGGACAATAGAATATAGGCCTAAGACAGGATGAGTAGTAATTCATCTGTGCTGATATAGTCAAGTTTTTGCAGCCAATTGAATAGTTTTACCTTACATGAGTGTTTGGGAAGGTTGTAAATTGACAAGGTTTTATTGATTTGAAGGGGATGATAAAGTTGTTTTTACCCGACTTCCGAAGGAGAGTAATGTGTTTATCAGTCTATCTATGTATGTATGTATGTTTGTTCCTATATGGCGTTCTAGAGACAAAACGCGTTGGCCGATTTTGATGATTCTTAGGTCATTCAATTCGTCTTAACCCTGCAAATGTCACTGGCTACATTAAAATGGCAAAATAGAAAAATGGCGGATTTTGGGCGCCATACTGTGGGAACCCAATTTTTTTTTCTTCCAAACCATCGTGTGGGATATCAAAATGAAGGGTTTTAAGAGGTGATTACAAAAATATATAATACTCCTGACCCTGACACTCCCAATAGTCCCTGTGTACCTGACACTAAAAATAAAATTACTAAAAAGTTGTAAATAAAAAACTTATTTAAAAATTCCAAAAAACCCGTCTGCTTAAAAAGCCAACTTAAAAGACGTAAACAAGAAGAAAATCATGCTGTGCAGTCGCAGGATACATATGCGCGAGCTTGCTGACCATGATTTTGATCTTGCTTACGTCTTTTTTAGTTGTTTTTTTAAGAAGACGGATTTTTTGTATTTTTTTAAATTAGTTTTTTTTATCAATCTTATTTTCTGGGTTAATAAACCTAAAACTTGACATAAATACTAACCTAAGTAAACAATAATAGTTGACATTAGAAGTTTTTCGAAACTACTCTCAAAAGACGATTTAGGGAATGTTAAAGTTTTTACTGAAGAATGTTATTTCTTGGGTTAATAAACTTGATATAAATACCAACCATATGTATGCGAAGATGATTTTAGACCAATAAAAAAAAACAAAAATCGAATTGGTAGGTGGTTAGAAAGGTAGGTAGAGTATGTGGGTAGGTAGGTAGAGTAGGGTCACATATCAAGAAATATATATATTTACGGTATGATTAACTCTACTTAAATACTCTAATCATTCACAAAGCTGATTAACTTATCAAAACAACTACACATAATCGGAAATTGATTTTAAACACAGCTGCTGCAAATAAACGAGCATACATATTTATGAAAGGCGTCGCAGATAACATTACCTAAATTGTTATTATGTAAACATAGTAACAATAATTACTGGGAATAATTGTATTAACACATATTCATCATATATGCATTCCTACGTTGTGGCATTAGCATATATCTTATAGTTGCGAGTATAATCATGCAAAGTGCTCTTACGTATATAATTATTAAATCCTGCGGAACATCGTAACTACATAAAGGGCATAGCTCAAAAGCTATGGTGCGTTAAATTACATTTACGTGACGATCTGATCGTGGCTGCGATCACACATTAAGTATAGCTGTTAGTGTTCGAGGTTAGACGCTTTAGACAGTACGTGAGGAGTTGAGTTTCAAGTAATGAGAAGCAATTTCAAAATGATGAATCTTTTGTGAAACAAAAGACGATAATAGTCTGAGATTTGGTCAGATAATTTATTTAAAATAAATGAAGAATGAGAATTGACCGTGTTTTAATTATTGTTTCTTTAGAATAGTCATGTATTCAATTTGAGAAACTGGTATTTGACATTTTGTCATGACTACAACTATAGATTTTGATTCAACTTATTGCTAGCAGTAAATACCGAGTATATCCGTCAATGTCTCCTCCACTTTCCATTTTTTTATTTTTTGGGACCTCGATATCAAAGAGCACAAAATTACGATGTAAATTGTAGACGCATTTTTTTGTCATATCCTTCATTATTTTTCAAATTGACAGAATTCAACGCCTACGTGTCTGCTCCGAGTCTAGACCTGACATTTCACTCCATCATATTCCAATATCTACTTGATATTTATAGACACTTATCTTGTGAAGCATATGGATGGTGTAGGTAGACCGAAGATACAACGTGTAATTGAAATTGCTCAATTTCAATTACACGTTTTTAAATCACCCCAACAACTTTCAAAGTAAACAAGGAGATCTAGCAAGTAATAATTTGTCTTCTACAATGTCCCTCTCACCGCTCTGGGTTTATCCATTTCTCCTTATTTGTCCAGGCGATTTCTATTTGAAATGCGTTCCCTTAGAACATCAGGATGGCAAACAGTCGGTTGTCTTTCAAATTGAAGGCACGCGAGCACATTCGCAAGAAGTGTGCCAAATCATCACAAAGTTGATTGGTTGGATTCGGTTTCTCAATAACATTATTTATATGTGTGTATGCATCTAAGTATATACACTACGCTTGTGCATAAAGTTTTAATAATAATATAAAAAATAAAAATAAATGGTTAATTCATTTAGGTGATTAAATACATAAAAAAATCATTAGCTCGAGAATCAAAAAACTGACAAATACGCAAAAAAATATTTTCTACGATCAATGTAAGCATCTCCTACGGTAAATAATATCAAAAACATAACATGGTAAAAACACAATACTCGCGGCAAAGTTCTTCTACCGCATTAAGTAGTGAGATCGAATGTAAATCCAAATTAGATAATTTATTCAGTAGGAACCTTATTAATTAGGTTACAAACAAACAAATTAACCGACTTGGTTTTACTTTTACTGGGCTTGACATTATTTTGTTTATCTAATGTAAAAAAACGGTTCATGTGTGGGATATTGGATGACTATTTATATAGGATTACAAAGGTACTTATGCAGTTTGTATTTCTAGAAAAGGGGATGGAGATTGCGGTACGTTTTAGTCTTTCTTGCTTTATAGGCTAAGTGTAGATAGTGTTTACACTCTTCTTCTATCCCGTCCTGTCAATTATCACGCTATCACTGACTTCTTTTCTTTCATATCACTCTTTTTGCTTCCATCAAACAAACCTTATGAAATAGCAGTTTTTTTATTTTATTTATTTGGTCTAAAAACAAATTACACAAAACAAATGGTCATGAAACTCTGGTGCCCGTGGTAGGTAATGAGAACCATCTCATCAATTCCATCCCCTAGCAACTGAAACACATTATCAATTTGTGATACCAATAAAATAAAGGCAGTTACCTAATAACTTATTCTAAGTTCTGAATTTACTTTCAGATTTTGCGTTATTTCAATTGCACACTGCGCCGTTCGTCAATGTGGTACACTGGTACACCATGCACCCCGAGCCATAGAAACAAACAGTTGAAAACAACTATAGATCATAGAAGATGTATGGACTTGAAAATCTGAAGCATAACCATTTGGGTTTGACGTGCCCTAGACAAATTGGTACACACTTTGTAGTTCGCTTTATTGTACATAGTTCTGAACTATGGTAGGCCAAAGGCCGCGAGGTTACGCCTTTAAGGAATTTGACGTTTCACACAATTGATGAGCACAACACTATTTATTTACGAGGTGTTTTATGACATCATATTTCATGTAAGTATGCGGTGGTGGCGTTGAATGTAATGAAGAATAGTCTGTAAAATAAACCCCTATATTTTTATAATTATTGGTATAGTGAACCCTCGTAAGCTTTATAGATGCATGGTTTATATGATAGAGCTTGTGGTAAATCTACATTTTCACAAATTAAAAAGTCTGACTTATTTCATTTACTATGTATGTCTACTTTTTAGCCATATCCATTTAATTGTATGCAAAACCTATGTTTTTGATTTATTAAATCAGGATATTGTTAAACCAGTATAAGTTAATATTTTACAAAAGATGGATTAAGAACGTGGTACCGATCCAACCGTATCGTGCAACTAAATAAGTTATATATAATATCAGTATTTTACATGAAGCAAACATCGTTACTACTTAAATATATTTGTATTACGCCAACAGCTTCGTTAGTAAGACGTAACCACATCTAGTCATCGGCTCATCGCATAATACAACTTCGTCGAGCAACGTCAGACCAAGTTAAATTAGTACGAAAACGTGTTCTGCTTTTATTAGTCGCCCGTAAAGAATTGTGCACGTATACGCTTATTGTGAAACGTTAATACTGTTTATTTTTACATATTGTTTAATGAAATTGCTAGTTTCATTGACATAATTTGTTTTATCAATGCAATCATCCGCAGTTACGCTTTACAATCCGAGAATAAGTGAATATTTTAATTTTATTTATGGATTTTAAATTGCACCAGGATATGGAAAGCTATGTGGATCCAGTAAAACCGTAGTGAAATGTTTTTTTTTGGCATAAGCTCTTAGAATCACTGCAAAAATAACTAAACTTTACTTATAAGAAACGGAGGGAAACACTTAAAGCCTTGACCCAAGTAGTAAAAGTGTAGGTAGGTATGACTTGAGTTAGTAGTGCTCAACTAAAAAGTTATAGTAATAAAGAGCAATTTATTATAAAACGTATAGTTTGAAAAAAAAATCTAGCTGGTGCCCACGGCTTCACCTGCATATGAAGTGTTTTACTATCACAAGAGATTACTACCGGCATAAAAATATCCTATGTTCTAATCCAGGCCGTCTTTCACCAATGTACTAAGTTTTACACGAATTCTGTCAGCCGTTGAAACACAAAATGTAACAAACACACAGAGCTAATCCGCATTCTGAAATTGTATTCGTTATTTTTGTCCATAAAAATAGGTACTCTTTGTAATACCCACTCTAGCGTCTCGTCGTGCCAAACTTAAAATGACAGGCTGTATAGTATATCCATCTGCCAATCAACTAACAAAACAAAAAGAAAGGAAAATAAAACAATTGCCGATCCAACAGAAATAAAATTGAAAACGTGAATGAAAAGCAGAACGTTCTACATTTAAAATGGTCAATCATCTGGCTGTCTACTAGGTAATAAAAAAGGAACTGTCAAAAGATTCGATTATCTGTCAAAACAGGTTAAATTTATTGTCGACACGCAGTTGAGCAAGCACGATGAGGCTGAATAGTGGATGGTGATGAAAAATGCGGTTTGTTTCTGTTTCTGAAACAGAAGCAAACTGCATTTTTCATCACCATCCAGCTCAGGAGACCAAAAAATATTGACAAGCCAGAAATATTTGAACACATTTTTTGGTTTTAAAATTAAAACGTTTTTTTATCCATAATCAGACTGATCCGTAATAAATCCAAATTGAAAAGGCTTAAACCCGACAACATATGACATTGACAGTGTTTTCACAAATTAAACAATACAATATTAATCTTCGTCGATTACCGAAATTACAATGTGATGATGGCAACATTCATTTCATTGCCAATGTAGAATTGAGTAGGTATTTTTTCATCACATCTGAAAATTAAAGGCATTGAATTGCGAGAATTAGCGTGTTCGGCTGTCTGTCGGACAACATAAAAGAAAATCTTTCCTTTCCGTCATAGTTGCAAATAATCATTTATGACCTATTATTTATTTATGATATTATTTAGTATATATTATTGTAATACTTAATTTAATAATATCCATGTTTATTCATTTTTAATTAGTTATATTTTATAGTGAATTGTATTATATGATTTTCTTTTTAATGCCCCACACTCGGTATCTACATATCTTTTTTTCCAACTATCCTCTCGCAGGTATGCTGAAAGAGATTTCTTTTGAAATAAGCGTACCTTTGTACCTTCTTTCTGTTCCTTGTTCTTCTTGTCTCTTTATTTTGTGTGTTAATTAATGGTTAAATAAAAAAAAAAAAAAAAAAAAAAAAACAATATAATAAGCATGAAAAGCACCACTGTGCTTCGTGTTATGGCAAAGTTTTGGACCAAAAAAACTGAATAGGTAACTTTCATGCCAGCCACATGAAGAAGAAGATTAATTGTTTGTTTATAGTACACAATCTTTAGTATTACTTTTCCGAATATAAAACTACTTTTTCGGATAGGAAGCTACACTATCTTAATGCCAAATGCACTTTCATCCCGGAAAAGTAAAATTTAAAAATTGCCGACCCATTTTTATTTCATGCTTCTGAATTACTAAACCGATTTTCGTGAAACAAGACAACTTTCGATAAGGTCACCTTTCAAACAAAAAAAAAACGAAATCAAAATCGGTTCATCCGTTTAAGAGCTGTGATGCCCCAGACAGATTCACAAACATACAGATCGTTAAACTTATTACACCCTCTTTTTCCGTAGTGGGTTAAAAAGCCACGGTTTCGTCGCGATAATACTCGTAGGGCAAGAAGCCGCGGCAAAAAAAAAAAATTGTTCCTTAAATAAGAGCTGCAATTAATCAGTATCGTTAGACAAGCTTCTATTACATTGTAATGAGAGGTACCACACACGACGCCTACATATTTAAGGTGCCAAGGTATTCTCATCTCATCCATTAAACTAAAGTAATAAACGAAACTTAATAATAACTCCATGTTTCTTCATAATCACTTTAAGGCTACGCATATGGGCGTAAAATTTTACCTAGATGAGATTGAAATATAAATTCAACAGGTTTTTGGTGGGTTTCTTGAGGATTGTTAAAATCTCAAATTACGTTTTAATATACAGTTAATGATAAATATAATGAAGGCAGATTAAATTAAATATCATCGAGTTTTTACAAGCACTGTAAGTGTATACAAAACTCTTGTGAGATTGCTCTCGATAAGTTATGATTAGACAAAACATTTAATTTACGATAATACCGCTTAAAATCATTTACTATCAGGTGAGATAGTGGTCAAACGCGAGCCTATATCAGATAAAAAAAAAAAAGTCAAAACATTATGGTTATAATTAAATTTATTCGTGGCGAGAAATTGTGAACAGTGATGAACTGTATAAAGTATAACAATCTTTCTGATTTTTACACCTGGTCAAACGATTTCTACAAATATTATTTTTCTCATTATAAATGCTATATATATTATAATCATATTGCATACACAATAAAAACAGTAGATAGACTTAAGAATACACTTTTTTGTATTCCAAAACTGTAACAGAAAATTTTAAAATAAAATAGTAAAATCTAATTAGAAATAACACGACAGTACCTACCTTGTTACAGTAAAAGTATCTTGTTTCTGCTAAGTAGAAGTGCTAGGTCTTTTTGTTTTTACTCAGTTACAGACTTTTTAGTAGCTTGTAAAAACTTCTGTCCATTTTCAACAACTTTGGATGATGTTTTTACGTTTATGTTTAATAGAATGAAGTCAGTAATTTCTCAGGTGAATTCTTTTTTTTTGTTTCTGTATGAGGAATTGTCCTTAGAAATTAAAAGTTGGACAGCTCTATTACTTTAGTGTACAGATAAGGTCGTGTAAGTTAACCGTTTTGAAAAAGCTACCTACAACACTGCAACGGATAAAGGGACACAGTGGATCGCTGGGCAACGACACGGCAGACGAGCTTGCGAGAAGCGGATCCAGTACGGCGGTCTATGGAATCGAACCTGTTGTACTCATCCCCTTCAACCAAATACGCAGGTGGCTACAGGAATTCACCCAGACACAGGCGGAAAACTAGTGGACCTCGACACCGGGCTGCAGGCATTACAAAGAAGCCATCTTTGGATAGTAGGCTGACCAAGCGTCGACGGGGACCATCACGGGACACTGCTCACTTAACAAATACTTCTTGGCATAACGGACAGTTCTCTGTGCAGGGCATGCATGGAGGCTGAGGAAACCGTCGCAAACGTTCTCTTTGAATGCACAGGTGTCACCCAGATAAAACATAAACCCTCAGATCAACCAGATCTTACATAGACGTTCTGAGAAAACCAGGAGCTTTAATTAACTTCTGGAGGAAGGTGGGCTGGTTGGAAAAACAACCAAAGGGCCGCCATGGCCCACGCACAATGGCCCACATGAAGGACTAAGTGCGGAAACCAAGCCACCCTAACATAGAACAGTCAAAATGATTGTCCACCTCGGCTCCACTCCCACCTACCCCTGCGGTGCCTCCCGTGTGCCTCGTGTGCCTCGTGTGCAGCGAGAGTCAATTGTCAGAGGGACGTGACAGCGCCAGGTGCACAGTTATTTTGATTGGTGAGTACAGTTATTTTGATTGAGTACACCAGATATAACTGCGAAATACTAAACCTCAAATAAAAACAGGAATATGTCATGCCATGTGTATCGGATTAACAATATCCTCATCGATAGTCCAACTTCAAATTATTTAATCCAGCTACTCTATTGTCAGTAAAGTCTGAAAAAATATTACCTGTGGTTCTATAATTTAATGTTATTTGATTTCAGTGATGGCAATGACATCGAAATTTCAAAATGTAATAGATTGATCACGTGACATTTAGACATAAAAAGGGAAAATGTATTTATTTGTGACCCGCACAGGAGACACTAGAGATAAGACTAAAAGAAATCCACACCCAGTGCGAGGTCAAAAGGGCTCCTATCTCAGCATGTGCAGCGATATTCAAAAATAAAATGACGCTACGCTGGTATTCCGATAAGGCATACTGTTGATGCTACGCACACACTCACAGAAACGAAAAATACTTAAAAAAATCAATAGTGTTTGACAATCACATATATTTTACCATCATTTCAGTCCATATCGTTACTCTTTAGAATGTATCTTGCCTATCATAGTAAAGTTCATAATTGTTATGAATTTACCACAACTATGTCAGTATCAGTTCTCTAGAACATTCTATACGGTACCTAGACATATGACTGAAAATTCAGGCAGTTTGCAAAGTTGTGGCAGGAGTAAGATTTCGCGTGTCTAATGAGCATATATCGAGATTCTAGGAAATCAGGATAGGAATCGCCTGAAAAATACGACCCTAATGAACAGAGAATACAACTTGTACCCTAATTAATAAAAATAATATGCATATTTATTTTGTAAGCCTACCTTGGATTTAATGTAAATACATCAAAATATATAAATCGATAAACAAATAAAAACTGTTTCGGAAGCCGCTGTCTTTGGTTTTTCGACACCGACTGCCGAAACAAATGTTATTTTGCACTTTTTAGTGTTTTCTTTTGAAGTCGGTTTATTTTTTTGTGGGAAAGTTTTTTTGTCACCTCTATTCAAAAAGAGGTTATTTGTTCTTCATAAACTAACGTTACTTTTCGCCGGTTGAAAAGCAGTTCATCACCATC
This sequence comes from Orthosia gothica, assembly GCA_949775005.1. Classification (NCBI taxonomy): domain Eukaryota; kingdom Metazoa; phylum Arthropoda; class Insecta; order Lepidoptera; family Noctuidae; genus Orthosia; species Orthosia gothica. The sequence goes on from OX459038.1 coordinate 18,193,481, forward strand.
CATTTTCACGGCTAAACAATGCGTCCCCATGCACCGCTACATCTACTGATCCTATGATTCTCGCATCCAGTGGACTCTCGCGATAGTAGTGGTAAATATTAACTAGAAAACCATTGTTTAAAAATATGTTCAGCCTAAATTAAACCTTTTCAGGAATGTTATCATCTACAAATTGAAGTGAAATTACAAGTTCTTTGTGGATATTAATTAACTTCTTATATCCTTCTAAGCAACTACTCAAATCGTAAAGGCTTGAGCAAGTAAAACAAAATTAATCTATGGGTGTGAATAGAACTAGCCTTACTTAGGTGAGTGACATTAATTGGACTAAGAGGACCGATTCTGATCTATTAAGGAACCTACATCAATTCTGGAAAGCTCTAGAACTAACTACATTGAAAATAATGATGATGACTCCAAGTTTAAGGGATCTATTTGTGGACCATTCGAATTAATGAGCGTCGAGATAGTGGAACCATTATTTTCCCTATTGAATTCTCTGAACTAGAAAATGTCGAGGGATTATGGACTTATTCAGATTAACGAGGAACCCAATAAACAGTTGATGTTTATTGTTGGGTTCAGTGAAATCAATGAGTAAGTCTAGAGTTTTGCTGTCTATCAATCTAAAAGGGTTTGTCTTAACGAAATATTTTTCAACTTACTCGACAGATATTGGTTGTCTAGTTAAAATACAAAATCCCAAAGCATTTTTTCTTAGCATTTTTTCTTTCTCTAATAAACGTACTTGGAATACTGATGCCCCCCATCTCATCTAAATAAATATCGAAATCCCTCAAATATTTCTTTCCAACATTGAAATTAGTTAGAAAAAACGAAAGAGAATCATCGAAATGTAATCACGAATTTTGAGAAACAATGCATTGAAGAACTTCAAACTCGCCACAAACATCTTTAATAGTTATTTCCACTACAGACAATTCAATACAGTCCTTCATTAACTTCGCTTTTGTCGGAAGATTAAATTAGTAAAATGTCCCGAAACAATGAGACTTCACCTTAACCACATTATCGCAATATGCATGCAATATAATGACTAGTAATGAATTAACTACTGTACACATCGACCAGCAAATTGTGAATAAATCGATCTCATTGTGTCGGTATTAAGCAATGTTTGTCGTTCATCTATTTTCAGTTGTCATCGGTTTAATTAAAACTGACAACCAAAATAAAAGGGACCTCTGATGTAACTTTGTATTATTACACTTAATTAAGTGAATTTACAAATTTGGCCACCAGGGCTTTTTATTATGTGTAGCGTTACGTATAGCTCCGGGGAGCTATACGTAAGCCACGTTAATAAAATTAAGAATAAAAGGTTAAAAATTAAATTAAAGCTATAAAAATAAAAGGTTATTAAGTATAAAAACTATGGGCTGGTTTCGCTCGACGTGGGCAGCTTAACAGGCAGTAGGTCGGGCAGGAAGACGTGGCACGGTGTGATGGGACGGCTGGTGGGATGCCGTGGCGCGGTTGTATTCAGAGCGCACCAGCGCGTGTTGCGAGCGCACCAGCACATGCTGCGAGCGCACCAGCGCATGCTGTGAGCGCACCAGCACAAACTGCGAGCGTACCATCGCGTGCTGCAAGCGCACCAACGCCGCGCCGCGCCGCTGAGGTCCTGTCAGCCGCAGTACATCTGAGGTCCTGTCTGCCGCAGAACATACGTGCACCTCGTGCCAGAGTGGCACATCTTGATATATATATATAGCAGTAAAAGTACACTTGGTCCAGAAGTTATTTATTGATAGATTTAAGGCTTTTAAAGAGTTTTAGGAATAGAAAATACACTTCGTAATATAGTACTCAGTATCACCCACTGTCAGCGTTCAGACCAGGTTCTAGACTGAAAAAAGCTGAAGCCCGTTTTTCATTCGATCTGCCATCTCTTCTCAATTTCAAATTCAAATCTCCATCAGAACAGAGCGAATAAAAACGGCTTTACAAAGGCGGGTCAGTCTGCTCTGACCTTACAATAATGTACAACTAGCTTAAGGAAAGGTCTAGGTATTATAGTCCATGGTACCTATGGTATGTCTATGGCTTTAAGAAAATAAAATAGACAGACATATGCCATGTTAGATAAAACGTCACAGTAGAAAAATATTACAAGAAGAATTATAAATTACGAATATAATTTAAGTTTAGATATTTAAAACAGTCAGAGATAACTAAATATGCTTTCCAGATGTAATAATACAAAGAATATATATAAAAATGAGTTACACAAATTGATGCGATATCAAAAGATGTGAAGATGGATTGTATAGTGTTATGAAACGTAAGTAGATCTTGAATAAATACCACATATGTTGGTTCATTTATTCAGAATTTTTCATTATCTTTATGATTAAAGCAGCTCCACTGTTTGTTTCCGGAAAATGCAATCAATATTAATATTTTGAGGCAATAAACAATGTTTATCATACAAATTAAAAACTAGGTAGTCCCATCACTATCTTCATTAATAATATTCCCATCACTATTTTCATTAATTTTTCTTCTTTTTTTCTATTTATTTACCAAAAAAGAACTCTGAATATTATTGCAAAATAAATCCGAAAATTCTTTAAGGCAATTGTTTTTATGATATGCTGTTTCCACGCTATAAATTTACAAATTGCGATGAAATTAGGTAGATACGTTTTTAAGTGAAAATCAATATTTACTATAAATTCTTATAAAACTGGATTAATACGACCACCAATCTGATAAACCTAGTTGCTACGTTTTGAAAGTAGGTATTAAATTTTACACCAAAATCTATGCTCTATATCGAAAATAAATCTGCAATATAAACGGACAATAGTAGATTGTTGCATCGAGCGCAAAGTGAGTTATTAATGCATGAGTGTTATGTTGGTGCCCGAGCGCATGCGAGGGCACTAAATTAACACGAGTGCATTAATTACTCACTTTAGCGAGGTGCGTAATCTACTTTTCTTTCAACTACCAATCTACCTCTCATCTATTTCCATTTTTTTATACTTTTCTTGCCAAATATGAAGTACCTACCTATCAAAGTTTTACAAAGGTACAAAATGCGGGGCATTTTTTCACCTAATTGATTTTATACGCCGATTTCTTTCTCAGCCAGTATCTTTTTCGATCTACTGCATACATTTTATATTAAACTTAATAGGAGACATTAAACCTCTGTGGTAAATTTATATCTGAACTAGCTAACACCCGCGGCTTCGCTCCCGTCAACTGGCTACCTATCTACCTACCTACCCTGCCTTCCCTACCTACTCTGCCTACCCTGCCTGGCCTATCCTGGCTACCCTGCCTAGCCTAACCTGCCTACCCTACCTACTCTACTTACTCTACATTCTCTACCTACTCTACTTACTCCACCTTCTCTACCTTCTCTACCTAATCTACTTACTCTACTTACTCTACCTTCTCTACCTACTCTACTTAATCTACCTATTCTACCTACTCTACTTACTTTACCTTCTCTACCTACTCTGCTTACTCTGCCTTCTCTACCTACTCTACCTACTCTTCCAACTCTACCTGCTCTAGTTACTCTACCTACTCTAGTTACTCTACCTACTCTACTTACTCTACCTTCTCTACGTTCTCTATCTACTCTACTTACTCTACCTTCTCTACATACTCTTCCTACTCTATCAACTCTACTTACACTACCTTCTCTACCTACTCTAGTTACTCTACCTTCTCTACCTTTTCTACCTACTCTACTTGCTCTACTTACTCTACCTACTAACTCTACCTTCTCTATCTGCTCTACTTACTCTACCTTCTCTACCTAATCTACCTACTATACTTGCTTAACCTACTCTACCTACTCTAGTTAATCTACCTTCTCTACCTACTATACCCACTCTTCTTACTCTACCTTCTCTACCTTCTCTACCTTCTCTACTTACTCTACCTACTCTACTTACTCTACTTACTCTACTAACTCTACCTTATCTACCTTCTCTATTTTCTCTTCTTACTCTACCTACTCTACTTACTCTACTTACTCTACTAACTCTACCTTATCTACCTTATCTACCTTATCTACCTACTCTACCTACTCTACCTAATCTACCTACTATACCTGCTTAACCTACTCTACCTACTCTAGTTACTCTACCTTCTCTACCTACTCTACTTACTCTACCTACCCTACCTTCTCTACCTACTCTACTTACTCTACCTTCTCTACCTTTTCTACCTACTCTACCTACTGATACTTACTCTACCTTCTCTACCGTCTCTACCTACTTTACCTACCCTAACTACAGTACCTACTCTTCGGCTTTATAATATTAGTATAGATAAAAATACAAAACAGTGCATTAATGAAAAAAAAACAGTGCAACAATGAGATTTCATATAACTTTTCTGCACTGTTTTAGTTCTAAGCAATAAATACGTCCTTGGTGATCAGTTTTGTAGTGAATAATGATAACATTACTACGTAGTTGGAAGAAAAAAATATTGTATACCAAAATTAAAACAATGATGTATAACTGAATGAAAAGTGCATAAATCAGAAAAGTGTAACACCAAACATTTACAATTGAACAACATGGTCGAGGAAACAGTTGAAAACTGCGATAAATCCGTACCAAAATTAGTTTCGAACGATAGAAGACTCATCCACGGAACATTAATCGCTTTTCGATTACCAATAGTTTGTAAAATTAACTTGTTGAGTTATGGCACTTGAAAACTCATAAAATTGTAAGAACCATAAGGCTAACAAGGATTGCTACAGAATAAGTTAGGAGTTAAGTGCCTTGAAAATGTTCACAGCTCTCTTTTAATTTCCATTTTTGAGAAAAGAGATTGTGGAATGAATTATTTTGTTCTTATTCTGTGGATATATTACCTGGCCTACAGGGAGACTAAATTGGATTGCGTCAAGAATGATCATCATCATCTTGCTGTCCTTATTCCATATTACTTAAAGTTGTCGCAACACGTATTCTTCTTCCATATCGTCCTGTCCCCTGTCACGCTATCAATGTTTCTCTTTTCTTTTATATCACTGTTCACACAGTCCGGTTTCCTTTTAACTTTACCGTCACAGGCGCCACTTTCAAACTTCCTCTAATATTCGTTTCTCACTTTATCTAGTCTCGTCAATCCGCACATCCATCACTACATTCTCATCTCTGCTAATGCAATTTCTTTTCGTCCATCTTTTCACTGCCCAACATTTTGATCCATACAGTATGACAGGTCTAATCACGGAATGGTATGGTTAGAAAAGACGTGATAATCGATGTAAGAAAGAAGAAGCTATGCTCCATGGAGCAAGAGAATGACGGTTCTTGGTATTTATTTAACGTTAACACAGAATTGGTTTTACTGCAAGAAATTACATAATATTTAGCAAAATATAATCATGTAGAATCTTTCTTACTTAGTTTAACTAGAATGTTTTCTTTTTTTTTTTCTTCACCCACATACTTATTCATCATCATCATCATCATCATATCCGCCGAAACAACCACTGCTGGACATGGCGTCCCCCAAGCGTTGCCACATTGACTGGTCCCGTGCGTGTGTGGTACATCCATATTATCCACTGCAAAAAAATAATACATGCCACAACTACAACGCCATCCCATTTTCCATAAGTAACTTTTCATGACATCCATTCTTACGACTTTTCTACATCTAATCGACCGCAACAGCCGGCAAGAAACAGCTTAGGAAGCTAAGCTCCTACTACTTTCTTAGTTATGGAAAAAAGGTTCTATACGGGCACATAATACTAATTAGAACTATTAAGCCAGTTTTTATTCCTGGTCCACTGTGTTTTCGAATTAAATTTGTTTAAGCGTCGCCAATAAGCGTTAAACAAAATATCATGTATTTTGTTTTACGCTTATTAGCGACGCTTTCGTATTTTGTTGATTAATATTGCAAAAAGTGTTTTTCGTAGCAGGACTTGATTATTTTCTTCATTAAATTTAGTAACAAACATAAAAATGTTGGCTACAACTTTCTAAGAAAACAAGGAATTTAAACGGAAATGGTGGGTTTTTCATATTATTATAATAAGAATAATTTATTTAAAAATAAAAACGTTCACAAAAATGTACACTAGGTGCAGTAGTATAATTTCTATACGTATTTGGTAAGAAACAAGCTCCCGAGTCTAGTAACAAATATTGATTGAGCCCATTAGTCAACGCTTGAATTATTAAGACTGAACATTTCTCCCATTTCCTAATGGAAATCTTAGAAGAATAATTTATTTAAAATAAAAACGTTCACAAAAATGTACACTAGGTGCAGTAGTATAATTTCTATACGTATAACTATATCTTTATAACACTGATTGAATAATCAAAAATGTCTTCCAACGTGTTTTAATTGATCAACTAAATTTCTATCTCTAAGCTGATAGAGTCTATCCAACGATTCAACCGACTTCGAGTTAGCTAATTGTCTTTGTTTCCCGAACATCTAAATGCAGGTAGATACTGTCTCTTTGCCTAGAAGCACTACATTGAACCGTTATCCTCAATTAATTCTCAAGAGAGGAAACAAACGGAGCTAACTGGCTGCAAGAGCCAATCTGGCATACCGGAGGTCCGTCTAATTGGCTAACGTAGCTGGTCATCGGATTGGCTAACACTAATAACCGAGCCAGACTGACTAATGCGTTTATTCACCCATAAGGTACCTGCGCGTGATTCGAATATACTGATAAACTTTGTAACAGTCATTAAGACAAACTCCTATAAAATAGTGCTTATTAAAATAGATAACAAAAAATATAATCTTAAAGCGTTATAACCATTATTCATGTTCAGAGAATACTTAAAAGTAGAGGTTGAAATTAGGCGTTATAATATTTCTGTATTCCCTAGCCACAGTTAACATAATAAAATAATAAAGTAAAATATTACAGCTTTACCACAGAAGAGCGATACTAATGATTATTCTGCCCACTTAGGCATTGTTGAGAGGAATTCTCACACCATTACACATTCATAGCAATCAGTGCTAAAAGCGCGATTTATTGTGAAATCTCTTTGTGCTAGCGAGTAAGGCATGTGTTTACATAAAAAAATCTGAAAATGTTGTACAACAGTAGCAACATGTAGGCTTACACTACTTAATTATAAGCTTTTCTTTACTTTGTGACGATTTATATTGCCTTTTGGTTTATGGAAACAATAAAATAATAATTGATTAGGTATAATAGTACTGTATAGTAAATTAAATAGGAATATTTATTTTAATAAATAAATCTTTTTTAAAACAAGCTTTTTATCTTACCGTGCATTGGCATCCAAACCAAAAGTGAACATACTAAAATTTCAGTTCGATCGGTTAGGGATAACTTTTAAAATTTAGTTGCTAGATTTGACCCAAACATATAAACTAACAAGGCATGTAAAATAATAGCTTGTAAAAAGGTGATTCAAGTATATTTTAAATCAGAACTTTTATTTTTGTAAGACTCCTTCTTCATGTACAACAGCTTTTTAAACGTATATTAAGTATGGTGCACCCACAAACGTTTGGCCGTTTATTTCCTACGTGAAGCATGGTCATATAGGGAAACTAAATGTTATACGTGCAACTGTCATGCATACAAAACCACTAAGTTCGTACGAAAAGGTCTTCAAATTTTGTAATCTTACGGCAACCTTGAGTGTTTGGCAAAAAAGGAACATGAAAGGATTTTCCTCATTTTGGTTTAAAATGAGGTATTTTTGGAGTTTTGTACAACATCAAAGCCGCTAATTTTCTTGAAAAAAAGCCTAAGCTTTTCGGAAAAATATATGGGCGATTTTTTTTTAATTTGTGGCTAGTTATGAGTAGGTAATTGGTATTACCACTTGGGCACTTTGTGTTAATTCAAAAATGAGTAAGAAAAAGAAATACCAAGTAGATCCAACTTTTTAATCCCCGATGGAAAAAAATGGGTGTTATAAGTTTGACGTGTGTAGCAATGTGTTTGCATATTTGTGTATCTGTCTGTGGCATCATTTGTTTAAAAGGTGATTTCATCGAGGGTGTTCTATGTTTGATGAAATTGGTTCAGCCGTTCAAAAGTTATGGGCGTTTGACTGTTTGAATCAGGCTGTTTTGTCGTGTCATAATTACGTGTTCAATATGTTGTTGATCGAAGCGTGTCTATTACTGGATAAATAAATGTAGCACAAAATAAAAATGTGTCGGTGGTTAATATACAATTTCTTGTTTTGTTCTTAATAAGTTACAGCAGAGAGTAGTGGTGGCCCTGTGATAACAGCCCCGACTTACGTGTCGTGTGTTTGAATCCAGGCAGGCGCTTTACTTGGTGTAAATTATTAATCACCACTCCTCTAAAACCGGTGAAGGAAAACATCGTGAGGTAACTGGCATGTCCTAGAACAAAAAATTTGAAGCTATGTGACATCACTCTACCCGCACTGCGCCCGCGTAGTGAACTCATCCATTCCCTCTCTTACAAAGAGGACGCCTGGGTCCCAGCAGTGGGAAAATTAAAAGGCTGATAATGATGATGATGAAGTTAACAGTTCAAATACAGTTTCTTTCAAAGAACTGATGCCTAGTCAGAGCTTCTTTCCCAAATTAAATAAACAAGACGTACGTATGACATGAGGTATTTTCAATATATATTTTGAGACGCACGAATACGCCTCCCGGTTTTGAGAGCCAACTATCGACTCCCAATATATCGGCTTTGACAAACGCAACTCCACATTTTCCGTTGACCCACATCTTTCTCAAACAGACAAATCAATATTGCCAGTATAAGCATTAGATACCTCGGAGCAAAATTTAATAAGACAGAAGAAAAATGTGCTTGGAAGTGTCAAGTATTCGACTTTATTTGTGAGTTGTTGGCAGTATTCGTAATCTTCTTCTCTCATATTGAAACGAACTGTAAGTGGGAATAGCTCATAGCATTGTAAAAATATAATAAAATTGTAAGCTAGCCAGAAAGGTGTTTCGGGACTGACTGTAATAATGTTAATACTATCAATAATACTACTAAGACCTTTTTGAAACTGAATTTTTGAATATGACAATTTGCAAAAGGCATGTTTACTGTATCTGTCATTGGTGGATGTATTTTCAACAGCCAGTCGTAAAATTTTACTTGCTCAATACTTTTCTAAAACTGAGGGTATAGTACGCACGTTTGGCGATGCCAATCAACAAACGTTGGCACTATTTTATCATATCGTCTTTTTTATAACAATACTATTCCCTATGTGCGTAATCTTAACTAATAATCTATACCAATATTATAAAGAGAAAATATTTTTTTGTTTGTTTGTTTGTACCGAATAGGCTCCGACACCACTGGACTGATTTTAAAAATTCTTTCCCCAATAGAAAGCATAGTATAGTATAGTATTATTACTCATAGTTTTTTTGAGTGACATAGGCTATTTTTTAATCCCGAAAACGGATCCTGTGGGGTCCACGTGAGTGAAGCCATGGGGAACTGCTAGTAATTTTTTAAAGTGATAAAATTTTATTTTTGTTTGTAATGAGTTATTTCTATAAGTACTGATGATCCGATTTAAAAAAATCTTTCGGAAACGAAAAAATTAAACTATATTAGTATCTAGAAGTAAGTGTGTAAGTTTTAGTAGACAGCAAAGAATATTTCCCGAAGTTGTGGTAGCTAGAATAAATATTATCAGTAACTGCGGAGGTACTAGGCTTCTCGATATATCCTTAGTGCACGGTTCGAGCCAAACGTGACAGGTGGTTCTAACAGAAAGCTTGCATTCACTGCATATTTGGAACTTTTTGAGGTTTCCATGTATAAGGTCCCACAATGATTCGCGATATGCCATCTATAATGGGCCAAGAGGCTTGTCGGCAATGAGATACTGGTCGAGTCTAGGTTCCAGAGCCTTGAACTTCGGCGCCGAGTTGCCAGCCTGCCGGTTTTTTATTGGTTACATTTCGGGGATTGTGCGTTGGCATTGCATGAACCGACTCCTCCTAGCCCGTTCCATCATCGGACTATAAGACGTACGGCGGTGCGTTATCGATACATGGTGGACATCCTACCCATACGCACCAAACGTTTTGGGAACACTTTTATTATACGAACAGCAAAAGAGTGGAATTTCCTACCGGAGTCTGTGTTTGCCGAAAGCTACAACCTGGTAGTCTTTAAGTCAAGAGTGAATAGGTTATTTCTAGGCAAGCGTGCTCCATCGTTGACCACCTCATCGCTTACCATCAGGTGAGATAGTGGTCAAACGCAAGCCTATTAATAATAATAAAAAAAAAAACTATACAAATATTTAAATTAAAATGTGAGTGACATTGTAAATTCTGACCTACGTGTTCTTACTTACTAAGATGCTTTATCCGAAAATAGAGGTTTATTTTACAGAACGAAGGTACCTACCAAAAACATTCATCATTTTTATTATTAGACAAATATCTGCAAATTCAATAAAATTTCTACCAATATAAAAATAAGTGACATCGCGAAATATTACACCGTATTATCAAGTCCATATAAACAAAATAAGACATCGCCCTTTTCTAAGAAATTGGATTCTGAACGCAGCAATTGAGCCACCCATAAAGAGTCGTTCAGCATTGTCTCAAATGGTATTGATGATAATTCCTGTTTATATCCAATAGTAGAAAGGGAACAGCGATATCGGGCTGATATACGCCATTCTCTTGTTAAAACGACTTCCACATTGCTACCAGAAAAACTCACATTTTCTTAACGAGTTGACAAGTGATAAATAGTTGTGAAAAGATTTCGGTGTGATCGTGCCTTTAGTTTGGGGACCTCGATTATTATAATCGTTTCTTTTTACTTCAAATACTCATGGTTAGGAATTGAAAAGAAATTAGGGGATATTTGCCTTTTGATCTGAAGTTGATATAATTAGGAGTGAGATTCCTCGTAAAAGATGCTTTTAGATATTATTGAAGTCAATTATGAAAATCTTTACTCATAGATAAAAATAAAATTGTTCATTATTGGTTGGTAGAAAAGCAGTTTTATCAAGAATCGTACGATCATCTAATTAGGTCATAATTGTATGAAGTTGCGGTTATATCCGATCTCCTCATTAATATTACAATTGGCAGATGAGTACAGTAGTACTAAGTTGAAAATCCTGTAGCTATTTTCGTGTCAAAATTGTCATGTAAGGTTAAAAAAAACTTAATTTTAAAACACTGACGAGAATCTTTCGAGAATGCTAAAATGGTTTCACATACGGTTTTCTGGTACTTCGACAGTATGATCATCGATTCACAATGGTTTAGGCCTTCTTACTACTTCCAGTATCCACAAATTCAATTCTTGGTTAATATACCTAAGGATAGACATAACATCTGCTTTAAGTCAGACCGTATTTATAATCATCAAAAATCAAAATCAAAATCATTCCGTATTTATAAACCATGAGTGATTTCGGAACACTTATTGAATTATAAAATAATGTATGTTATTTAATTTTTTATTACTTACTGTTTGCGCCAATGTCGATTGTATTTGTAACGTGTGCGCGGGTTTGAGGAAAACGTAAGATCATCGTATAAATCATATCGATCGTCATAAATCCACCGCCCATGCTGAAACGGACAAATGGAATTGTACAACGCACACAGACAACTATTGTAGATGTGCGTTTGTACTACGTTACTTCGACAAAATAGGGTGTAGTTGTCTTCACTTACATATGCGACAAAACACGAACAAACATAAGATTTTTATGAAAAAAATATCAATAAAGTAAAGAATTCTAAATTCAATAATGTAAAAATGTAGATGTCTTTTTGTTATTTGCTGCCGTTTATATGATAGATCCGTATTTGGGTTTTTCCTAGTACAATGCTTTTTACAATAAGGAAAATTTTGGACAATATGTCCTTAAGCCTACTTTGTAGAAAAAGTGAGGGAACGTTATTATAAAAACCGGCCAAGTGCGAGTCGGACTCGCGCACGAAGGGTTCCGTACTTGGTAAATTGCAGTTTACGATTTATGACGTATTAAAAACAAACTACTGACTAGATCTCGTTCAAAACAATTTTCGGTGGAAGTTTATATGGTAATGTACATCATATATTTTTTTTAGTTTTATCATTCTCTTATTTTAGAAGTTACATGGGGGGGGACACATTTTACCACTTTGGGAGTGTCTCTCGCGCAAACTATTTAGTTTAGAAAAAAATGATATTAGAAACATCAATATCATTTTTGAAGACCTATCCATAGATACCCCTCACGTATGGGTTTTTTTTTTTTTTTTTAATTTCAGTTTCAAGTATGGGAACCCCCAAAATTTATTGTTTTTTTATTATTTTTGAGTGAAAATCTTAATGCGGTTCACCGAATACATCTACGTACCAAATTTCAACACCGTGGTTCTTATAGTTTCGGGAAAAAGAGGCTGTGAAATACGGACAGACAGACAGACATGACGAATCTATAAGGGTTCCGTTTTTTGCCATTTGGCTACGGAACCCTAAAAACAGCAACAGAATTGAATATACCTTAACAATATAGAATGAATATTATACCTTATAATGTAGAATAGGGAATAATATCGAAGGAATAACTTGAAAATATGTGATGTTATCTTCTGAAATAAAAGAATTGCATTCTGACAATATTTGCCTAGATAACGAGAATCCTATTCTACAGAGATTCTCGGATTTAAAATCATTTAGAGATTACAAACTTAACAGAACTAAAGTTAAGCTATTCCAATTTCTAGAAAAGTAGTCCCTTTTACAATTCTAGCAAAAGCCGCCAAACAGTCCAACATTCCAGTTTAGCAATTTATTTTGCGTTTGTGGAACCAATATTTTACCTTGTTTCCAAGTGTCAAGTCGGGCGGACAGTGACAAAGTTGTCTTCTACGAGTAGCACCTAAAAAACCTATTGCGGACAACGTCGTCTCATCGACGGACTGATACAGGTAGATACGTAATTTATTTTTGTAAAGGTGCGATTATACGGGCAACTTTAGTTGGTTAACTCTGGGCAATCTTCATACAACTACTAGGAACAGCTAACATGTGGTAATTTATGCTAGAGATGCTATGTTATCTTATTGAGCAGTATGGAGTAAGGAGATAGTTATGAAAAGTGAATTAATCAATAATTTTAATAAAGAACTCGCATAAACTAGCAATAATTATACAATTCAGACATTACAGCACACTTAGACAAATTCGAAGAGAAGAAACACGTAAAATTCTCGAAATTGCGCATCTTTGCGCGTAAGTGATTAGGATTCTCACAAACAGTAGGCTTTTTGTTGCATTAATTTGTGTAAATACGCACCAATTAGACCGTCTGCTTGAAGAATCTGAAAGTCTGAATTTGATAGAAATGTATCTTCACCAAGTTATGTATTTAAAGACACTTCCCTCACTTCACATTACTTGGTGAAGATAGCGGTCAATGTGCTATGTAGATTTTTAAGGTGGACTCGTCGCTTCGCTTCTACTCTGTCTAGATGAGCTATCTGTTGATCCCTCCATAGCCTCGAGCAACATAGTTGGCGGGCAATATTTCTTAAAAAATTTGCCCGTGTAGGCGCATCTTAAGAAAGTTCACATTAATGTCAGGCCAAGCAATTTATCTTGCCGTAATTCGCGTAAAACGCTTATTGGCTGTCGTGGCCCACACGGAGATAACATGATTTATATCCTTCTGCTAATTATTTTGTACGACGCTGAACATCTTGCCTGGGTCGCTGTTTGATAGTTATCGGGATAAATAGTGGCACTGTTTAGGAAGACTTGTTTCTTTTTGTACTAATCTTGACATTTTGACCTATTTCAAAATAGAGTATTATTTATATTTCTGTTTATTTTTATATGTTTTAAATATACTACTTGTAGTTCTTCACTTATATGTAACATTTTGTCTTTTATATAGCCTGATGACACAGAGAAAATAGTAAAAAAAAACTCAATAACATTTCTTAATTTTTTTTTTTTTGTAATCCGGACTGCCCTTTCCTGGGGTACTGGACCCGCTTGCACAGCGGCAGCTCCAGTGCAACGGGAAATATGTATATGAACTAATTGGATTATTTGTTATTTTATTTGTCAAATATTTATTTTTATGTGTTTGTGGATTATTATTTTAATAAGGATGACATTATTAAATTATGTAAATTTACTAACATAGTCCTAAGTGTATTATTACTAACAAATTATAGATCATGGTCCGAAATAAATGAAAGAATTGAATTGAAAATTGAATTTCCATGTTTCGGTATATTTAGTAAAAATGTGGTTAAAATGTTATAGTAGTTTGTGCGCAAATTACGGTGCAACATTTTCCTTCAATTTATTATTTTTCTTTTTAATTTTTTCTATCAACGAAAAAAAGTACGTGTTTATACAATATTTTTTGAATTATTATTTGGAAAATTACGTTTTGAGTGTAGATAAATGTATTTGTTCACTTATTCCACCATTTAGTGCACTTTTCTTAAATGTTTTTCTTCCATTTCTCTAACCGTTGTTCATTCAAATTTGCAAACAATGTTGCTCAAACTTTAACCAAGTAACAAAATACACCTTTCCTGTATTTTCAAGACTCAGCAAACACCAAACACTGCATTAAAGAACCAACCAACCACCAACTTACCTACATTTCGCTTAACGGTATGTAAGCAGTAATTCAATAAAAGTACAAACACTGGCAGCGAATGACGCGTGCACTAATGGTCGTGTCGGAGCTTTCTCCCCACAAATATGCACTCGCAAGCCGCAATGCAGTTTATGTCACTTCGCACTGTTTAGTGCTGCTAGCTTGGGAGTATACGATCAATGTACAGGCAGATGCATTCATTGGTAGCTCACGCGTTAAATGGCTTAGAAATGAGAGTTACTAATTAATAATGCCGTATTTACGTAACTACGTTCGTACCCCACAGGCGGTAGGTGTTGTGTATCTGACGCAACCTTCATGATTCGGTTTCGCTTCCGTGGCCAAAATGACTTGGAAAAAATGTTCGGATTCTGTGGCATAACAAAAGCCGAGCATGTTTTCCAAATTTAAAGTAGCTTTATAACACTGAGTCATAGTGTAGCTTTTATCAGTAAAAGGATTGTCGTTATCGGATTGTTTTTTAGATATTTCCTTTTTCTTCCTTATAAACAAAAATGTACCGTTTAATTTTGTTTTGCTCTTTCGGTAAAAATTAAGCTCTCCCTCCAACGTAAAGTAAAAATATAAGACCACATTCATGATCGTAGCACGGTGACCTACGCCGTAGCATCGCACGTAATCCGTAGCATTATGCGTAGCACTATGCATAGCACTATGCGTAGCACTATGCGTAGCACTTTGCGTAGCACTATGCGTAGCACCATGCGTAGCTCTATGCGTAGCTCTATGCGTAGCTCTATGCGTAGCTCTATGCGTAGCTCTATGCGTAGCTCTATGCGTAGCTCTATGCGTAGCTCTATGCGTAGCTCTATGCGTAGCTCTATGCGCAGCACCATGCGTAGCACTATGCGTAGCACGGTGAGTAAGCGCCATTTTGTTTCCATCTTTTTGTTCATAAATAAGGACAATGACGTTTTTGAATACAAACTGCCTCGATTTATTTTATTAACTAGGTGTTCAGAATTGTGGTGCACCAGTGACGGGGGGTACTCCCCAGAGGAGGGTCCGGTGACGGACAGCCGGCGGGTTCGCGGTGAGTGCTAACGCGTACCCGTGTTCCCGCCATAAGCGGCACAGGAGGACACCGAGGAGTTTTAGTGGGTTAGAGTCCCACATAACTGCGTTATCTCCCCGTGGTAGCGCAGTATGCATGAGCATTTCTCCACGCTACAAAAAAAAAAAAAGGTGTTCAGAATTTTACCATATTTCATACTAATTTGAAACTACTAAATACCAATAAATAACACATACATGTAATACGGCTTTATTATCATAATCTAGGCTGGATTTTAATCCAAACGTATAGACTGAGCTACACAATTAGTGGAAGCCACCAGGAATATCGAATGAAATAGCCAAAATGCAGATTATTATCTACACATGTACTTAATCCTTATCATGATCTATATTGTGTAATTACTTAGCGAATAAACTGATTTGATAATCATCCACTTACAAACATTGCAGGAATTGTAATCAAAACAGTGTAATACTTCATATCTATTCCTGGAAAATAAATAATAAATTATTTAAAAAAAAATTAAACATTGCTAAGCAGTTTCAAGAAGATTTAAGATTTACGAAATACACATCCGTGTCCGTGATCCGTGTCAATGATTTGAGTTCCAAGTTCAAAATGCTCTGAATTATGATGGAAAGAGTTCGGATGTAGTGCGTAGGCTTCCCTACAAGAAGTATTACGGTTACGCATCTAGTGCAAATTCTCGTACTATGGTCCTACATACATCCTCTAACATTTTATTACACGTTAGGCTCAGTAATTTTCACTAGAACCATTTTAATTTCCTCTATTATCTTAATAAACAAATAACCCACGCTACTGTTTCTAGGAAGGTTAGCTCGCATAGTTTACAGAGCTACCCTCTACCGGTCTATAGACGAACAAAACGTTATCTTCTCCGAGACATGAGCGCGAATTAATTTAAAATATGATGCTCATTTGTGTTGATTCTCTAACAATGAGGATTGTGAAATTGCTAAGTCTTTCTTAATTACCTACTCAATCATTCGTATTTTTACTCAACTCTGTAATTTATAACATACACAATTTGAACTGTCTTATAGGTCTAGTGGTCGGAAGCGCTACTGTTGAACAAGTGGTCCTGTGTTCCAGGTCAGGCAAAGTGTGTTGTGTGTGTGTGTTAGTGGGTGTGTGTGTGGTTGGAGTTTGTGTGGTCGGTGTGTGTGTGTTTGTTTTTTCTTCTGGAATTTGTCAGTAGCAGCTCGGCGTTTGGATATGTTTCCGGTGGATGGCAATAGAGTCGTCCCTTATTACATTGGACTTAGACTTAGTTGGCAAAATGTGGGTGTACCATAGCCGGTGCATCTCTGCCTAACCCTTCGAGGAATACAGGCGTGATGTACGGTATTATTTCTGTAAGCTTCGCTCACCCTGAGCTAGGTAAATCCATAATCTTTATTTGGTGAACGTTTAAGTGAACTGTTGTTTTTATTTAGGTTGGTAAATTGATACAATTTGCTTGTTTTGAAAACGTGCTGGTCCAAAGACACAGGATATAGAGAAGTGACAGATGACAGTACCTTACATAGTAACAGATAAACCAACAAATATAATAACTTTGTGTTTCTATCAACAAAAATGAGATGTTACAGTAATGTATGGAGCCAGCACTACATACAAAAATACTAACTATGTACACTAAATGTAAAAATCGC
Organism: Orthosia gothica; assembly: GCA_949775005.1. NCBI lineage: Eukaryota > Metazoa > Arthropoda > Insecta > Lepidoptera > Noctuidae > Orthosia > Orthosia gothica. Next base: position 18,210,826 of record OX459038.1, read on the forward strand.
TTTATTATATAGTAACATATTTTTATTGATAATTTTCTTTAGTTTCACTTTGTTTCAACGTAAATTCAAATTAACTTTGTCAAGTAGAGCAACACAACATAAAATTATACATGGTGGATCAGATCTGCAGTATGCGAAAAATGTACTTTTGATTGACGTGTTATCGTAATATCTGCGTTAAAAAAAAAACAACACGTGTCAAAAAAAAAAGACACCAAATTCCAAAACGAATGTTTTTATTTGTCTCTTTTTAGTTTTAGTACCCTTTCACTAAAAAGTGAGCAAAGTCTATAGTAAGGTTTTAAAAAAAAATATAGAGAAGAATACAGATTTTAGCTGTTTGTCACTAAGGAGTTCAGTTGTATGTTCCATATCTTGAAAACTTCTGGGCCGATTTTGATGAAACTTGTACTGTTGCCTAAGTTAAAATATTATTAGGTATCTTTCAAAATTAAAAAAGAATGATCACGATCTGAAAACTAGTTTCGAAGATATGCGTGGACAAACATACATACATACACTTATGAAATTTGGCACACGTGTTTATAAGCCTATACAGCGTAGCATATATGAATATTGTGCAATGCCAACAATATTACATACATACGTATCGAATTGATTACCTCCTTTTTCGGTGAAAATAGCGTACTTGCTACATAAACAAACTTGTAAAAACAACCCTTTAAGCCCATCAGATACACTATTCACATGAGTTTTCATGTTTTGCCGATTGTTTCCCATTGTATATCAATCTTAACAAAACAATTCAGTTCTCTCTCAAAACGATGTATTGAAAGCAAAAAAATCTCAATATCGACATTTTCATGCGTTGAATTGTTCCGGGCTTAGACTGTTAGGGATGTCAGTTTACTGTTTATTTTTATCTGAACTAATATTATACACAGGTTGCAGTTTTTTTTTTAATTTGTTTGTTGCTGGTGTGACTTCACGTCATTTATCTCTATATTTTAATATTTGGAGCTGTGCGTTGCCACCGCATGTGCGGACCAAATTGAGACATAACCACTCGGGTATAAGTGCGCTCTGACGTAATCCCAATAAATTACGAACAAATCTATTAATTTTAAAATAGTGAAGCAATGTTGGACCTTTAACAAATACAATCCGGCCGAAAACTATAGATAAAGGGACTTAAGAACCGAGATGCTATACAAAAATACTAAGAAATCACCATGTGGTAACATTCAAAGTACCTACTTTGAATGTTACCACATGATGATTTCTTGTGGTGGTATTCGATCGTAGGTAGCCCGGGCCCCGGCCGAGGATGAAGAAAGAAAGGGACTCGTAACGGAGACGGAATTGTTGGTTGAGAAGACACTTGGCTTTAGGCGGGCAGAGAGTACGGACTGATTTTGAGAGATCGAAAGAAGTCCGTACTGGTCAAATACTAGAGTGTTAGGGATACATAGGGTTTGACTTTGGAAACGAATAATCTAAAGTCGAGTCGTGGTAGTTATCGTGTATCGAGTTTATTTATTAAGTTAATTATAATTTAGTCTAATCTCGTATTAATATTTATGTGAGTGAGTGCCAGTATGGATGGGTGAGTTTTAATCATTGTATTACATAGGTAGGGACAATTCACTGATGTACTATTTATTCTTGATTGGCGAGTCCTTGTATTTAACTCCTCATCCAACCTAGGCAGATATTTGTAACTAACATTTGGTCTGGGGAAGCGGTGAAGTATTCTTTCACACTTTCATACCCTAATCCATCATTTATACACTAAAAAATTATTAATTTGATTATGGACCTTTATCGAGCGTTAACTGACATTACATACATGGAAGGCGGAACCGCTAATATTCATTTCTGTATATAATAGGCTAAATATGGCCACTCTTAATTGAGCACGTAGGAGAACCAAATGTTAGTTGTTAAAATATACTGTATCCTAAAGAAAGTCTAGCTAAGAACACTTCGCGTAATAATTGCTGTCGCTCAGATCCAGGGAGAGGGGGTTGGCTTCAAACGGTGGATTTCACAAAGAACCCTAAACTACATCATCTAATGACGCTTAGGGAACGTGTCTCGTTAAAACCACACCAAGCCGTTGTTGGCAATACTAAATCGTCACTATTTAGCGAGACACGATATTGGATGGCTGCCACTCCTAGCGGCCCCAAAAATCCACGAAATGGGCAGTTTAAGGAGATGAGAAGCGACGAATAAATCCGCCCGACGTACGGCAAGTATTTTTCGCATTGAGTTCTGCTATTGACTGAGTCTACGGTACGCCTGCGTTATTTTTGTATTGTCTTTGTAAAGGGTGAATAGGCCAAGAGAGTACTACTTATTATAGCACGCGTCCAGTGTATCTGGTAGCATGTCTCGCTCAAATGGCAGAGGCAATTAGGCACAAAACTTACCACTGTCTTAGGACTGGGCAAGGCATGCTAGAGCTTAGGGAGCCTGTACTCTTAGAGCTGCAACAGGTTCTCTCTAGAACTTGCAGTCTAGGCCCAGCAGTACACGTTACGATGGACCAGCTGCTGAAAGGCGGTCTCACGTCACTTATAAGGGAAGTCTAGACTTTTGTCAAAGTACTCATTACCGTAATTCAAGCAAAAGTATTTATCAATGCAAGCGTAGCGCGCCTACCAATTTCCTTCTGTTAGGTAAATAATGCACTTTGCAATCCTTTTGTCTAATTTATTTCATACTTCACTATTGTTTTACTTATATAGCCCTTAAGGAAGACAAGACAGAAAAGTGTGCTGGGAAGTTTGTTAAATCATTTCTTCTTACCAGATATTACACTAGGAAATGATGGTTGGATGGGAGCTTTTGGGATGTCTGTAGGGGTGTTAATCTAATCAACTCCAATTACTTCTAGAGTTAAAACTGCCTGCCATATTAATAACTTTTATTTGTAGTAATTCATGAATGTAAATTCATTATCCGCGTCCATTATTCGGTCTTTGATTTAAATACTCTATACATTAGTGTAAAGGGTTTCTCACACAAGCTTTAGTTAATTATAACAATTTAGTTTATATCCCTTTAGTTATATTTTATCCTTCTAAACCACTTCCAAGTTATAATTTTATAATTGTGAATTCCAAAACAAAACAAAAACATAATTTGGAATTCACTTATCGGAAGAAAATTACTCAGTCGATGGTACGAAGTTCATTGAGCAACGCGGATGGCGGGGCGTTGTTCCTCTTTTGTCAAAAGAACCGACTTTAACAATAAATCTAGGACATTTTAGGAAAAACTAAATTTTGATCAGTCTAGGGTCGGTAAGGAACTGTCACACTGTTAATCTCGGGGAAAAAAATATATATTGTGAAATCTTCACTGTCACTTTGTGCTATTTAGGCTGCCTACTTTTTATATAAAAAAGATGCGAAGTTCCTGTGGGATAGTGTACAGGAATATAGTCGGGGGAAAGACCTAGTTGATGATTTTACTAACGGTATCGGTAAAACTGGCTTGATAGAACAATAATTAATTATAATAGGAGATAAAATCGAATTTATTGTATTACCAAAAAGGTGTATAACGGTTGGGTTAGAGAACCTTAGAGTTCGATACCAAATGCTGAAAAGGGAAAAATTGATAGGCGAGTCTGATTCACTCTTTGCCGGCTGTTTGAAAATCCCCAATGTTAAAATAGCCGTCAAAGATATTGCGGCTAATTTTCGGCATTCTATAATATGACTGTAACATTGTCTTGAAGATTAAGATAAAATTATTTGTTCAAACATGAGTAACATGATGTGAATTAGAGTCAGTGCAAAATATAGTCAATAACTCAACATACAATTAGAGTCAGTACGAAATGTAGTCAATATTAATTACAGACAAAATATGTCAATATAGAATAAAATCAAGGAGTATTTGTGGAACTGCACATATTTATTATCAATACATAAAATATCTAACGATAAACAACCCATGTATTGACACAGTTCAACAAACACGTCTTTGGGTATAATAATATAGGTATTAACATAATTTAAGTCGAAAGATGTCCACTGCTGGACAAGGGCCTCCCCCAAGCGTTGCCGTCGCCACATTAACCGATCCCGTGCGTCTCGCATTCAGCAGATGCCCGCAACCCCCTCCATGATAGCACAAATACATGTCTACAAAAAAAATAAGGAAAACCAACATCGATTCGCTCGTTTATTCGTCATAAAGACAGTTGCTTATGTTGAAGAAAGAGATGGGTGTTTGACATGTCACAAAAATAGTGATTTTTTATTGGTTTGGCAGTCTTTCCATGACCACGAAAATGGAGACTGTTTATAAAGTATAGGCAGTACATACTGATCTTATGGGTTTTTCTTTCTTAGATAAGGAAAGTTGCATGAATCACTCGTTACAACAATATTCTATAATACAGGTTATGAAAGGCTCTTACAGTATAATTTATGTTTAAAATTGATAAGTGCGTCAATATTATTTTTAGTAAAATTTGTTAGTAATTAGTTAGTTGTTATTAAATTTTTAGATTAGTAAAATTTTAGGCTTAGTTAATTTGAAGTTTTTGATTTAAGTATTTTTGTTTGTAGTTATAGTATTTTATAAACGGTATATATTTTTATCTATGTAAATAAAGCAATTCATCTGATAAATACTCAAGTTACTTGTGTACAATATATACTTTCAATTAATTTCGCAAATAAAAATTTGTAAGAAGGTGCGGTGATGTATCTGTATTTTCATTTTTGTAATCTGTTTATTACTTATAGTCCCTAATTAATTAAGACAACATAAGAGATCCATTACAATTATCACTGTCAGTGTTTTCCATTACAGTTCGTTATAGTAAAAATAAACTCTTTATACCATTTTAAATTATACATAATACCTTAGTATGCCGACTATCAAAATCTGTGCTGATATATTTTTAGGAAAAGAATTACTTGAACTTTTTTTTTAAGGAGGGGCCTGACATTGCTGAAGACCGAAATTAGTAGAAGGGGAAGCCAGCCCTTTATAAAGATAATAGGATTTTTGATTCAACAAATAGGTATGTGGTTAATTAACCTGATTGAGTAACCCAAATCGTATTGCACTTTATTCACAACAGATATTACTTACCTATCATGTAACACAATCAGAATTCAGAACACAGGAAACTGATGAACAATGTACAGATTATTCGAGTGGTAACCCTGAACAGCCGCAGACAGGTATTGCGAACTGAGCAATTAAATTTTCAGGTAGATCTTTCCCGGTATGGAATGGAATAATAACGGGCCATGCTAGCCGTTTTGATATTGAACGAGGTTTTTGTACTTAGAACTGATATCGAATAGTAGACAGTCATATAGTTTTGGTCTATGAATTTTAGTAGTATGTTTTTGTTTTCATTTATTGAATTTAATGGTATATGTAAACGTTATGCTTGGAGTTTCCTTGCTGGATCGAATCAAAAATGTAGAGATCCGCAAGAGAACCAGGGTTACCCACATAGCCCAAAGAATTGCCAAACTTAAGTGGCAGCGAGCAAGGCACATTCCTCGCAGAACGGATGGCCGATAGGGCAGAAAACCGGAAAACGTTGCGTCGGAAGGCCTCCCAACAGGTGGACCGATGACCTGGTGAAGGTTACGGGGATCCGCTGGATGCGGGACGCACGGAACGGGTCAATGTGGCGACGCTAGGGGGAGGCCTATGTCCAGCGGTGGACGTCTTTCGGCTGATATGATGATGATGATGATGTAAACGTAGCAAAAGTATTGTAGCACGTGTTTTTCTATAGTTTTTCACTTCCTCAATGGGAAATAGGCGTGAGTTTGTGTAAGTATGTATGTTATTATGTATGTATGAATTACTAGAGGAAATTATTATGTATTTACTTATTACCTATGTATGATGTTATTATCACAGTAATTGTAATATTAATAAGGAAGTAATAGGTATGTTTATTAGCAAAAGAGTACGCAGTTACTCTTTATTAGCTCATGTATAAAATAAGTGTGAATTAATGAAGAGGTTTAATTCCTAACTCATAAGCAACAGCACTAAAAATCAAACCATCAAAATTCTCAACAATCATTAGAACAACATGAAAATATTGAAATGTGGTCGTTAATTAATTAACATAATACCGCACCACAAAAAGGATAAGAATAGAAATTCCATACAACAAGTGAGTAAGTACACACATTAAGTCAATAGTTTTAAATCTTCGTAAGGACGCGCCTATGTGTGAGTGCGCCTGTTTTTTGTCTGTACATACAAGGTAACATTTAATACAATGATAATATTTCAGAAGGTGAAACTACTCATAAATATGAACACCTTTTTCCATGGGACTCTCACTTAAATCGAGAAAAAGAATCAGTTTAGCCAATATTAATAACTGAACACATGGTTGTTATTTCTTATTTTAGTGCTCCCGTAGTAAAAGTTCAAGTTATGAGAAGGGACTTTCAAGTTATTCAGGTTGAACAAGGTGGTGGTGGGGGTTATATCTCGTGGTGGCCCAATGGCTAAGACCTTGCCTCTCGTGCTTGGTCGTGGGATCAAATCCAGGCACGTACCAATGTGATTTTTTCAATTCATATGTACTTTCTAAGTTTATCTTGGACATCGCTGACAACGTGAAGGTGAACATCGTAAGGAAACCTGGACTTACAGTATGTGTATCATAAATTGGTGCTTCATTGGTATAATTGCTGCAAGGCGTTCCAATGCGAGGGTAAACGAAAAACTTATCTTAAAGTTGAAACAACACAGTTTCATACTTTGAAAGATTGCCAATAATACATTATTCGTCAACCTGTAGATTCGGTCGTCCCCTTCGATTTATTATGGCCCATAATAGTAGATACCGCATTCAGTTCGAATAATATTTTATAGCTACCGTACCCATCTATTTACTCGAACTAACAACAAGATAGGTAATCTTCAAACAGATTTCTGATTTACTAAATATAAATCATTATGTGTGGTTTGTATTTGAAATAATAATTTGCCTGTACCTCTTTATTGTTCAGGTATCATATTGGGGTTATACCAGGCATCATTAGCAATCTTGAATTTTTTAACTAGTAAAGCCGTGATCGTCCATTGATCAAAATTCGCTTATGCAAATTGCTTTTTGCTTTCCTTATCACTCATTATGCCAAATCCCACACTCCTCATCGTGCGCAAAAAAAATACAACGTTTTCTATTCACGAATTAGTTGGATTCAAATAGTTAAAATTTGATATAGATGAGTCCTGCTCAAAGCCAGTTCTTACATTGTGAGACAAAAAAATAGTGTAGCGTATTATCTGCATTAAAATCTTGAATTTTTAGTAGATTGGCTGCTCTTGGGTAACAATCTTCATATACCTAGGTATGTACTCTTAACAATAATTAGGTTAAAACCTACCAATTGTTTGAACAATCGTACTAATCATGTAGCTTATCAATCCATATTTGCAATAACCCAACACTGACATACACAGTATGTACTTATTTTTGTATTTGAAATATAGCACAGCCACATCACATGCATTACAAATCGACAAAACAATCTAAACAAATATTGGACTAATGCATATGACAAGTACGGCGTACATAACACTCATCGTAACATTGCTGCCCTGAGATAACTATGAATTATACAATACAAATAACAAAAAGTAGATTAAACAAAAAATACAAATGGATAAGTACCTACATATAAACCAAACTTAAATAATTAAAATATTATTAATAAAATTTTCAGAAACCAAAATCATAATGTAAATAATCAAAATTATATGGTCAAAATCATTGAAAAGTTAAATAAAAAATAATATAAAATAAAATAAAAACAAACCTAAAAAAACACAAATCAAACTATAAACTCGATTATCCAAACCATAAGTCATTATCAAAGTCAATAAAAATATAATACAAAAAAAAATACATATTCTAAATTATGTTGTCATACAAAACATCAGTCATACATCAAAACCATAGTCAGAAGTCAGCGTAGTTAAAAAATGAAATACAAAATCGAAATCATTACAAATTAAATAAAAAACTACATGTACTAATAACATCTTAACACCTTGCCCTATATATAACCTGTACCTAAGTACTTATCACACGTCTTGGTTGCGGTTTCCAAGCGGGATTCCGACCAAAGCGAAACGCTAAAGGGCGTACCGCAGAGTAATTCAGACTCCGATGGTGTCTTGTTTTTATGCTTGATAATTAAGGATTAAATGCCTTTAGTATACTGGAGCCTTCCGGAGGGTGTGAATGAGGTGAGCTCATGCGTTGGTGTAGTAACCTAATCTGTTAGGGATCAATGAAATAAGATATGTCACCACGCACAATATTTAGCTTTAAACAGGAGATGAGATGCCTATGCCTTGACTTCTATACCTTGCAGTTTATATTAGGGTTTAACTTTGTAAGAGACTGGTGCCTAAGAAAGGTTTAAATACGAACCTGTATTATAAAGTCGCCAGGGGGACCTGGCGACCTTATAATACAGGTTCCGCCCATCATGCCCACGGTTGCGCCAATCATGGCCGCGGGTGGGGACCCGCGGCCATGACATTCTGATTGAAAGAAAATTGCAAGAAAAATTTGCTTCATAGACATGGATATAACTAGACGAAATTGATGAATATTTATAACATACCGTAATTCATTGTTAACGCAATACTAGCCGTGCGCGCACTAAGACCCAGAATAACAATATTGAACCTCCTTTTGGACAGTTTTGTTTGCAAAATATTCTTTGATTTACATAATGCTATTTCAGTTATGAAGAAATTCATGCCGTAATTTTACTATTTAAAAATATTTGTGAACATCCAAGTCGTTTTAGAGGAGTATCCAAAAGTAGCGGCAAAAATATCGTGTTTTTTTTTTTAAATCTATCTATTAGTAACACGAAAAAACCACGTTTCACAAATAATGTACATAAATAAATAATATATTTTTTCCAAACCTTTTAACCTAGCCTTGGCACAAAATCGGTGGAAGCCCCTTAACATTTATTACGGGTAATCAGTCAATCTTGATGTTTTGTGAATCTTGGATTGTTTTGTTGGGTGACTTTAATATAAACATGCTAAACCTCTCGGACAATAAAGCTAAGTTACTGAACAATTTCTTAACATGCTGTAAATTGCAACAAATTGTTACTGAACCGACACATTTCACTGATCATAGTGAATCACTTATTGACGTCGTGTGCACCGACGCCCGTGTACGTGAGGTCTCTGTATCTCACGTACCTGAGCTCGGTCAACACGCCGTTGTGTCGGTTGAGCTGAACTTCAAAGTAGAGAAACCTGCCCCCCATTGGGTCACGTATAGACCTCTCAGGGATATACTAACTGACCAGTTTAACGAGGACCTAAATAAGATGGACTGGGAATGCATTGAAAGATTAGAATTTGGATTAGGATGTGAATTGCATGGTTGAAACATTTAATAATTTTATTCGGAACTTGTTTGATTTACATGCACCACTTAAAAAAGTTTTAATAAAACAAAAGTCTTGCCCCTGGATAACATCCACTATCAAACAAATGATGAAATTGCGGGACAAGAGCCACATAAAGTCCAAGTCCACTAAATCCTTGCGTCATGTCAACTCATATAAAGAGCTCAAATATATTGTTAGGGCTGCCGTTGAGAATGAGAAACGTGCATATTTTAAAACATACATAAATAAAAACATTAAACAACCTAAGAAGTTATGGAAGCACATCAAATCTACCATAGCCACTAGTATCTCTAATAAACCAGATCACGGATTACCTCATTTTTGTAATAACCCAGAAAAAATCAATGAACATTTTTTGGACGTGCCTGGCACCGGTAGGGTTTCTTCTGCTGACCTGAAGTACTTTGAGCACCACAGATTCAGTAACAGTCACTTCCAGCTTGAGCCTGTTCATGAGGATATGGTGCTGAGGCTGTTGCATAGTCTCAAGTCCAATGCACAGGGTTGTGACCATATCTCTCTTGAGATGCTGATGATGACCCTTCCTCGGACCCTTGCAGCTATAACGGCCATCATTAACCGTTCCATCACCACCTCATCTTTCCCGGATCTGTGGAAATTGGCAATAGTTAGACCCATCCCTAAAGTTTCTAATCCTACCAGTGTAAAAGAACTTCGCCCGATCAGTTTATTGCCATGCCTCTCCAAGGTCCTGGAGAAGGTTGTCTCTAACCAGCTTCGGTCTTACCTCGAGGAACACAGCATATTGCCGCTTGTTCAATCGGGTTTTCGCAAGGGGCACAGCACAGCCACAGCTCTTCTCGATGTGGTTGGGAATATTCTTGAAGCTAGAGATAAGGGCATGGGTACCCTGCTGGTCTTACTAGATTTTTCGCGTGCTTTTGACTCTATTAATACCTCGCTCCTCCTATCGAAGTTGACTTATTATGGATGTCAGCCTGAGACGGTAAAGTGGTTTGAGAGTTACTTGACTTACCGTTCTCAGTTTGTCCAGGTAACGAGTGACAGTGATGGAGCTGTTAAATCCTCTGGTCCTAAGCGCGTGAATAGGGGTGTACCGCAGGGATCGATCCTGGGCCCGCTACTCTTCATTCTTTACAGTGCTGACATCATTAACTGCCTGCTCAACACCAAGTTCCACTTATATGCTGATGACCTGCAGATGTACCTATCTTTTCATCCCCAGCAGGCTGCTGACACTGTAAAGAGTTTGAATGAAGATCTTGATAGGATATCGGCTTGGTCTATGAGAAACGCCTTAGTTTTGAACCCATCTAAGTCAAAATTTATTTTAATGGGATCAAGAGATTTTTTAAATAAAATGGGTAATGGGAATTTGGACTTGAAGATCGACGGGTGTTCCATTGAAAGGGTCCGGGAAGCCCGTAATCTTGGGTTACTGTTTGACGAGCACCTGCACTTTGAGACACATATCATGGAGGCTGTGCGCAACTGCTTTTACAGGCTTAAGCTTCTGTATCGTGTGCGTCCCTACATAAGTGTGGATATGCGCATTCTGCTTTGTGAAACACTAGTTTTATCTAAGCTGAACTACGCTGACACTGTGTACGGGGCGTGCATTTTAGGTAGAAGTGAAAGGTTAATTCAGAGAGTACAGAATGCTTGTGCGAGATTTTGTTTTACCATCCCTCCTAGATGTCACGTAACTCCTTTTTTAAATAAGGGTAATTTGATGAGAATGTCAGATCGTAGAAAGCTGCATCTGGCTACCCTGCTCTTTGGCACAATTCTCACAAAAAAACCAGACTATCTGTTCGGAAAATTGACCTGGTCGCGCGATGTAAATAGGGTCAAAACGAGAGCTTCTGCCTACCTGTTGTTGGCGTCACACAAAACTGCTGCATTCCGTGGAAGTTTCAAATTCGCTGCCTCTCGTATCTGGAATGATCTTCCTCCGCCGTTTCGTGCTATAAAAACGATTGGAACATTTAGTACTAAATTCAAGCAGTACTTATTACTTCAGCAAAAGGAATCCGGAAGATAAGCTTACCCGTGGTTTGCACGCGGTTAGGTTTACCGCCTTTAACCCATTTTCTTTATTATGTACTTTCTTGCAAACACCACACCACACATATTAAATCCACACCACTCTGATTTATCCAATTAGCAATTCTTTTCGCCAGGTTTATTTACACTTATTCATTTACACTATTTCATAACATAACTTACTAACATAATATTTTTCTTTTGACAGCCGACCATAGATTCTTTCCGTATTTTTTAATAAACCACTATTTGATCCGCGCGCTCTGTCGTTTGTCTATGGTTTCGACAAATGATCATTGAGCATCGCGTTTATATATTTGTATTATACTTACACTTACTTTGACCCACCTTCTGTGTTTTATTCTATTTTGTTTGTTATTTATATATTCTTCTATTTTATTTTATTTTATAAGTCCTGTTTCCGTAAGTGTGTCCGTGGCATCAACAGTAGGCCCTATCAGAATATCAGCGCAGCGTTATTACCTTTTTTAGATATCGCTGCACATGCTGAGATAGGAGCCTTTTTGGTCTCGCACAGGGTTTTTTTTATTTTATTATTGTTTAAGTGTATGCTTATTTTCTCGTGTCTCCTGTGCGGGTCACAAATAAATATTTTTCTTTCTTTCTTTCTTTCAATCTGACACCAGTCGTCTTACCAAGGTGTATCGCTTACCTAGTTACGAGTATACGGTCATGGAGGTCAGATAAGCAGTCACTTGTAAGGCTAGGCAGATTGATAATATCTAAATTAATACCATAAAAATGTGATTTTGATCTTGGACATAGCATCGACCTCTACCCAGGGAAAATTTCCACTTGTAAAAAGTGCATAATTTGCAACTTGCAACCCAAACCATACACGTATTTTGCTCCATCACGGTATATTTTACATAGCATTGATCTAGCATAGGTACCTGACATAATTACAGGGAATTAATGAATAATACAGCGGAAATGTTTGCAATGTCAAATTAAAGCGCTTATAATTATCGATAATTCCCTATTAAGGCGGTACCCCGAGCAAAACGCCACGCAAGCCGTTTTTTGTGCTGTTTTTAGGAGCTATCTACTCGTTATTTAAAAAGAAATATCAATTAATAAAAATACATTAAATTTCGACATAATATTGATTCTAAAATGGTAGATTTAGTTTTTATTTAAATGTTGTATATATTTCACTAATCTCCTTCCAAAAAAACATAAAAATGAGAAATAATTATCGATATTATGCATCTTCTCGTAAAGTATTCATTAATTATTTTTTGTACTAACACTAATAGATAGACAATTTAATAATGAACATTTTTGTAGATTTATTTTTTTCAAAAGACCAAAATTCGATTTTATAAAGATTTTATTCTACAATCTGGGCGTATTCACTACTGTAATTCATGCGCCACCAGTGCCGCTAGACCAATAGGAATGCTCATATCTCATGCCGATTTTTTGGTCAGGGTACCGTCTTAAGCCTTCTTTGTTGTAATAATGGTCGTTAATACACAGTTTCAGCAATAGAAATGAGGTGAACTATTAAATATTTTAGACCGCCGAGCTAAACCGCAACATAGTTGCTTTAATGATTTTTATTAAAAAAACTACAGAATGTCGATGCAGCCCTCTGCAGCTTTACAATGTACGGTTCATCTTTTTTTCATCATCATCATCTATAGCCTGACTACGGCATAAGCCTCTCTTGTGCAGCTTGTGGTAACCTCATTAGGTTCTGCCCACGATAGAAACAACGTTACCCGCTCATCTCACCACCCAACGACGACCGTACCTTGTAAGTTTGTGTACATATAAAAGTCATAATAATTTGATTTAAATAACAAACAGCTTTAATAACAATACAACTCACATTTTATAAAAAGTAATGTTCATTGTTGTTTTACACTCAATAAAAGTAAAATTCTCACAATATTTGCGACTCTATTGAAAACAAAAAAGAGAATAAATACAACAATAAAAAATAAAGAGATAGAACGTAAAGTGCATTGCAGTGTACACTGTTCCAAACATGGCAAATTACAATCGGGAACAGAGTTTTAATATTTGTTAAAATATTTTAGTTAAGTCAACAAGGAGCGATGTTGTTTTACTGAAATATTAACAGTGGTCGTAGTTTTAGGATCGTCATTTGTTTTTAGTCTTATTTTCAATTCACATAAAATTAGGATCGAGAGTATTTGTCTTAGAGCATACTGTTTCAGTGGGTACTAAAAAAATCTTCATTGTGTCTCTTCTATACGGTAACTGAATATTTTTATTTCTATGTAAGTAGGATGTTTCATTGTGTTTGAAGTTCTGCGACTTTTCCAAGTGGTATTAATCTTAATTATTGTACCGCTTTGCTATTTGTAAATATAACTCATAATATTATCATCTACTGATCTTATGGATAACTTACAGTCTTAAAAAACTTCAAAAAAATATTTAATAACGATAGTATAGTGTTAAAATTCACAATAGCTGCACAACGCTTGCATTTGCTACTATTATGGTTCCTCTAAATGCCAAAAAGAGACAATTACGTGGGGCCAGCATCAAATAAATGTAAGTCTATCTCTGACTCTCGGTCCCGGAAAATGTCCGGTGACACCGCAGCAGGCCCAGGTGTGGATAGCAGAACAAGCTTGAGGATTGCTTCACAACAGTCCTAATCCGGGATGAGTGTAAATATGAAAGGGAGGTTATTGCCTAACAGTGGGTCAGAACAGGCTGAAAAAATACCTTTATTAATAAATAATATTACACTTGATTTTACTTCTGTCTAGAGAGGCATATTCCTTCATATTTTTTGTCAGATGTATTGTATTGGGTCTAGAGGTTCAATAGTCGGCGGCTGATATCTACATTTATATCTTCATTGCTATAGTAAAATTGTTACCATTTTCTGAGTACCTACCTGACTATCCCTATTCAGGGGCCTTATTATTTACTAACTGAAATCTGTTATTGACTGTCTGGGAATGGGAATGAAATAAATCATGGCAACCTTTTAGTATTATTCGGCTGGAACGACCCTGATAAATAACGATCTTGTGTACACCAGATTGTTTTTCATGATATTATCCAATTATTTATTTCATAGGGAAACTATTTCGTAAGTCAATAGAGAATGCCATTCATGTTTGTACATAAGTCAGTATGGTATAGGATAATGCATTTAAGACAAATAACAAATCAGTTTTCTCCAACTCAGTGTTATCCCATAATTTGGGCTCGGTTCACCTCGTTGGTTCTCTCCGTCATTCTTCGTAAGACGTGTCTGTGCTGGATCGTCGAGATATCTTAGTTTTATACCTACAGATCGTCGAAGGACAACCTTTGAAAAGAAAAACTTTGTAAAACGTGTATGTTTACAGCCAAAAAAGTATCTACTGGCACAAAAACAAACTTAATTTAGGTTTGAAAAAGGAGGAGGAGAGAATCCGATAACACATATCCTAAAAAAAACCGGCCAAGTGCAAGTCGGACTCGCGCACGAAGGGTTCCGTACTTGGTAAATTGCAGTTTACGATTTATGACGTTTTAAAATAAACTACTTACAAGATCTCGTTCCAATCAATTTTCGGTGGTAGTTTACATGGTAATGTACATCATATATAATTTTTAGTTTTATCATTCTCTTATTTTAGAAGTTATTATTATTATATAGTTTAGAAAAAAATGATATTAGTAACCTCAATATCATTTTTGAAGACCTATCCATAGATACCCCACACGTATGGGTTTGATGAAAAAAAAAAATGTTTGTTTCAGTTTCAAGTATGGGGACCCCCAAAATGTATTGTTTTTTTTTCTATTTTTGTGTAAAAATGTTAATGCGGTTCACAGAATACATCTACTTTCAAGACCAAGTTTCAACAGCATAGTTCTTATAGTTTCTGAAAAAAGTGGCTGTGACATACGGACGGACAGACAGACAGACAGACATGACGAATCTATAAGGGTTCCGTTTTTTGCTATTTGGCTACGGATCCCTAAAAAGTATATCTACACCTACATCCACGACCTTGCCTGCGTAAGACAACAAAAATTTTTACAAACCTACTAAGCCCAAAGTGTCAACTCAAAGACGATAACCCAAACAAAACTGTCAAAACAAAATCGCCCAGACGAGATATAAAAAACAATAATGCAACCAAACAAACACACGGTCGAAGTCAAGCAAGTCTCCATTAGTTCGATCCGCATACAATGTCCAAACAACTAATGAACACTGAACACCTCTCGAGTCTATCCCCTCTTGTTTAACAAACTACTCTCATACTTGTCAGCCAGAGGAAACCAGCGCCAAGAAATGTTCCAGTTAACAACTACTGGCAGGATGGCAGGCCGACTACTACATTGTAAGTTACAGATTTTTTCGACTGTCCTATTACATTATTTTGTTATTGGCCAATTATTTTGCTGAGACCTCTTTTATTAGTAAACGGATCACGGAGAAAATTTATGAAGCGAGAATGTGGTGAAGTGAGTTACTGATCAATCTTGTTAGGTTTGAAGGATTGTGGTGTAATCACATTCTAGGTCTTTTTATTGCGTAATTTAATCTTGAACATATTATTGTTAGCTAAATAGATGTACAAACAAGTATCTCAAGCACAAGTACACCTAAACTGTTTATGCAAATAACGCTAATTTAAAAGAAAATGAAGCTTCTGATGGACCTAGCTCGCTTAAACAAGACTGCAATTCGTTAGCCCTAATTTCATTAATCAAAGTGAGAACTTCAGTCAGTGTCGTAAAACTTGGGGCAAAGAGATAAGTCGGTGTCCGTTTAATGACCCAGAACCCGCCGAATCTAAGCGACAACATCAAATCACGGGCAGCCTTCGTCTCGAGGAACAATGTCATGCATACCTCCGAACCACACACATAAAAATTTACTGTACGATATACCGAGACACACTCACATACGTACGCACCCGGTACAGGCGATGCCAGATGTGGACGAGTAAAAATAAAATAGACGTATTGGTAAAAATGGTGTATTTTTCAGCAATTTGGGTACGTGGTTACCCTAGACATACTGTACTACTACTGTACCGTAAACAGTAGATTTTTATGTCGAGCTCGATTGATGAATACACTGTATTAAGAAAGCATACATTTTCATTACTTACTGATGGAAATGTTGCCTACTGTCGCTACTCAATTTGGGGGCAATTTATGAACAATAAGAACAGTAGTGCTATAATAAAAGAGTACACTATAACGATACTTTTTAGGGTTCCGTACCCAAGGGATAAAAACGGAACCCTATTACTAAGACTCCGCGGTCCGTCTGTCTGTCTGTCTGTCTGTCACCAGGCTGTATCTCATGAACCGTGATAGCTAGACAATTGAAATTTTCACAGATGATGTATTTCTGTTGCTGCTATAACAACAAATACTAAAAACAGAATAAAATAAATATTTAGATGGGGCTCCCATAAAACAAACGTGATTTTTTTGCCGTCTTTTGCGATAACGGTACGGAACCCTTCGTGCGCGAGTCCGACTCGCACTTGGCCGGTTTTTATTACACGTCCAATACATAAAAAAATAAGGAATTATAAAACAATTTCATATTTTATTTATATTCTTACTACCATCAGCTAAACATGAGTATTACATAAATATACGTGTAGTGACAATTGAAGAAAAGCCTTTTAAATACAACTGTACTCAGAATCAGGAGCCAGTTTCATTCTTGACGAGTCATTCAGCCTCTGACTGTCATTAGCGTAATAGGATCGAGCAGGTTTGGTATCATGAAATGACCTACAATGCTTGACATGACGCGTTAGTAGTTAGAAAATACTTGGCAGGTAAAAATTGTACCGTAGATAAAGTCGAATTTAGCTTTCTAATTATGAGTCGCACAGTTTTTCAGTACTTATAACTCTGTTTGATTTGAAAAGATTTCATTACAACTCTGTCTTTGAAGCCCTTTAAATCGTCATTATATCAACCGAAAGACGTCCACTGCTGGACATAAGCCTCCACCAAGCATCGCCACATTGACCGGTCCCGTGCGTTTCGCAACCAGCGGATCCCCGCAACCTTCACCAGGTTATCGGTCCACCTGGTGGGAGGCCTTCCAACGCAACGTCTTCCGGTTCGCGGTCGCCACTCCAGAACCTTTCTGCCCCATCGGCCATCCGTTCTGCGAGCAATGTGCCCTGCCCACTGCCACTTAAGTTTAGCAATTCTTCGAGCTATGTCGGTAACATTGGTTCTCTTATGGATCTCTACATTTCCCTTTAAATACAAAAAATAAAAGCTTTAAACCATAGTATGTATGTACCCATATTTATACCAAAGGATGTGGGTTTGCGTGTAATGTACTCCGAAAAATGGCACGCACGGATTTGTTTTACGACTGAGATTCATTCGAGCGATAGACGTTTTTCATGTCGCCCGGATAAAACTCCGAGGTACAAGTTAGCAAAACTGAAAGTAATGGATGTGATAGGGAATTGACGGGCATGTCGAAAATAAAAACAGGAATGATTTTATATTGAAAATTCTTGATATATTTGGATGTATTTATGTTCGCGCAACGCCAAAATGTCAAGATGTAAACGGCTACATTTAGCATCCTGCATGTTTTGTTTTGGCATATCTATAATTATTGGAATCAAATATAGGACCCATTAATATAAATGCCTTTTGTGCTTATAGGCCTTGTTTGTTCTGTCATCTGCTTGATATGGAGGGAAGTGGCAATTTGTATTTTTCCTACTCCTCCGTTATTCTTTTCTGATTAATTTTGTTGGGGGTCCAAGACAGTTAAATTCATTCTCCGGGACTCCGTCGAGATTTATTGCCTCGGCACTTTTCTGATAGTCGCCACTGTTGATTCTGGTTTTCAGAAGTTGCAGTGGTTTGGGAATAGTGCGGTGGGATCCTGAATAAATGTGAATCAACCTGCCATGCGCCTTTGGCCAACTGCATTACTGGCGACACGGCTTCCAGTCTCACCGTATGTATCTGAGTACCAGTATTTAACATGGAGCGTCTGCCTATCTGACTTCAATAACCCAGTAACTGGGTCACACGATATCCTTTGACGAGACTGGTGTGAGATTTCCTGGCATCCGACTATCTGTATCGATTGTCAATGATCTTCAAAAGCATCCTGTATAAATGTAGGTACTCTTGATAAACCATAGATTTCTTAAAAAAAAAACCGTATGGGATTTTTCATACCTAAAGTTATGAACTTCTATTCCCACTCCTTCTCTGTTCATGCAGTACGACTGTGAAACTCACTTTCACCTAAAATTCGTGATTCTCTTTTGTTTCTTGAAACAAGTCAAAGATAACTTCTCCACCAAATTGTAATTATTATCTTTTATTATGTGTGTATTTTTATTTTCTATATATTTAGTTATAGCATATGTGTTAGTTGTTAGTCTATTTTAAGTTTTCTTATTTCCTTCTACACACCGTGTCTCCAACTTTCCTGTCGCTAGTATGCTGGAAGACATTTCTATTGAAATAAGCAGTACCTTTGTGCTCTTCTATCTGTATTATTTATTTTCTCTGTTAAGTGTTTTGTGTGTACATAAATAAATTTTGTAAAATTTAATGTAAAATAATGTTTGTGTCTTTTTATGTGCTGTAACTTTTTCTCCGTTGTACTTTGTGTTGTTTATTTTGTTTTGTTTATTGTCTGTATTGTTTTTTGTTTATTTCATTCTATGTTTTGTAAGTGTACCTATGGACAGAAAGTCTAAAATAATAGTCAATTTATTTATTTATTAACAAATAAATAAACTTCCATACCAACTTTCATACCATATTTAACCCGCAAACGGAATATGCCCTGTGATCCTTCCTTATTCTCTTTCGTTAGGACGATCTTAACCGCAAAATTGCTTTCGTTTTGATCCAGAGGTTTAGAAAATTTATCAGAAAAATTTAGAACATAGTAGGTATTTCATCGTTATTCAGCAAGTTTTATTCCAGCACCCAATCGGTGGAATAGTACCGTGCGTGTATTTGGGCTATTAAGAAGAAAGCAGGATTTAGTTCTAGGATTACACATTTATTTAATTCAATGAGCACCTTGTGTTGGATATGCTCGATAATTTTGGATATGGAACACATAAACCTGGTACCTTGTGTTGGATGCTTGAAATGGCATAAATACATAATAGATATTGTTGTTGATATTCCCTAAAATAATAACACATAATGAGTAAACAACTAAATAGTTATGTTTCTAAAAGGCTTCGATAGTGTTTGATAAACAAGAAACTTATTTAGGTGAATGTCAAATTAGATCATCATCCAGTCTGATATCCAGTTAATATTAATAGAGATAGTAAATATCATACAGTCAAGGCACAACCATGTAATCGCATGCAAATTCTAAACAATTGAACATTCAAACAATAATTATTTACAATATATTAAAAAGTGAAAGTTTTGAACAGTTCTTGTTTTGATGAAAAAAAAAACGTTTCCCCACACTAGGAATATATATATATTTTGTTATTGTTATATATAGAGTTCAAATTAGGTATCATAATAATCCTGCTCAGCGAGTTATTAATATCGGTTTTAACCTTGGTCTATTAAACACATGAAAGTAAACTCCATAACATGAACTATGCAAGAATAAAGTATATGATGACTTAAATGAAAGAACACAATTTTTATCACTTTACCACGGACCAAACTTCATGATCAGGCCTTATTTTTAACCGAATTTCCAAGAACGAGGAGGTTCTATGTTCGACTTTACGTTTTTTTTTGTGTATGTTCACCAATTTCTCCGTCAAATTGTGTGGACCGATTTTTTAAATATTTTTTTTTTGAAAGAGTATGTTCCCAAATTGGTCCTATTTTAATTTAGTAAAGAACTTTTGAGATATAAAACAAAACTCTTTAATAAATGACGACAAATCTGTCGAGATTGCTGCAATCGCATGTCTATTTATTGTTTATACCATTTCATATACCATGTATAACATCACCTTAGTACGCTCTAAATGGGTACGCAGATGTGTACAGTTCACCTTAGCAGTATAGGTACCTTAATTAAGAACTTGCCTATTAGATATAAATAAAACAACCGGCCAAGTGCGAGACGGATTAGCGCACGAAGGGTTCCGTACCATTATCGCAAAAACGGCAAAAATATCACGTTTGTTGTATGGGAGCGTCATTAAAATAATTGTATCCCCACCTAAATATCTGTTTATAGTATTTGTCGTTATAGCGGCAACAGAAATAGTTCATCTGTAAAAATTTCAACTGTCTAGTTATCACGGTTCATGAGGTACAGCCTGGTGGCAGACAGACAGAC
This sequence comes from Orthosia gothica, assembly GCA_949775005.1. NCBI lineage: Eukaryota > Metazoa > Arthropoda > Insecta > Lepidoptera > Noctuidae > Orthosia > Orthosia gothica. The sequence goes on from OX459038.1 coordinate 18,231,592, forward strand.
AGACGGACCGCGGAGTCTTAGTAATAGGGTCCCGTTTTTACCCTTTGGGTACGGAACCCTAAAAAGGAAAAATAAAAAAAATCTACCGACTTCCAAATGAAATCACTTCAAAGTGAACATTAACTTTCGTTTTGGAAGTCGGTGTCCATAACGAAAAAAATTGGTACCTACCAAAGACACCGATTTCCAAAATGAAAGTAATTTTTCACTTTGAAGTGTTTTTATTTGGAAGTCTGTAGTATTTTTTTGTAAAAAAATATTTTTTTATAAATGAAAAAGCTTATTAATAATTCTATATAGTTACTAAAAAATAACTTAAAAAAAGAAATTGTCATCGATTATTAATCCAATATAACTTGAACCTTTTTTTTCCAATATAAGTATAGGTTATTCTTTACCACTTAAACAAAAAAGCCGACAGAAACCACTAAAAACAAAACTTGTCACTATTTTTATATTGAAAGCGGTCGGCGGGTCGTTAGCGCATGCGATATTGAATGAAAAATAATACAGCGGAGCGTTGCAAGCATTGTACGACGCCGACGCCCGGTCGCGTATGGCTTAAGACGACGACTAACGCCAACGACCTTGAGGGCACAAAACGCGCACACGTTTCACACCAGCGCGACCCAAAATTTAGTAGTTTTTTGTACTTTCCTTATTATTCTATGACTTTAAAAAAAAGCTTCAGATCAAAATGTAGATAATTAAATTGTCTTTGAGAGGGTGTCGATTTCATTAAAATACGCCCACGGTTATGGTGCGATTGTCGTGTTTATGTCCGTTTTAGACATAACTTTACAAATTAATTACACTACGTTATATGAATAAAACTCAAATTCTGCTTAAATGAATTTATTAGGATAATGGTCTTTTGTAACATATATTTTTTCCAAAAAAGTACGACTAGCCGATTAGACGTGATTCTCATTTTAAAATCAGGGAATCGGCGCCTTAAAGATATGGTCACAGTAGCAGCGATTTTCCAAGCATATTATTATTTCATGGTGTGCTGTACAAAAAGTGACAATAATATTCTAGAACTGAATGAATCGAAAGTTAAAACATGTATAAAACGTGTATAATATGTCTTTCGTTGACTTGAATGTGCCCTGGAAGTTAAAATCTCTAATAGCGCCACATGAGTATTCATTCGGTTCCCTTCATGATGGTTGAGCTGAGTGGTGCCAATCTATGCGTCATGTTCTCGAATGGGCGACATTAGTTAGGGTTGGTCATAATTTGGCTTCCTCGGCCTGTTTTTAATATCTTATTGTATTTTCAGGTTTTTCTTTTTTACTCTAGACGCTTTTATGGTCACGTGTTTTTGCATCGCTCTCACATAATTATATGTAATTTTCCAACAAGAATGATGTAACCAAATACTTGTATTAAATTGTATTGATGGCAATGATTTTGCTTTGCTTCTCCATACTAACGCTTGTGAATGTGCAAAATGGTTCCTTTTTTTATCTGACAATTCCAAAGTAGGGCCTATGTATGGTTTAATTGAAATTAAACTATTTGAATTATATCGGTATATTTTGCATTTGCATAGCATTACTAGACAAAGCGACATTCTTTCAGCTATCGCTGACTGTAGATGAGTTAAATTGTAAGGTATTGGCCACGTGAAATTTCGGTAGAGCAGGCCAATAACATACGTTTTAGTGACAATCGTTATGGTTTATAGAATCTTACTTTATCTAGAGTCTCGCCACAGACACAAATTAATTATCTAGGTATGCTTGCCTCGAGTCGCGGATATATTTGAAAGAGAGGTACTGCAGCCCTAACACAGGCAACTGAAGAAACAGGGGGTGGGTTTTAGTCAGTAAAAGTCTGAAATGCCCTTCCACTTCACCCAGAGCGGGAGAAGAAATTGGATGATTTTCAAAAAAAAAGGTACGCTTTCCTCTGGTGGCATTTTTGATTTAAACTACATGATAATTTTTTCCGAAATACCTCCACTGCTGAACATAGGCCTCGCCTAAGTGTCACCACATTGAACGGCCTCGTGCCTCGGCCTTGTATCCACTTTGAAGTGATTTCATTTGGAAGTCGGTAGATTTTTTTTATTTTTCCTTTTTAGGGTTCCGTACCCAAAGGGTAAAAACGGGACCCTATTACTAAGACTCCGCGGTCCGTCTGTCTGTCTGTCTGCCACCAGGCTGTACCTCATGAACCGTGATAGCTAGACAGTTGAAATTTTCACAGATGATGTATTTCTGTTGCCGCTATAACAACAAATACTAAAAACAGAATAAAATTAATATTTAAGGGGGGCTCCCATGCAACAAACGTGATTTTTTTGCCGTTTTTAGGGTTCCATACCCAAAGGGTAAAAACGGGACCCTATTACTGAGACTCCGCGGTCCGTCTGTCTGTCTGTCTGTCTGTCTGTCACCAGGCTGTATCTCACGAACCGTGATAGCTAGACAGTTGAAATTTTCACAGGTGATGTATATTCGTTGCCGCTACAACAACAAATACTTAAAACAAAATAAAATAAATATTTAAGGGGGGCTCCCATACAACAAGATTTTTTTGCCGTTTGTTATGAAAATGGCACGGAACCCTTTGTGCGCGAGTCCGACTCGCACTTGGCCGGTTTTTTACGATAATGGTACGGAACCCTTCGTGCGCGAGTCCGACTCGCACTTGGCCGGTTTTTCACCACGCGTCGATCTTTGTCTTTTAACGCGATTCATGAAAACTAAGCATGAGTGTTATTGACATCAAAAAAAAGAAAATACAACACACAATAGCGTAGTAGTGGGTTTTCTATCAGGAAATTCTCACTAGCAGACTGGAGTTTGACATTGTGACCCTGACTTAAGTATAGCTGGTGACATTTACGAGTATTATACTTTGCTACAGTATGGTTTCGAAAAATTATGATAGTTACGGTTTCCTCATACCGATTCTGAGGAGTACTCAAACATACATTGATATAGCTCTGAAGTTCACGTTGGTAAAAGTAATATTCTTTTTTTAGAATGCTGCATGTTCAGATGCTCGATAGTAAAGTGGTTTTCAGAAATTGAAGCGTCATTTTCCTTTGAACTGCATCAGTACCCTGTGTTACGCAACCATACTTGATTTCTGAGAATTCATCGAAAACTTGAACTATATGATTGAGTATACCTGAACGGTTTCTTTGGTCAGTTTGTTCTGCAAAAATGTCTGTTGTTATTGTCGGTATAAAAATTCTTCTTTTGTTATCGTGGGTTCATACATTATAAGAGTGGAATCTGGCACAAGAAATAAGGCTATGGTCACAGGACTTTGCCGATTGCTAGAAAGCAGACCATATGATCAACAGGCAATCGCATCATTTGCCCTGCATTTCATTTGTGATGTTTTTCCAGAATCTGTTGTTAGAATTATGCAACACATTAAACAAAAGTTCTGATGATCTAAAGAGTTGGGTCGCAAATAAAATTCATCATTATTTTTCATTCCTTAACTAATCCAGTAACCTGTAATCAGTGTATGGTACCACCAGAAAAACAATATCAAACACACCACAACCTTGACCCACATTTTATCATCAAATGAAAGGAAAGTTACTGATATCCGGCTATCGCTTCTATTAACGTACCACTAGTGAATATAATTGCGTTTTGATTGGCATATGATCGATCTACGTTGAATGATTCCCGGCAATTTTACGTAATTACTTACATTTTGGTTTGAGTGGTCGATAATGATAGTTGATTTTCTTATTCGATTCGGTTGTTGGTTATTGATTTTATTTTCCTTTAACATTGAGCAAAGTAAGCAGGGTGTGATTTCCATGTGGGCGCGATGGCGAATGCTGAAACTACGAGGAATAGCGAAAAACACTTAAAGGGGTCTTGGGGCCGATTTAGATGATAGTTAAAACTAGATCATTGGATTTTTGAAACAAATGCCAAGAATGTCCGTGAATCTATTCGATGGTGTCACTAATAAGGATCAAATTCTGGGAAAAAAAATTATGTGGCAAACCTAAAGAAACAGCTAATTTTCAACAATAACCTCCCGGCCTTTAAAATCCACGTAACATTGTTATTGCGATCGTGTGTAGTATAGCATATTTCAGACATTGGAGTGTGAACACCTTAAAATAAATACAGTATAACCAATACCCGTATTACACACTAGTTCAATGCCTTCTGCTATTTCTACTATCTGCTACTTCTGCTATTCTAAAAACCCACTGTTTACAGAATAAGCCATCGTTAAACCACGGAGACTTTCTATAGAATAAGTATTAAGTAAAAAATGATTTTCAAACAACCTTTTAGAATTGAAAGATACTGAATGTGATATCAGTTTTATTTTTTATATTACGATAGGCTCACGTTTGACTATCTCGCCTGATGGTAAGCGATGATGCGGTCGACAGTGAAGCACGCTTTCCTAGAAGTAACCTATTCATTCTTGAATTAAAGACCCCAATGTTGTAGCTATCAGGAAACAAAGACTCCGGCAGGGAATTCCACTCCTCAGCTTATCAATACACATCCAATGAGCTCGAACACGATGGTGCTACCTTTCGGCTCCCCCATGAGACCAACTCCATAGTATCAAATTATTTAAATTTTACAAACTTACATAAGTACTCTAAGTTTCATTTTAATCGGATGCCAGGAAGTACATGAAAATTGGATTACTTGTTGCTAGATACACATACGAGGCCAGTGGTGGCCCAGCGGTATCGGCCGAGACTTACAAGCTGTAGGCCGTGGCTTCGAAAGCAGGCGTTTTACTTTGTGTAAATTATTTCATCACCACTGCTGTCAAAACGGTGAAGGAAATCATCGTCAAGAAACCGGTAAGTCCTAGAACCAAAAATTCGAAGACATGTGACATCCACCAACCAGCACTGGGCCCGCGTGGTAGATAAAGGGCCATTCCCACTCACAGTGAGGAGGCCTGTGTCCCAGCAGTGGGAACATTGAAAGGCTGATGATGAAGATGATGATGAAGGAAACACATACGAAAGCAAGGTAACATAAAGCTTGTAAAGACAACTCTAAAGAATGTTACAAATCCGTGTTGGTTGGTTGTTAATTTGACATATGGAGGTTTAGAAATAGACTGCACAGACAGACAAAGACGTTGCTCTACTAAGCTGAATCTTTTGTAAAACTGTGTAACCAACTGTGTATAAATCAATCTGCCTAGCATTTTCTCAACTGTATTGGGGTCTGCTTCCAGTCTAACCGGATTCAGCTGAGTACTAGTATTTTACGTGGTTACTGTCTATCTGACCTCCACAACCCAGTAACTGGGTAAAACGATGCGCCTTGGCAAGGCTGGTATCAGATTGCCTGGCTTCTGACTATTAGCACAGATGATATAATATTTATAAACGCCGACGTAACTACCGTTTTTCGACGGACTATATGGACTATTTACTAAAAGTACATTAATCGCGTTCGGTTCCGTTTCACGGCTATAGATTTTAGCAGCGACTTGCAAGTTAAGGCCGTACACTGACCAAAAAATCTTGAACATTCTTAGTGCCCTAGTGGCACACTGGTGGCGCATGAATTACAGTAGTGAATACGCCCAGATTTTAGAATAAAATCTTAATAAAATCGAATATTGGTCTTTTGAAAAAAAAAGGTAAAAAATGTTCGTTATCTAATTGTCTATCCATTAGTGTTAGTACAAAATTAAGATCACTTTACGAGGAGATGCATGCTATCAATCATTATTTCTCATTTTTATATTTTTGTTTGAAGGAGACTAGTGTAACATAAACTTCTTTAAAAAAAAGTATACTACCATTTTGGAATCAATATTATGTAGAAATTTCATGTAAATTATTAATGGATATTTCTTTTTAAATAACGAGTAGATAGCTTTTATAAACTGCACAAAAACGGCTAGGGCGTTTTACTCGGGGAGGCGTCTTAAAGACGTGCCAATTTTTTTCTTTAAATACATTGACAATTTGTTTTATTTATTTTTTAGAACGTTTTTACAGTTTCATAGTAACAAAATGTGTTACAAAACAAATTAAATAAATCAAGTGCCATGCCTCGGAAATTTAAAATCCGTCTATTGGTCTATTGGAATAAATTTTAAACGATCCGCTCAAATTATCTTTGAAATGTGAATTAAAATCCAAATTTTCCATAATGTTGTGCTTGGGAGAGTTGATTAAATAAGAACATACAATATTTATAATCAATTCTGGAAAATATAAATTTGACACAAAATTCAATAATAAATCGTAGCATATCGGACCATCTATTCATATTTATTTGGAGCATTTTTTCTTTCTTAGCGATGGGAAATCGTGCTATTAGTACCGACTGTCAGACATGTACAATTTACAGCCGGGACCAACGGCTTGACGTGCTTTCCGAGGAACGGAGGACTCTCGGTATGTAAAGATGGTCACCCATCCACAGACCAACCTCGGCAAGCGTTGCTTTTCCTTGAAGATCTACCCGTGTGTCTGTCATTATTAAGCCTTAAGCTCCTTTACTTCTATACCGTATAGAAAATAAAATCCGAATTTAAATTCTCGCTAAACGTAATGGTTTAATGGAGATAGTGATTATTTGATTGGGGTTATTGAGTAAAGCATTTTATTCCTCAATTGACGAACGACCTTCCTTTCCCACTTATATCGTCAGTGTAGGCAGTTTGGGCGCTCTGAATTACGCAGCGTTATAAACATAATTTACTTTTACGCGGTACTCCTTTCGCACGAGTACCAGGAATGGTAAACATAAATAAACCTTCGAAGAAACTTGATAAGTTCTCCTATATGTATGAATGCCGACGATATTTTTGACCTAAGTAATATCTAATCCGTGGTGTATAAAGTATTTCGCAGTGATATAGTGGCTTAAACCTAGCCTCTCGTGCTTGAGGTCGTGGGATCAAATCCGGGTAAGTATCAATGTGACTTTTTACAAATGCACAATTATGTTCTTTCTAGGTTTATTCTGGCCATCACTAACAACGGTGATCAATGAAAATATCGTGAGCAAAGACAAAAATTGGCAACATCTTGAGCAAAAGTGGCGAACAATTCTCGTGCCTTATTTATATGAGAAGAGCCCCTGCAATGTTACAGTTACAGGATAGTGTTATTTTAATACCTAGTCCAGTAAGGACAACATAATCAACTTTAGCTTACCCTCTTTTTCTCTTTCTTTATTTGGGAATGCGTCAGGGTACCCAGTTGATGGTGCAGTTTGTTTCAAATTATTATTGTAATGTTTTTGGATCGTCCAAGCATTTATATGATCGTCATCTTCCTAGTCACAGCTGGGACACAGGCTTCCTCGCTGTGAGAGAGGGAAGAGGCCTTAATCCACCAGTCTGTGTTGGTAGATGTCACGTGTCTTGGAATTTATGGTTTTTTAACATTTCCTCTCGATTTTTTTAGAGCAGTGGTTATTAAATAATTTACACCAAGTAAAGCGCCTGCCTAGTTTTGTAACCCACGACTTACGACAAATAAGTCACCGCCGTTACAACTGAGCCACCACTGCAAGAAATTATATAAATAAACTTTAATAGCTCGATAAACTGCCAAATAATTATAAGCTTTATGTGAACCTTGCACATAAAGCTTATAATTAGTTAGCAGTTCAACAATTACTGTCATTTAGAGTCTAAATTGAACAAATATAAAAAACAGTTATTTTAGTTTAGTTTCTTTTTCAAAAGCACATGCTACTATAGTTTAGTATGCTAAATACTCTCTTCTGTCAGCGGTTTAGCATACATAAAAGTTCAAAATTATTGCAAGGTGTCATACTCCCGGGATAAATAATTATCTTGTCTTTCTCCAGGGTTCTAATTTCTGAATGAAAACGTAACATACAAGCAGACATATTATATATACTATGTATATAATGACTTACAAATTTAATGTAATATTAGTATGAATGTCGAATATATCAGAAATGACTACAGTTTCAATGTCTATGTTTCACAGCAAATTAACAAGATGAATTAACGTTGAATGAAATGAAACAAGTAAAATTTCAAAACTTAAAAACCCCCGACACATTTATCTTGCGAAATCACCCCGATTCAAACAGTACAACCAACCAAACCAACCAAATAAAAACAGTAAGCCCATAACTTTAGAACGGCTGAACCGATTTGATTCAAATATGGCTAAGAACACTCTCGGCAAAATTACCTTTCAAACAAAAAAAAATGTATCAAAATCGGTTCATCCGCTTAGGCGCTATGATGCCACAGACAGACACACAGATACACAGACACACAGTTACACAGATACACAGACACACAGATACACAGAAACACACGTGAAACTTATAACACACCTCTTTTTCCGGCGGGGGTTAAAAAGGATCAAATCGAGATATTTTGCCGTGAGCGAGCAAAGTTTAAATGATCTGGGAATGTTTATTGAAACTGTTTACTTTATATATTTTCGGCACATCGCTTCTGTTTAGGTATTTTTATCTCCGTTAAAACATTTAAATAATAGTGTACAAAAACGAATTAACTTTAATTATGAATCCTGCCTAAACCTAATATAATTAATTTATACGAAACATATTAATGAGAACTACTTTTTATTAACTACGTGATTAAACGGTTTTTGAAATGAAAAACTAATTTGCAATTTTAAACTATTTGACACATTTCTGCGAAAAACTTTTAAATAATTACAACATTTCAGAGCCGAGCGACTGCATTGCTTACTATAAAGAATATTTCTCAAACAAATTCACAGTGGTAAAAGAAATATCAAGCAGAGTTTACAAAATATTCTAGGGCCATCAAAGTTATGTCACATATCACTCGGTGACATTTAAACTCGGTTATGTGTCTAGAAAAATTAATGCCTAACATTTATCTAGACATGCCTTTTGTCTTTAGTTATTCTTTGAAAAAATCTTTAGTTATTCTTTGAAAAAATCTTGATGTATGTGACGAATTATGATATTTGCCGTGCATTATTTGTGATTGCAGAAATATTGTTGAATAATGATGGCAAACGTGGAATATTCCGAAAACGGTGGCTTCGTAATTTGAAAAATTCTGCTGATTTAATAAAAAAATATATGTACAGGTACGAAATTTCGAATGTCTTTATTTATTTATATATTATTTTTGCCCAAGCAACAATTGTTTGTACCGCTACAAGTTAAAATAAAGTATTAAATTAAAATAAAAGTAAGGTAGTAACACCTACCTATTATGTGTACCTACCTAGAAGGTACCTAAAATATTGGGGATGAAAGATTATGGAAATTAAATGATGAGAGCCGTCGGAAAAATGCTTGATTTAGTGATACAGGTGCGAATTTAAGCACAGCCCATTATATTCGCAACTACGTGATCTACGAAAAGCAAAATACTGAAAAATAACGCCAGTATAGTACGAATGATTTACGCTCAAGTAAACCCAGTCAAATACAGCGAAGTCTCGGTAAATAAAAAAAGCAAAAGGTCTAGATTCCTTAAGGGAGGCTCAGTGTCATGAAGGTCGATATAAGAAGCCAATAATCTCTATTCAGGATATAAATGATCGCTTCGAGCGAAGAAGACTAAGCTCACATAAGCCTAAGGAGAACTTATAGCACGGACCACAGACATAGACTCGTCAAGAATACATGTTTAATGTAATACTCATAGTATCTACTTCGAAGTTATTATTTTTCATTGTTAAGTGGTAAAACTCACACGACAAAAATCAGAATTGTCATTCTGATTTTTGTCAGTTTGACATTTTGGTTTGGCATTTTATTCCTAATGAATTTTTACTGGACACAGTCATTGAACTGAAATTAGTCTAAGAAGAGTTTTTTTTTTACTTTTCTAGTCTGTTTAGAGCGTTTGCCAAATTTTAATTCAGTAAGGTCTAATATTCTAAGTCCTTTTGAAGTAAACTTTCTCTTTACTCCAATCACCTCCGTCGCTATGACGACGGAAAAAGCCCTGGTATCTAATAAATATCCTATATCTGAAAATTTGATTGAATCGAGTAGAATATATAACTTTGAATATAAGGGTTAGTCTATAATTTTGGCAAAGACAGATTTATGAGGATGAAGGCAAATTCAAACAAGAACGAATTTACTAACGTATACAAACATCTCGAATAAGAGAACGAAAACGAAACAGAGAAGGAAATACCAAATAAATGCTTTTTCATTTAACATCCCTTTTATGTGTGGGTTAAAAGCAAGCCACGATATATGGGAACATTAGGGAAAACAATGCCCCATTGTATTCTACGTCTTGTTGTATATCAAAACTTTGAATAAAACAGATTGACTGCTATTTTATCATTGGACTTTGTTTTCGCTGTCTATCGGTGATTCTGGAACAATGCATATTGTCCTATCACACGTTTATTCAATTTAATGAATATTCCAGATTCGATAAACTTAAATTCTTGTTTATCAAACAAAAGTACCTAATCTCAGTGAGCATTATCTTTGTCATGGCAAAAGTTGCTACCCTAGTGAGGATTGCAAATTGGATTAGTTTTTCGATGTTAATTAAAGAAAAGACCAAGTTTTATTAAGTTACTTCTCTGCTGGCATACGAAATTAGTTGGTCGTTGTCGAAATTATTAACAAAGATAAACAGTATCAGTGATGAGACGATGAAGAATTTCGGAACATTTTAGGTTTGGGAATACTCGGAACATCAATTTACCTACATTGTTTACGTTGCAATTAAGATTCGTTTCAATATCCGGAATAAAGTGTTGATCGTTAGATGAGTTGATTAATCGTGAATGAATTTGAATTGATTTGGTTTAAGCTACATGAGAGAGGTCAATACCAAAATTGATATGCTTTAAATGTACGTTTTTATTCTGGCCATGCGTGTACCTTTGTGTAATGACATCAATTTGGGGAACCGAAACCTACAATTTCCACGTCATTCAATCCAAAAATCTCATGTAATTTTATTTCAGCAGTAACTCGGGCGCTTTTATCAACTGTATAAGTAGTGGTTCCAGTTTTTAGTACTAACTATATTCGACATCACTCTCTTTTTATGACTTTCATGAAATTAATATTCGTATCAGTTGCGATATTGCCTGTGTTTTGACTTATCTTGTATTTCTTATATGTAAACAGTTTTTACATGGCGTGGTGAATGTTTTTCTTTTTTTCGTCATCTTTTTAAAAATGTATGATTTTTTTAATAAGATATGATTTCATTGAGTTAGGTTTCATACTCGAACCAGATGGATGAAAATAAATATTGCCCATTCACAGAACTCCCCATATTATCTACATTACCGTCTGAGACTTATAATTTGATTTCTGTTGCAGTCAGGTCACCAAAGTTCATCGGACCCTGAATTCTGTCCAATTGGCTAGCTATCGATTGCAACTTTGCATTATGAACGGAACGGAACTATTATCGTTTAGCTTTAATGGTTGTATCATAACGATCTTTTCTTTTTTCCCATTAATGGACGATTTGTCTATGTGGATGTTTATTTCGATCGAAGCCAAGAATGACATTTTAATTTTTGTTTGTCGTTATGACAACTGGGAATGTACACAAGTGTGTTACTCTTTTTACTCGATCTTAGAAGATCATAGTAAAATACTGGTCTGATTCTAAGAAAAGGTTGCTTAACTATACTTATAGGAAGGAAAACCTTCTAGGACTTTACATAAAGTGACAGTCTGTTAGCGATAACGATTCCATAAAATCTAAAATATTTAAATTGAGTGACCAATGCTTGTCATTTGGATTTTTTTGGCAATCGGTCGTTGAGGCTGAAAGCACGTCATTGTATATATAGAGCCCTTGATGATCAATGAATATCACATATTTTTGCCTCGTTATTTCATTGAAATGCCTACAAACATTCGTTTTACTTCTTTATGTGACTAATGTTACCTATTTGAGTTATATTTCTATGAATGGATATGAAAACATCACATTTGATAGCTATAATATAACCACACAAAACCAATGCTATTAAAAACGATAGTGCATAAACAGCCTATTTTATTTCAGCCGCAAATAAACGTAAAAATAAAATTAAGGCTACTAAAATATTCTTCGTTCGCTCGGATATACGTAGTAAAAGATTCGGATGGTTGCAATAAAAATACTGGCTATTTTTAGGGAAAGTTGGCAAGGATGGCACCACAACGGGGCTTGTCAATATCCATAGGCTTCGCGTTTAACGACAGGTGTTCCGTACGTCCAATCACCGCTCTTATTGCTGTTGTAAATACAATATTAGTTCTTAAATTAAATCGGGGTCTTCTTTTTATTCTTTCTCTTATTGTAAAAGGCTGGTTGTATAATGTTTTCAATTGCTAAGAAGGTTGAAGCACCTGTCCTGTTGTTATCGTTGATAATGTTTGTGATTTAATTTTCCAATGCATCTTTAGGTTTTGTTTTGATAAGAGACCCATTAAATTCGATTCTCAAGACTCAAGAAAACTCATTTAAGCAATTTGATTGGTTAGAATTAGTTTAAGTAAAGCTTGTGTCTTAAGTGGGGTTCTGTACGAGTAATATGGGCTTTCTCTTTATGTGGTGGTAATCAGTGATTTCAATTATTGATTATTCCAAAATCAATTAAAAAAAGATAGACTGTGAGTTGGCAAGGTCGTAGTTAATCATCTTTTAACCAACCGTTTGTGCCAAACGTAGTTTAAGGTTTTGGCACTGATTTCAAATACTTTAAAACGGATAATATTTTTGTGTTCACCAAAAATCTAAAGGTACATCTATGTATGCATTTCTAAAATATTGATCTTAAACCCGTTTAATTGTTTTACTATAATTAAACTACTCGGCCAACAAAATATGTTGTATCAAACAAATTCCAAATTAACACCAAGATATAACACTTTTTTACTGTAGTGCGCTGCAAATATTCTATTGTAACAATAACTATTTTATTCTTCCCCGAAAAATACTGATCGTGCACCAAATATTAGTTGATCTACGAATAAATTATGGTCAAAGAATCAGTCCAAGAGCGAGCGAAGCGAGCTCGGGAACTTAGGGCACCCCGACACGGACAGGTTAGGTTCGAACGAGATGACGGGAGCTGAAGTGAGCGAACTCAGCTCCCGTCATCTCGTTCGTGTTAGGTTACTTTTGACCCTGCCGACAGAAATAGGAGCCCCGCGCAGCGGGGCTACGTCGACTTATTCGGAAACTAAAACTAAACTAAACTAAAAAACTAAAAAAATAAATGATTGTTTTTAAAATTAGGTGTATTACTATTTTTACAAATTTGCAACAGTTGTTAAATAGATGCTTATAGAATAGATGTTAAATAGATGCTGCGTTATGACATATTTTAATGAACATATTTTGGTGCACATTCAGTATATTTGGTGGAACACAGGCAAAATTAGGTAAATGAAATGGGAATAAATTGAATTACTTTTAAATACCATCCCTTTAAAACTACACCATCAGAAAAAAAAATAAGTTATGTTGAAGTACTGCCACAGATGGCTTTTAAACAGTATATACCTGCTTTCCTTTGGCATGAACTGCCCTAGGTAAAATTCACACATGTCCAGGTCAGGTCCCGTCAGTGTTTTGTCAGAAACGGTAATAAAATGCTTACAATCAATTTGTATGACCAGAAAGTTTCGTGTTAGGCGCATTAAGGTCGTCGGTGTCTCGGAGCTTGCTCTGGCGAACACATAACATTATAGAGACCCTGGCCTGAAGATGTAAGTATGCATTGACAAATTTACTGAACTGTTTGGAACTTGTTAAAGTGACAATAACCACCAACCTTGAGGATGTAAAACGGACACGTGCTTCACACCCGTGTTTCGCAAACTTTAGACGAAGGTACACTCATTTTGCATATTATTCTTTGAATTTAAAATAAAAGCTTTTCATATAGTAAAATGGTGAAAAAAAACATGTTCATTAATTATAATAGTTACACTAATACTCGTATAATTTCAATAAATACACATTTAAAAATAAATATTTTTAAAGCGACTAACAGTTTAGACGTTTCTTTAAAATTCAGTTAATGTCGTATATTTCTTAATAAAAATTTTCGACAGAGAATTTTGATAATCAGTTGCTTAACAGGTGCTAAACAATTCAGAGACTTTTATAACCAGGGGTAAAAAGGTACACGATAATATCCTAACCCGACTATCGCAGAATTTTCCTGCCACACAAATTAATTACAAGAAAATTTTCAAGGAAACTTCGTCTCAAAAGAGATAGCGACTCGGCAACGAGATGACGCATGCAAAGTGTTAGTTAAAATCATGAGTGCCGCTAACTTTTACAAGATACTGCTAATTTTGCGCGCTGAGTTAGGTACCGAGCTGAATACTGCCGCAGTCTTAGACAGTGAATTGTATTGTTCGCGTCGAGTAAGAAATGGAGTCTCTATTTTCTTTTATGAAATTGGGAAGACTTTCGTTTCTAGTATAAATTTATTACGTACTTAATAAACCGTGATATTCGCGTAGACATAATATTTCATAGCCTAAAAATAAAAAAAAGTTATTAAAAACCCGACTGCTTCAAAAGTGAACTTAAAACATGTTAACAAGGAGAAAATCATGCCGTGCAGGCGGAGGATACACCTGATTTTGGTCAGCCAGCCCGCGAATATGTATCCACCGACGGCACAGCATGATTTTCTCCTTTTTTACGTCTTTTTGTTCGCTTTTGAAGAAGTCGGGTTTTTTGATTTTCTGATTTAACTTTTTAATATATAACTTTTTAGTTAGTTATTTTTCGAATTAGGTCCATTTAAACATATAAGTTGTTTAACTTCCTAATCTTCAATGTAGCCCCCAATGATTCCAGTTTAATATTAACCGTACTGTAATTGTATATGGTTTTCACAAGTTCTATATCGGTTTCCTCTATACCTTGCTCTCACAGGGCTGATGATATTTGGGCACGCCACAATTGCGGCGATAAGCCCCCTCTTTGAGGAGTGGCTTGAGAGGTGCCACGGCGTCCTCACCATCCGCCTGACGCTGGTCCTCACCGGACACGGATGTTTCAAGAGGTTCCTGTTCAGGATTCGGCGGGAGGAAACGCCCGGGTGTCACCATTGTGTGGATTGCCTGGAGGTGGCGAATACGATGTTTATCTGCCCCGCTTGGGCTGGGCACCGCCGTGTTATTGTAGAGGTGATCGGTGGTGGCAACCTCTCGCGTCCAGCCCTGGTTCAGGCCATGTTACTGAGCGAGAGGGTATGGGAAGCTGTCTCTTCGTACTGCGAAGAAGTAATGCTCGCGAAGGAGGAAGCGGAACGCGTGAGGGAGACGCAATGGAGACGACCTCACGCCCCTAGCCACCGCAGGAGACGCCCTGGGCGTCAGGAGTCGCAAGCCAATTCCCGGCCACCGTAGGCACGGGCTTGCGGAGGCCGGGAATCGGCTTGCGACTCCCCCCCGCTCTCCCCTGCAGTGCTCCCCGTGCGCCAATAGCGAGAGTCAATTGTTAGAGTTACGTGACAGCGTCAGGTGCACAGATATTTTGATTGAGTAGTACACCAAAAATGACTGCGAAATACTAAATTTAAAACAAATACATCAATATGTCGTGCTATGTGTATCAGAATAACAATATTCTCATCGATAGTCCAACTACGAATTATTTAATCTATCTTCTCTATTGTCAGTAAAGTCTGAAAAAATGGCAATGACAGAAATTTCAAAATTTAAGGGATTGATTACGTGACATTTAGAAAGAAAAAGGAAAATATATTTATTTGTGACCCGCACAGGAGACACTAACAGGCCTCCGTCACTCCATGTACTTGCACGCTATAATTACCTACCGCCCGGCCGAGCTGTTTCGGGCCGTTTGCGGACCAAATTCAGTGCGGTTTTCGCAAGCGAAGCGCACGCACGTTGTTCAATTTTAATAGTTCCATTCGTTCGTACGCGTACCTTCGATGCCGTCTGGTCCCTTATGTGCTGTAGATGGGTGCAAATCAAGTAAAATAAGGGATAAAAAACTAACATTTTTCCATTTACCAGTTTTTGTCGTTTAAAAATGATTTTTAATAGGTAGGTATTAAGCATTAGCTTGCCTTTCAGACACAGATTTACATATTTTTGTTATAATATAGAAACGTTATACTTATAGTAAACACTTTTTTAACAACGTTTTAAAAGCTATTTTTATTAGAACTTTACTTGATCTAATGGTCGTTTCCTCTCCTACTAATGTTTCTACCCATGGCCAGCTTACTGCTACTTTCTCTTACCACGATCTTATTTATCTTTCATATCGTATCCGTGTTCCCAAGCGTAAGCCCCAGCTTTTACATCTTCGTAATTACAAGGACATTGACTTGGAGGCATTGCAGCGTGATGCCGGCGATATCGATTGGTCTCCTCTGCTCGAGAACGATGACATCGATGGTAAGGTGAAATGCCTTAACTCAACCATACTCAACTTGTATGACCAGCATGCCCCTATTCGACGAGTCAAAGTGCGACATAATCCTGCACCATGGATTACACCACATATTAAAGAGCATATGGCCCGTAGGGACAAAGCTAAGAGCAGATATAAGCGCTGACCTTCAGACTTAAATCTCGCTTACTACAAATGTCTACGTAACCGTTGCAATCATCTGTGTCAGAATGCAAAGAGGCGCTACTTCCATGAACAACTCATTAACCGCAGTTCGTCCGATATATGGAAATTTCTTAAATCTGTAGGCATAGGCAAATCACCTACTAACCAGTGCAAAGATTTGAACCTCAATGATCTCAACAAACATTTCTCTCTTCTTCCTTTTTCTCTTGATCCGCGCGTCAAAGCCGCTACTTCAGATAGTCTTTCTAGTATGCCGTTGCCACAATATTCAACCTTTAGCCTTAGCGATGTTACTGAGGAGGACGTTAAGAAATCTATACTTGCAATAACTTCTTCAGCAGTCGGTGATGATATGTTGTGTTCCAGAATGATTACTCTTATACTTCCCTCATTGCTCCCTGTCCTAACTCACATCTTTAACAATTCATTCACCTCTTGTTCTTTTCCGTCGGTTTGGAAGCAGGCTCACATCATACCTTTACCTAAAACTAATAATCCATCTCTATTAACTCACTTTAGACCTATCTCTATACTTCCGTTTCTATCTAAAGTTTGTGAACACTTAGTTCATAGACAGTTATCCTTTTTCTTGGCGTCTAACTCGATCATTTCTCCCTTTCAATCCGGTTTTCGCGCGGGTCACAGCACTGTCTCTGCACTGTTAAAAGTAACTGACGATATACGCTGGGCTATAGAGAGTAAGTCCCTTACGGTGCTTGTACTGCTTGACTTTAGTAGCGCCTTCAACTCAGTGGATTTCGACATTTTACTAGGTATTCTTAAATCTATCAATTTCTCTTCTTCCGCTTTAGCTTGGTTCAACTCTTATCTTCGGGGACGCTCTCAGTGTGTTCGCCTTGATGAGACATTCTCTGATTGGTGTAGCCTCACTGAGGGTGTTCCTCAGGGTAGCGTACTATCACCTCTGCTTTTCTCAATCTTCATTAACTTTGGTACCAGAGTAATCTCTTCTAGTTTCCATCTTTACGCAGATGACTTGCAGCTATATCGGCATTTCTCTATAAATGACGCTGGTTCGGCTATTGCAGCAATTAACCAGGACTTGGCAATTATCAGCATATGGGCTAAGTCATTTGGTTTGCAAATAAACCCTAGCAAATCTCAGGCCATGGTCATAGGCAGCAAATTTGTTCGCAATGCGGCTGACGTCACTTCCCTGATGCCTTTATACCTCGACGGTGTTCGCATTGACTATACCGAAACGGCAAAAGATTTGGGGGTAATCATTGACTCTAATCTTTCATGGCGTGCTCAGGTCAACGAGGTCAGTCGTAAGGTACATTTCTCTTTCCATTCGCTGAAGTGCCTTCAGAGTATCATGCCCTTAACGACAAAAATATCCTTAGCGCAAACACTTATTCAGCCGATTATAGTTTATGCCGACGCCTGCTACCTGGATGCCACAGAGGAGCTATTAAATAAGCTTGAGCGCTTGCAAAACTTGTGTATTTGCTTTGTTTTTGGTCTACGTAAGTATGATCATGTTTCTCATCTTCGCAAGGAACTCAAGTGGCTTCCAATCCGTCTTCATAGAAACACTCGGATTTTATGTCTCCTGTTCAACATCTTGCATAACCCCTCTTATCCTTCCTACCTGCGTGAGCGATTCTCTTACGCTCGCCCCAGAGATGCACTGTGTAGATCACATCTCAAATCTCTCCTTAAATCCCATCCACATAAATCCAGTTACTATTCCTATTCCTTCTCTGTCCATGCTGTAAGATTGTGGAACTCACTTCCGCCTAGCATCAGAGATTTAAACACTATCTCACTCTTCAAAAAACGTTTAAAAGAGCATTATCTATCCTCTCAAGTCTGATCTTTATTTATATATATGTGTATAAATATATATATATATATTATACATAAGTATCTATATATTTTGCAGTTATGTATTTATATTTGTATATGTCCACCATCACACTATTTGTGTAGGTGCACTAATTTTTATATCTCAGTTTAAGACGTTCACTTTTCTTATTTTCCTGTTCTCACACACTATTGTCTACATTTCTTTTTAATTTTTCCTTTTCGCGGGTCTGCTGGCAGAAATTTCTTAAGAAATAAGCAGTGCCCTTGTACTCTTTTGTCTTGATGTGTTGTCTTTATGTATTATACTGTGTGTGTACATTAATTATTAAATAGAATAAAATTGTGATAATATTTGACGGACAGTCGCGCAAATACCTACCTACGAAACTTCCAACACAAGCCGCGCGGAGCGGCGACCTGTCTCAACTTTTCGTGCTGTTAGCGTAAAGAACAAACACGGCTGATTCGGTTTTAAGCTACAGTTGCCTCAATGGATCTCGAGATAAAGATTTTTTTATTTTACCTACACATTGACGTATATAATTATCTTTTATCTAGATGTATTGCACAGTCAGCACCAATTTATAAAAAATATAGTTTATAAACGAAACAATTTTAAACTGCCACATATAAGTCAGAACATATTTACAGTTCTCAATAACATAGACACAAAAAGTTTTGTTTTTTATTCTTTTTTTATCATCAATAGGCTCGCGTTTGACCACTATCTCACCTGATGGTAAGTGATGATGTGGTCGACGGTGGAGCACGCTTGCCTAGAAATAATCTATTCACTCTTGACTTAAAACCCCTAGAATTTTATCGAAGAGGCAGCCCTGCGATTGCTGTGGGATCGCGCGGTGCGAAGCAATCACAACTGTACGCTTGAGCATTTAGGCGCATTTTAGCATGCAGTGTTTGCTGACGCGACGGAGTAGGCTATTATAGCAGTAGAAATTGGAAATTTTCTACTGAGTGAAGTATCTGTTACGTAGTAACTATTTAGTAATCTGTGACAATAGAGATAAACAAAAAAAAAACAACACCCAGTGCGAAGTCAAAAGGGCTCCTATCTCAGCATGTGCAGCAATATTCAAAAGTAAAATGACGCTTTGCTGGTATTCTGATAAGGCATACTGTTGATGCTACGCATACACTCATGGAAACGGAAAATACTAAAAAAATATCGATAGTATTTGACAATCCCATATATTTTACCATCATTTCAGTCCCTATCGTTACGCTATAGAATGTATCTTCATAATATATATATCATAATATATATCATAATAAAGTTCATAATTGTTGTGAATTTACCATAGTTATGTCAGTATCACTTCTCTAGAACATTCTATACGGTACCTAGACATATGACTGAAAATTTGGGAAGTTTGAAAAGTTGTGGGTGGAGTAAGATTTCGCGTGTCTAATGAACATATAGCGAGATCCTAGGAAATTAGGTTAGGAAACGCCTGAAAAATACGACCCTAATGAGCGGAGAATATAAATCGTACCCTAATTAATAAAAATAACAGGCATATTTATTCAGTCATTCCCTACCTTGGAGTTAATAAGGTGCCTTTTTACATCAAAATATATAAATCGATCTACAAATAAAAACTGTTTCGGAAGCCATTGTCTTTGGT
This sequence comes from Orthosia gothica, assembly GCA_949775005.1. NCBI lineage: Eukaryota > Metazoa > Arthropoda > Insecta > Lepidoptera > Noctuidae > Orthosia > Orthosia gothica. The sequence goes on from OX459038.1 coordinate 18,251,622, forward strand.
TTTTCGACACCGACTGCCGAAACGAAAGTTATTTTGCACTTTTTACCCGACTGCCGAAGGAGGTTAATGTGTTTATCAGTCTATAATAAAATAAATAAAAATAAAATAATCTTTATTTCGGACAAGTAACATCCATACCCATATGAACGTAAACGAGAAAACTTATACCTATTTTACTCTTAATTTCTAAAAAATAATGTATAAAAACATATTTAGTAACGAGGTTGTTGTTCCGAATGCATTTTAGAACAACATCCCCTAATAATGGAGTGTCGTACCTCCCGGCTACGGTATTTAAGATGGAGTTGGAGCTAGCCCGCACTCTGCAGAGCAAAGAGGCAGATCTCTGCCTGACGATGGCATGGAAATCATCGACGCGTGATGCCGCGTACATACCTGATGCACTGCAGAAACGGGGCAGCCCCATCAACATCCTAAACCCGTTATTATATTGGACCCGTAAGGGGCTGATAGCCCGCTAAGTGAATTTGGTCCATAGGCAGCACGTGTAAAAATTTGGCAATATGCTTTAAAAAGTGTTATTTTTACTGCCTTGCTACACCGTGCAAACCTGCGAGCAAACATGTTACAACGGACTGCCAGCGCCCTACGTTCCCTCTCGATATCTACCCGGTCATCAAGGCTGTCGGTGACATAGTGCCCCAAGTACTTGAACTGGTACACTCGCTCCAACTCATTCCCATTAAGTTTACGCACCGACAGCCTTAAAGACCAAGTACTTGCTCTTTCTGACATTGTAGATAAGGCCATGCTTCTAAGCATAACCCTCACAACATGTCAGAAGTTCTCTAAGCGCCCTAACCGTTGGGCTCAGCAGTACCATATCGTCAGCGTAACTGATATTATTGACACTTTCGTCATCAATGCGAAATCAGATTTTCTTGCTGCTGAGCTCAACAATTAGATCGTTTATATAGAGGTTAAACAACTTTGGTGGTGTTATCCCTCCTCGTCTAACGCCACAGTCCAGCTCATACGACTTAGACAGCCTATCGGCCCATCTCACACTGTTAGTCTGGTTGTGATACCAGTACTGGAAGATACGCAACAGCTCCGCCGGCACACCTCTCTCCCGTAACTTCTCCCACAGGACATCGTAAGATACAAGGTCAAAGGCACGAGAAAGATCCAAGAAGCAAGCATACACTGGTGTCCGACGTTTTGTTTAATATTGCATCATATGTTTGAGTCCGACAATAGCACTTTCAGTGCCAAGATCATTACGGAACCCAAATTGTACATCGTGTAATTTTAAAAGGCTTTCTAATCGTGCATCCAGCATGCTGTCGAGCACCTTCGCGACAACAGTAGCTAGAGAGATGGGTCATTAGTTACACTTATCAGCAACGTCACCCGTTTTATTGTTAATAATAGGCACGACAATAGTACGCATGAGATCACAGGGGAGGTACGAGTGACACATACACAGTGAGTAAAACATAGCGAGTACCCTAGCCATGTGAAGACCAGCATGTTGCAAGTGCTAAATGCTTAGACCGTCGTGACCCGGGGACTTCCCTCTCGCCATCCTCTTTATGGGACTTGACACATGTTTGGCAGAAAAACGAACCAGATCAGAGTCACGACTAGCAGTCATCGAGAACTCGCAACGACGAGCCCAGCGGAGACTCCACTTTGAAGTGATCCATAAACATGTTGACGATGGTGTCCGGCTGGTCAGCACTCCCGACACTCTCGGGAAGGCCAGGCCTAACATCAAACTTTTTAGTAGCCTTCCAAAACTTACAAGCTAAAACATATTAAACTAATAATTATAATTAGCTTAATATTAAAAATATTAATATTAAGCTAATAAATATTATTAGCTAGCTAGCTGACCAAATAAAAAAATAGATGTATCTATTCAAAAATAGGTAGTTTGTTCTTCATAAACTAACGTAACTTTTCGCCGGTTGAAAAGCAGTTTATCACCATTCATTTTCACGGCTAAACAATGCGTCCCCATGCGCCGCTACATCTACTGATCCTATGATTCTCGCATCCAGTGGACTCTCGCGATAGAAGTGGTAAATATTAACACAAAAACCATTGATTAAAAATATTTCGGCCTAATTTAAACCGTTTCAGGTATGTATATACGAATTCAAGTGAAATTATAAGTTCTTTGTGGATATTAATTAACTTCTTAGATCCTTCTATGCAACTAGTCAAACCGTAAAGGCAAGGATCACAAAATTAAATTATGGATGTGAATAGAACTAGCCTTACTTAGGTGCGTGACATTAATTGGACTAAGAAGAGCATTTCTGATCTATTAAGAAACCTACATCAATTCTGGAAAACTCTAGAACTAACTACATTGACACAATAGTGAGGACTCTGAGTTTAAGAGAGATATTTGTAGACCATTCGAATTAATAAGCGTCGAGATAGTGGAACCATTATTTTCCCTATTGAATTCTCTGAACTAGGAAAACGTCGAGGGATTATGGACTTATTCAGATTAACGGGGATTAGGTTCAATGGAATCAATGGATCAGTATAGAGTTCGCTGTCTATAAATATGTAAGGGTTAGTCTTAACGAAATATTTTTAACTGACTCGAAAGACTTTGGTTGTCTTGTCAAAATAGTTTATACAAAATCCCAAGCAAAATAATTCAATTTTTTTTCTTGTTTTGTTTTGTATTTTCTTAACATTTTTCTTTTTCTAGTAAACGTACTCAGAATATTGATGCCTCCGATCTCATCTAAATAAATATCAAGATCCCTCAAATACGTCTTTTCAATTTAAAAATTAGTATGAAAAAAACGAAAGAGAATCATCGAAATGTGATCATGAATTTTGACAAACAAATCATTGAAGAACTTTAAACTTGCCACAGACATCTTTAATAGTTATTTCCACTACATACAATACAATACAGTCCTTCATTATCTACGCTTTTGTCGGACGATTGAATTAGTACAACGTCCCAAAACAATGTGACTTTACCATAACCATATTATCGCAATTCGCTTGCAAGTTAATGACCAGTAATGAATTAACTACTGCATACATCGACCTGCAAATGTGAATAAATCGAATCTCATTGTGACGCTATTAAGCAATGTTTGTCGTTCATCTATTTTCAGTTGTGATCGGTTTAATTAAAACTGACAACCGAAATGAAACGGATGTAAATATGTATTATTTTTTACACTTCATTAAGTGAAGTTACAAATTTAGCCACCAGGGCTTTTTATTATGTTGGTTCATTTATTCAGAATTTTTTATTACCTTTATGATTAAAGCAGCTCGACAGTTTGTCTTCGGAATATGCAATCAATATTAATATTTTGAGGCATTAAACAATATTTATCTTATTTATTTATCTTCATTAATTATATTCCCATCACTATTTGAATTAATTTTTCTTCTTTTTTTTCTATTTAATTACAAAAAAAGAACTCTGCATATTATTGCAAAATAAATCCGAAAATTCTTTAAAACAATTGTTTATATTATATGCTGTTCCCACGGCACAATCAACATTTACTATAAATTTTTATAAAACTGGATTTATCAGACCACCAATTTGATAAATCCAGTTGTTACGTTTTAAAAGTAGGTATTCACTTTTACACGAAAACCACTATCTTCATTAATAATATTCCCATCACTATTTAATTTGCTATCGAAAATAAATCTGCAATTTAAACGGACAAAAATAAGTTTATATCAAAATTAAAACGATGTATAACTGAATGAAAAGTGCATAAATCAGAAAAGTGTAACACCAAAAATTTACAAGTAAACAACATGGTCGAGGAAACAGTTGAAAACTGCAATAAATTCGTACCAAAATTAGTTTCGAACGACAGAAGACTCATCCGTGGAATATTAATCGCTTTCCGATTACCAATAGTTTGTAAAGTTAACTTGTTGAGTTATGGCACTTGAAAACTCATAAAATTGTAAGAACCATAATGCTAACAAAGATTGCTACAGAATAAGTTAGGAGTTAAGTGCCTTGAAAATGTTCACTGCTCTCTTTTAATTTCCATTTTTGAGAAACGAAAATGTTGGATAAATTATTTTGTTCTTATTCTTTGTATATATTACCTGGGTTAGAGGGAGACTAAAGAAGCGATGGATGGATTGCGTGAAGCATGATCATCATCATCGTCCTGCCCTTATCCTATGTTACTTGGAGTTGGCGCAACATATTTTCTTCTTCCATACCGTCCTGTCCCCTGTCACGCTATCACTGACTCCCTATTCTTTCATATCACTTCTCACACAGTCCATTCATCTTTTCTTTGACCTTCATCCCTCCTCATCACATGATCATTCCTTTCAAGATTTGTGGCACTGGCAACACTTTCAAATTTCCTCTAAAACTCATTTCTCACTTTATACGTTCTCGTCACTACGCACATCCATCTCGACATTCTCATCTCTGCAAATGCAATCTCTTTTCATCCATCTTTTTCACAGCCTAACATTCTGATTCATACAGTTGGATAGGTCTATTCACGGAATAGTATGGTGAGAAAAGAGGTGACAATTGAAAAAACGGCAATTTGATGTATGAAGAAGAAGCTATGCTATATGGAGCAAGAGAATGACGGTTCATGGTATTCATTTAACGTTACCACAGAATACTGGCTATCCCAATAAAAACCGACGACTGTACCTGGCAACATACAACACGCAAACACTCCGGACCGACGAAAAGATAGCTGAACTCGAGGAAGAGTTGAGCGGGTTACGGTGGTTTCTCATAGGGTTATCTGAAATTGGAAGGCCTCCCTCTTGGTGGAGCGACGACCTGGTCAAGGCTGTGGGCCTCCGGCGGATGCGAAACGTACAGGGACGATCAGTGTGGTGACGCTTGGGGGAGGCCTATGTCCAGCAGTTGACGTCTTTCGGCGGATATGATGTTTTTTTATTTTATTTTATTTATTTATGTACACACAAAACACTTAAAAGAGAAAATACATAAAAAGATAGAAGAGCACAAAGGTGCTGCTTATTTCAAGAGAAATTTCTTATAGCAAACCTGCGACAGGAGAGTTGGATATGAAACATAGACACAGTGTGTAGAAGTACAAGGAAAAAAAAACTTAACTAATACAAACAGTATAAAAAAGTACAATAAGTGCCTAGAAATTATTATATATAAATAATAAAAATAAAAATACATAACTACTATAAAATAAATAAATACCTATAATATATAAGATCACCGAATAGAAGAAAGATAGTGTTCTTTGACTTGCTTTTTGAAAATAAAGATGCATTTAGCGTCACGGATCTTAGGTAAAAGTGAGTTCCACTGTCGTACTGCATGAGCAGAGAAGGATTCGGAATAGAAACGAGTTTTATGGGATGGGAAATTGAGATGGAGTTTAAGGCGGGATCTACACAGGACGTCGGGAGGGCGAATAAACGAAAAACGGTCACGCAGGTAGCCAGGGTATGCAGGGTTAAAAAGGATGTTGAACAGGAGACATAATATGCGAGTGTTCCTGCGAAGACGGATAGGGAGCCACTTGAGATCCTTGCGGAACTAAGAGACATGATCGTATTGCCTAAGACCAAAAACAAAACGAATCCACAGGTTTTGCAAGCGCTCAAGCTTATTTAAGAGCTCCTCAGTAGCATCCAGATAGCAAGCATCGGTGTAGTCTATGATCGGCTGAATTAATGTTTGGGCTAAATAAATTTTACTTTTAAATGGCAGGAAACGTTGAAGAGTTTTTAAAGAGTGGAAGGAGTAATGCACCTTACGACTAACTTCATTTACTTGCGCTTGCCAAGTAAGATTGCTGTCAAATAAGACACCGAGATTCTTTGCTGTATCGGTGTATGCAATGGTTGAGCCGTTAAGGGATAGTGGCGTCAAGGTACAAGCAAGGCAAGCAAGGGCAAGCGCAGTGCGATAACATTGACTGCCTATGATCATGGCCTGGGACTTGGAAGGGTTAATCTGTAAGCCATAAGACTTAGCCCATTCACTGATTCTCTCCAGGTCACGATTCATGTCATTAATCGCTGAGTCCGCGTCTGCAAGCAGGAAGTGTTTATAAAGCTGCAAATCGTCTGCGTAGAGATGGAAATTGGAGGTGATAACCTTGGTAACAGTATTTATGAAGATAGAGAAAAGAAGAGGAGAGAGAACGCCACCCTGAGGAACACCAGTAGTGAGATCACACCAATCAGAGAAGATCTCTTCAAGGCGGACACATTGAGAGCGACCCCGAAGATATGAGTCAAACCAGGGTAATGCAGAAGCAGAGATGTTAATAGATTGCAGGATCCCAAGCAGAATGTCGAAATCCACTGAGTTGAATGCACAATTGAAGTCAAGTAGGACTAACACGGTTAGAGAATTATTGTCCATATCCCTGCGAATGTCATCAGTGACTTCAGTGATCAGAAGTTCAGTTACAGTACTGTGACCCGCACGAAAGCCAGATTGAAAAGGACAGATAAGTGCATTAGACGAAAGAAATCTGGAGATTTGACCATGAACGATGTGCTCGAGAACTTTAGATAGGAAAGGTAGTATGGAGATGGGTCGGAAGTGAGATAAAGAAGAAGGATTGCTTATTTTGGGAAGTTGAATTATGTGTGCCTGTTTCCAGGCTGAGGGAAATATGCCAGAGAATAGAGAATAATTAACAATATGAGTAAGAACAGGAAGGAGTTGTGGGAGAATAGGTATTATCATTCTCGAACACAGATTATCATGGCCAACAGCAGAGGAGGAAATAGCAAGAAGAGATTTCTTGTCGTCATCATCAGAAACAGAGTTTAAACTAAATAGTGGGCAATTCGGTAAAGGCAACTCGGCGAGTTCAGTCAAAGTGGAAGTTTTGATACTAGGGTCCAGAGAGACAGGTGGAAGGGAAAAGTGCCTATTAAGAGCCGACAAGCTTACATCTTTACAGGTATTAGTGGGAGTTTTGCCGATACCGACAGACGTAAGAAATCTTCAGATGTCAGAGGATTTTCGATCGACTAGAGATTCGTGGAAATAGCGTCTCTTTGCATCTCGACACAGACGATTGTAGTGGTTACGTAGATGTTTGAAACCAGCAAGATCCTGATCTACGCCTGTACCTGCTCTTCGCCTTGTCCTTACTAGCAATAGCGTCTTTAATTTTAGGAGTCATCCACGGAGCAGGATTATGCTTAATTTTTATTCGCCGACGCGGTGCATGCTTGTCATAAAGGCTCAACAGTTTGGCATTGAAACAGTTTACTTTTTAGATAGATAGATAAACCATTTATTCAGTGCACACAAAAGACACAGCACAACACACAAAATCACATACATGTGGGTATTTGGAAAAAAAAAGGTGCCAAAATACAAAAAAAAAGAAGAAAAAACAACATAATACAAATAAAAGTGACACAAGTAACATACCTACTTCAATTAAAACACAAGTGTTTTCATCGACACAAGTGCTTTCGAAGACGGGAGCCCAATCGATATCATCTGCGTCACGACTCAATGCCACCAGATCCATTCCATTATAATTGCGCAAATAACAAAGTCGAGGTTTGCGTTTAGGAGGCCGGATACGATAAGATAGATAGGGATAAGGATAAGGTCATAGTAAGAGAAGGTTGCAGTGAGCTGCCTGAAATCAGCAACATTGTGAGGGGAAGAAACAATCATTAGGTCAAGAAGAGAGGGCGTGCAGTTCGGAAAGTTATGGGTCGCAGAAAGAGGTAGAATTTCCAGATTAAAAGAAAATAGGAGAGAGCGAAGTTTTTGTAAACGAGAATCATTTTTAGGGTTCCGTACCCAAAGGGTAAAAACGGGACCCTATTACTGAGACTCCGCGGTCCGTCTGTCTGTCTGTCTGTCTGTCTGTCTGTCTGTCTGTCTGTCTGTCTGTCTGTCTGTCACCAGGCTGTATCTCATGAACCGTGATAGCTAGACAGTTGAAATTTTCACAAGTGATGTATATCTGTTGCCGCTACAACAACAAATACTAAAAACAAAATAAAATAAATATTTAAGGGGGGCTCCCATACAACAAACGTGATTTTTTAGCCATTTTTTACGAAAATGGTACGGAACCCTTCGTGCGCGAGTCCGACTCGCACTTGGCCGGTTTTTAATAAGACATGTATTAAAGTCACCCATTAAAATAACATGCTCATAAAATGGGCATAAATTATTCAGTAACGTCTCTAAAGAGTCAAAATAGTTGATGTGAAGATTAGGGGAGTAGAATACCGCGAGTAATATTTTAGAATGATTTAAGGTGATTTCAAGGAATAGGAATTCAGCCGAACTAGAATACTGAGATGGAGATGCACTCAAAATTTTGTGCGGTATGTCAGCACGTATGTAAATCGCAACACCACCACGACCCTTGCCAATCCTGTCACTTCTGACTAGGACGAAGCCAGGAAGTGCATAGTGCGTAGAAAGAAGAGAAGGCTTTAGAAAAGATTCAGATATGACGAGTGCATCAAGATGAGGACTGCTAAAGGATGCCAGAAGATCGGAGTAGTGGCCAGGAACACTCTGAGCATTAATATGCGCTACATGTAGATTGTTGGGATATTTAGAAAAAAGAGTGGAGATGTTGTCATGCAAGGTAAGAAGCGGAGACTCACTTCCCGCACTAACAAAACTACAAGTCGAAGAAGCACAAAAGAAAAACTGTCATTTAAGTCGACAGGATCATGCGAAGATAAATACGTATAAAATATACTAAACAGAAAAAAAAACTAATTTATACAAAACTAAACAAATTAAAACTAAACGGATAGGCTGGTTAATTTGAAAATAACCACCCTAACTCACAGGTAACAAAATAGAAAATAATAAACATCAGCGTAAAACGAAACACATTAACAGAAACTGACACATAGGGTTCTGTGAACTGACAGGACGATTGAAATATTAAGGCTGCTGTCAAGCTGACAATGACAGTTCAGAATGGATCTTGCTTGGATGACTCGTCGTAAATCGTAAACTAAAATCACTAAAATAATATTTATTAGAAATATGTAATGATACCGACTTCTAATTTAGGGATACTGTGATAGAATGAAGGTAATGCGGAAAGTAACAAATGTTTAAGTACCGGCACAGAACCAACTAAAAGTGATCGTACATACGGCAAATTTAAGTAGTAGATTGGCGAACGGACAAAACAATAACAATACTAATTAATTACGCCGGCGCACCTTCCTTTGATCTCTGGAGGGCTACACCCAGCAGTCTCAATCGTGCTCTCATGCGTTGATGAAAAATGTTCCCCAGCCTGTGTAGCGTTACTAGATTCGCTAGTAGCCTTGGGGAACCACGACACCAGAGCTTGAAGTTCCCCCGGAGTTTCAATCTTGTGGCGCTTGGAATCAGGTGTGATGATCACGATCTTGCCCTCCACCGACCAGCAACTCTGGTCCCCAAAATGCTTGCGCGCATCCATAAAATTGCGGTGCCTTGTGTGTGTCAGGAATTCTGAGATAGTGATGCCGGTGCCTTTTAGGGACTTCTTGTTTTCCCAGATCATATGTCGGTGCTCAGTGGTATACAGCCTTACTAGTATAGGCCTAGATTTGCCCCTTGCAGAACCCAACCTATGGCAAACATGAATGCTGTCCTTCTTAATTTCAGGCAAGTTTATTTGGTTGGATAATACTTTGCGAACAACCTCAGGCAACTTTACCCCGGGATGCTCAGTGATACCATGCACAGGAGTACCTTCCTCCGCATCAAGGTTTCATGTCTGTCCAGTCCTAGAGACAACATCTCAATTTGGTTCTTAAAGGACATGGCCAGAATTTGTATAGAGCTGTGCCCTAACAAAAAATATTCATGTCTATTGACATACAGTACGTCGTATTAAAGCTTGGAGGTATGGCGTTACAATAGAACTTTTATGATCATTGAAGAAGTAAGAGACACTCTAAAAAGGAAACAAAAAAATATGCCTTATCATTTTGAATAGCAATGATGTCGTTGTCAACACACGTGCCAACTGCACGTGGTTTGACAGTGACAGTTGGCATTGACAGTTGACTATGACAGTTGACAATGACAGTAACAGATGATTAATTGAGTGCCTTTCAGAATTTATGAAAATAGAAAATGTATGAAACATTCTCACTGCCGGTGTTCCAAGCGACAGTCGGCTAGTGAAGAAACAGTAAAAAATCAAAATACCAATTACGTAATCACATTGATGTAATTAGAAAATAGTCTGTCCTTTGAAATATCGTGTTAGGGCAGGCCGCGATAGCGAGCAAGAGCTCGTCGTTTACTTATATTACTGGGTTATTATGACTATTATAAATCATACATCCTCACAGCGACTTAACAAAAAATATAAAATTGGATATGCATCAAAACACTAAAATAGAACTGTAATTAACAACTGTAACAGTAACTGTCTTTATCTGTATTTTGTAACTGCGGTGTTAAAGATTTTACAATATGCCTTCGCATTCGAGTAGTGCCCACACTACAATTCAGGCACCTTGGCATCATGAAATCGTGACTCGTGAGCGTCCGAATCCAAATGGTAAACAAACAAGTACAGTAAGAACAGCACTATTATTCACGAAGAAGCGTAAACGAAAGCGTGAGTTAAGCTAAAATATCCAACAGAATAACAAACAAGAACACGTGATAAGATCAACGCATGACTGCACCAATGCAGTGCGCGCGCGTAGAAACGCCATAATGACTAGGGCTTTCGGATACACACTGGAATATATTGTCGATGCATTTAGCATTATGGTGACGCGCGGTAGCTTGAAAAATGGTATCTGCGATATTCGTAAAACCTTTTCTTTTATTTTAGAGGTATTTATCTTAGCAATACGATTCATGCAGTTGTAGTTGTTTTATTTTTTAATCTGACCTTCAGGCGTACTTCAGAAACAGTGTTTGTCTTATTTGTGTATCCAAAAACAAATTCATTACACAGAAACCGCACAAAAACAATTAACATACATATTTTTTTGGAATTTGTTGTCGCCTGTTCTAGAGAAATGTAATTGATGCCATTAATTTAAATTTATTTTACAAGTAATTTTCACATATTAATGACTGCTGTACATTACGTATTCTGAATTGATTCGTAGGGCAGAATCTGGTCATGTCTTTTAGACATACAAACAATTTAAAGTCCGCAAACTCACTTGCTAGTGCTGTTATCTCCACTGCAGCCCGAGTTTCAGAGGACGCATTCCCAAGCTTCTTCTCATAGTCTGCCATCCGTGAATTGAACAGCACCTCAAGATCCTCCAGACTTGTTGCTAATTTAGAGTCCATGGTATGAGTGAAGAAAAGTATATGATAACCGAAAGACTTGAAAATAGTAAGTAGTGAGCGTAGGGTGGTAAGTAGTAATAAATATAATTGAAACATTAAAAAATCTATTATAAACCAATAAAAATAATCTAAAACTGAGAGCTGTTAAAAAGAAGTGTTTACTCTGCGTCTACCCATACAGAGGTATGATGATGAACACATAATTAGTTTTACTGCAAGAAATAACATAATATTTAGCAAAATATGATCATGTAGAATCTTTCTTCCTTAGTTTAACTACAGTGAATTTTATGGCATCTCATTCGCCAATGAGGCAGTAGTATTGCCCCATTGAGATTCTTCAATTTAAACTGCACACACATACTTATTCTTTTAAAAAAAAAAATGATTCTACCGTGCATTCGGAAAGTAGCTTGTTATGGAGAAGAATGCACAAGAAACTCCATACTTACTCTTTTAAAAAAAAATGATTTTTACAATATTTAGGTACATGAGTACATACATTAATAAATTCACATATGTGAGGACAATGCACCCAGAATAGCACTACACACTATACTATGAAAAGGTATAAAGTATTAAAAGTACTCACACATGTACTGTGCAGTTATACAATAGGTACTAGAAAAACATCAACATCCGAAGCAGTTGAGTTATGACCAATCCCAACTGAAGGCGCCCGTTCACGAACATGACGCATGAATCGGCACCACCCAGCTCAACCATCATGAAGGGAACCGAATGATCCAACACACGCGCCACCATCAGAGAGAAATTTGAGAGAGCATGACACACTCAACTGCCAGGGCACACACAAGTCAACGAACGACACATAGGTATAGCAAATGGTAGATTTACAGTTGGGTACATAGTACCCACACACGTGCTGTGCAGCTATACAATACTAAAAGAAATCGAGTCTATACAACACTAGCATAAACATATCATTTGTTTTTGCGCCCTAGTGGTTGTGGAGCAGGACTAGCATTGAGCCAAGCATTTTTATCAGTGATATAATCCCCCAACTTATAATATGCCTGCCTGCATAGTGTGCGTTTTATACAATTTTTAAATTTCGTCTCATTCAGTTCTAGAATATGGGGAGGAATTTTATTGTAACATTTCGTACAGTACCCCATGAAAGATGAGGCCACTTTTGCCAGTCTGAAACCTGGTTGAACTAATTGGTCCCTATTTCTAGTAATGTAATTATGTCTGTCTCCGTTTTTACTAAAATGATGTAAATTCTTTCTCACGTACATGATGTTTTCATAAATATATTGACAAGGAACCGTCATGATGTTAATGTCCTTAAACAGTTCCCTTAGAGAATCACGGCGGCGAAGATTGTAAATCGCTCTGATGGCTCGTTTTTGCAGAATAAAAATAGACTCAATGTCTGCAGCCCTTCCCCATAGTAAGATACCGTAAGACATTATACTATGAAAGTAACTAAAATAGACTAGCCTAGCGGTATCCACATCAGTAAATTGACGAATCTTTCTGACAGCATAAGCTGCCGAACTCAGCCACCCCGCAAGTGATACTAAATGAGGACCCCATTGTAACCTTGAGTCTAGCGTGATCCCCAGGAAAACCGTTTTATCGACGAATTCGAGCTTCTCCTTGTTTAATATAATGTCACAATCAGTACTTTTGACATTTGGCAACGAAAATTTTACGCATTTGGTTTTTTTACCATTTAATACTAAATTATTGGCAGTGAACCAATCCTGAACCTGCCGTAGCGCGTCATTTACGTCGTCAACCTGACAAGTACGTCTATTTACTTTAAAAACTAAAGATGTGTCATCAGCAAATAACACCATATTTAGTTTGCCTTCTTGAATAAATGGGGTAAATCGTTTATGTATATTAAAAATAAGAAAGGACCTAAAATTGAGCCCTGGGGTACCCCCATTTTCACATTTAACCCCGACGAATTCACACCGTTTATTTGAACTAATTGTTGTCTATCACTCAAATAAGATTTAATCAAACTTAACGCTGATTGACCTAGCCCGTAATGCTCAAGTTTCAGAAGTAATGTTTCATGATTAACGCAATCAAACGCCTTCGACAGGTCGCAGAAGATACCTATGGCATCCTGCGACTCTTCCCACGCATTAAATATGTGTTTTAATAGGGTGACACCAGCGTCAGTTGTACAACGTCCTTTGGTGAAACCATACTGTTTATCATGTAAGATGTTATTCGTATTAAAATGAATGAGCATTTGATTTAGCATTATCTTCTCAAATACCTTGCTGAAAACCGGCAACACGGATACTGGTCTATAATTATTTGTGTCTTTACTGTCCCCGGATTTAATAATTTATAATCATCATCATCATATCCGCCGAAACATTCACTGCTAGACATGGCCTCCCCCAAGCATCACCACATTGACCGGTCCGGTGTCGTATGGTACATACTTATTATCCACTACTAAAAAGCTAATAAAAGAAAAATAATACATGCCACAAGTACAACGCCATCACACTTCCCATCAGTAACTTTTCATAACTTCCATTCTTAAAACTTTTCTACATCTACTCGACCGCAAGAGCTGGAAAGTAACAGCTTAGTAAGCTAAGCTCCTACTACTTCCTTAGTTATGGAAAAAAAGGTTCTATACGGGTACAGAATACTAATTATAACTATTAAGCCAGTTTTTCCTTCCTTGTCCACTCTGTTTCAGAATGCATATTTTTTTATAGATGATGTTTTGTTTTACGCTTTTTGGCGACGCTTCGTTTTTTATTGATTAATATTTCAAAAAGTGCCTTTCGTAGCGGGACTTCATTTAATTTAGTGACAAACATAAAAGTGATGGCTAATAGAGGACGTACAATTAAAATATGAATACAACTTTCTCAGAAAATAAGGCATTAAAATAGAAATGGTTGGTTTTTCATATTATTAAAATAAGAAAAAAAAGTAAAAACGTTCACAAAAATGTACCTAATGTACATTTTTGTGAACGTTTTTACTTTTTTTTTGCAGTTGTATAATTTCTATTCTATTTCTATTGTATAACTGTATCTTTATAACACTGATTGATCAATAAAAAGTGTCTTCCAACGAGTTTTAATTAATCAACTAAATTTCTATCTCTAAGCTGGTAGAGTCTATCCAACGATTCAACCGACATCAAGTTAACTAATTATCTTTGGTTCCCGAACATCTAAAAGCAGGTAGATACTGTCTCTTTGCCTAGAAGCACTACATTGAACCGTTATCCTCAATTGATTCTCAAGAGAGGAAACCTGCGGAGCTAACTGGCTGCAAGAGCCAATCTGGCATAACGGAGGACCGTCTAATTGGCTAACGTAGCTGGCCATCGGATTGGCTAACACAAACAACCGAGCCAGACTGATTAATGCGTTTATTCACCCATAAGGTACCTGCGCGTGATTCGAATATACTGATAAACTTTGTAACGGTCATTAAGATAAGCTCCTATAAAATAGTGCTTATTAAAATAGATAACACGTACACTTTAAATCTTAAAGCGTAATAACCATTATTCATGTTCAGAGAATACTTAAAAGTAGAGGTTGAAATTAGGCGTTATAATATTTCTGTATTCTCTGGCCACATAATAAAGTGAAATATTACAGCTTTACCACAGAAGAGCGATACTAATGGTTATTCTGCCCACTTAGGCATTGTTGAGAGGAATTCTCACACCATTAGACATTAATAGCAATCAGTACTAAAAGCGCGATTTATTGTGAAATCTTGTGCTAGCGAGTAAGGCAAATGTTAACATAAATATGAAAATGTTGTACAATCGTAGCAACATGTAAGCCTACTTAATCATATGCCTTTCCGTACTTTGTGACGATTTATTTTCCCTTTTAGTAAAAGAAAGAATTAAATGTTAACTGATTAAGTACTGTTTATTAAATTTAATAGGAATATTTTATTGCCAATAAATAAATCTTTTATAAACAGGCAGAAAGATAAAAAAAATCTTACCGTGCATTGTCATCCAAACCGAACGTGTATATACTTAAATTTCAGTTCGATCGGTTAGGGATAAATGATTTAAAATTAAGTAGCTTGATTTTCCACATATACAAACCAACGAGGCATGTAATGTAATGTAATAAATAAAAGCTGTAATGTAATAAAAGCTTGTAAAAAGGTGATTCAAGTATATTTTAAATCAGGCGTTTCAAGATGTATTTTTTTAAAGACTCCTACTTCATGTACAACAGCTGTTTAAACGTACACTAAGTATGGTGCACCCACACACGTTTGGCCGTTTACTTCCTACGTGAAGCATGGTCATATAGGGAAACTAAATGTTACATGTAGTGCAACCGACATGCATACAAAACCACTAAGTTAGTACGAAAGGGGGCTTGAAAGTGTGTAATCTTACGGCAACCTTAAGTGTTTGGTAAAAAAGGAACATGAAAGAATTTTCCTCATTTTGGTTTAAAATGAGGTGTTTTTGGAGTTTTGTACAACATCGAAGCCGCTAATTTTCATGAAAAAAGTGGGTTGGGTAAAAGAGTGGGTGGTTGGGTGAGATGAGTGGGTTTTACATGGGTATTCAACATGATTTTGGTTTTGTCCAAGTTCATTTTAAGACCCATTGTTTTGGAAGCTCTACCGAGGTCATCGAGCATTTTACTTAGGCTTTCCATAACCACTATGTCGCCGGCAAACCGAAGGTGAGTGATGTACTCGCCATTAACGTTGATGCCAAGCCGCCTCCAGTCCAGAACCTTGAAGACATCCTCCAGCGAAGCAGTGAACAGTTGTTAACAATGTTTTATGAAAATGGGTTCAGCCGCTCAGAAGTTCTGGGCGTTTGACTGTTTGAATCAGGCTGTTTTGTCGTGTCATAATTACGTGTTCAATATGCTGTTGATCGAAGCGTGTCTATTACCAGATAAATAAATGTAGCACAAAATAAAAATGTGTCGAGGGTTATTAAAATTTTACTTGTTTCTTTCTTAATAAGTTACAGCAGAGAGCAGTGGTGGCCCAGTGATAGCAGCCCCGACTTACGTGTCTTGATCGTGTGTTCGAATCCAGGCAGGTGCTTTACTTTATGTAAATTATTCATCACCACTGCTCTGAAAACGATGAAGGATAATATCGTGAGAAAACCGGCATGTCCTAGAACAAAAACATCGAAGACATGTGACATCCGCAATGGGCCCGCATAGTGGATTAAGGCCCACTTCCTTTCTCACAAAGTGGACACTTTGTCCCAGCAGTGGGAAGATTAAAAGGCTGATGATGATGAAGTTAACAAATCAATTACAGTTTCCTTCAAAAACTGATGCCTAGTCAGAGCTTCTTTCTCAAATTAAATAAGCTAGACGTACGTATGACGTGAGGTATTTTAAAAATATATTTTGTGATGCACGAATGCGCCTCCCGGTTTTGAGAGCCGAGATCGACTCTCAATATATCGGCTTTGACAAACGCAACTTCGCATTTTACGTTGACCCACATCTTTCTCAAACAGACAAATCAATATTGCCAGTATAAGCATTAGATACCTCGGCGCAAAATTTAATAAGACAGAAGAAAAATGTGTTTGGAAGTGTCAAGTATTCGACCTTATTTGTGAGTTGTTGGCAGTATTCGTAATTCGTAATCTTCTTTTCTCATGTTTCAAACGAACTGAAGGTGGGAATAGCTCATAGCATTGTAAAAATATATAAAATAATTAGAAGCTAGCCAGAAAGGTGTTTCGGGACTGACTGTCCGAGCTTCGACAAAATATCGCCTTTAATTGCCACTTTTTGTCATCATCGTCTTCTTCATAATAATACTATCAATAATACTACTTAGACCTTTTTGAGACTGAACTTT
The DNA here is from genome assembly GCA_949775005.1 of Orthosia gothica. Taxonomy (NCBI): domain Eukaryota; kingdom Metazoa; phylum Arthropoda; class Insecta; order Lepidoptera; family Noctuidae; genus Orthosia; species Orthosia gothica. The sequence goes on from OX459038.1 coordinate 18,268,744, forward strand.
TGAATATGACAATTTGCAAAAGGCATGTTAACTGTATCTAAAGCCAATCGTATAATTTGACTTGCTCAATACTTTCCTATAACCGAGGGTATAGTACCCACGTTTGGCGATGCCTATCAACAAAAGTTGGTAATATTTTATTGTATCGTCTTTTTTATAACAAAACTATACCCTATGTGCGTAATCTTAACTGATAATCTATTCCAATATTATAAAATGGACAGATTTTTTTGTTTGTTTGTTTGTACCGAATAGGCTCCGACACCACTGGACTGATTAGAAAAATTCTTTCACCAATAGAAAGCATAATATAGTATAGTATTATTACTCATAGTATTCTTGAGTGACATAGGCTATTTTTTAATCCCGAAAACGGATCCTGTGGGGTCCACGTGAGCGAAGCCACGGGGAACTGCTAGTAATTTTTTAAAGTGATAAAATTTTATTTTTGTTTGTAATGAGTTATTTCTATAAGTACTGATTGATGTTTTTATTTAAAAAAATCTTTCGGAAACGAAAAATTTTAACTATATTAGTATCTAGAAATAGACTGTGTAAGTTTTAGTAGACAGCAAAGAACATTTCCCGAAGTTGTGTTAGCTAGAATAAATATTATCATCAGTAACTGCGGTGGCACTAGGCTTCTCAATATATCCTTTGTGCACGGTTCGAGCCAAATGTGACAGGTGGTTCAGACAGAAATCTCGCATTCACTGCATATTTGGAACGTTTAGAAGTTTCCATGTATAACGTCCCACAATGATTCACGATATGTCATCCATGCAAATATTTAAATTAAAATGTGAGTGACATTGTAAATTCTGACCTACGTGATCTTACTTACTTTATATGCTTTATCCGAAATTAGATGTTTATTTTACAGAACGAAGGTACCTACCAAAAAACATTCATCATTTTTAGGGTTCCGTAGCCAAATGGCAAAAACGGAACCCTTATAGATTCGTCATGTCTGTCTGTCTGTCTGTCTGTCTGTCTGTCTGTCTGTCCGTCCGTATGTCACAGCCACTTTATTCCGAAACTATAAGGACTATGCTGTTGAAACTTGGTAAGTAGATGTATTCTGTGAACCGCATTAAGATTTTCACACAAAAATAAAAATAAAACAAAAAAATTTGGGGTTCCCATACTTGAAACTAAAACTAAAATTATTTTTTTTCATCAGACCCATACGTGTGGGGTATCTATGGATAGGTCTTCAAAAATGATATTGAGGTTTCTAATACCATTTTTTTATAAACTGAATAGTTTGCGCGAGAGACTCTGCCAAAGTGGTAAAATGTGTGCACCCCCCCCCCCCCCTGTAACTTCTAAAATAATAGAATGATAACACTAAAAAAAATATATGATGTACATTACTATGTAAACTACCAGCGAAAATTGGTTTGAACGATATCTAGTAAGTAGATTTTTTTTTACGTCATAAATCGTAAACCGCAATTTACCAAGTACGGAACCATTCGTGCGCGAGTCCGACTCGCACTTGGCCGGTTTTATTTTTAGACAAATGTCTGCAAATTCAATAAAATTTCTACCAATATAAAAATAAGTGACATCGCGAAATATTACACCGTATTATCTAGTCCATATAAACAAAATAAGACATCGCCCTTTTCTAAGAAATTGGATTCTGAACGCAGCAATTGAGCCACCCATAAAGAGTCGTTCAGCATTGTCTCAAATGGTATTGATGATAATTCCTGTTTATATCCAATAGTAGAAAGGGAACAGTGATATCGGGCTGATGTACGCCATTCTCGTGTTTAAACGACTTCCACATTGCTACCAGGAAAACTCACATTTTCTTAACGAGTTGACAAGCGATAAGAAGTTGTGAAAAGATTTCGGTGTGATCGTGCCTTTAGATTTGGTGACCTCGATTATTATAATCGTTTCTTTTTACTTCAAATACTCGTTGAAGTTGATATAATTAGGAGTTTGATTCCACGTAAAATACGCTTTTAGATATTATTGAAGTCAATTATGAAAATCATTACTCATAGATAAATATGAAATAGAAAAAAAGAAATATATAGTGAAATAGAGTCAAGAGCAAACCCATAAATAATAAAAAAAAAATTGATCATTATTGGTTGGTAGAAAAGCAGTTTTATCAAGAATCGCACGATCATGTGTCAACTAATTAGGTCATATTTATATAGAGTTTTGGTTACAGCCAACCTCCTCATTAATATTACAATTGGCAGATGAGTACAGTAGCACTAAGTTGAAAATCCTGTCGTTATTTTCGTGTCAAAATTGTCATGTAAGGATAAAAAAATACTTAATTTTCAAACACTGACGAGAATCTTTCGAGAATGCAAAAATGGATCTACATACAGTTTTCTGGTACTTCGACAGTACGCCTAACTACCCCATTATGATCATCGATTCAAAATGGTTTAGGCCTTCTTACCACTTCCAGTATCCACAAATTCAATTCTTTGGTGAATATACCTAAGTATAGACATAAAATCTGGTTTACGTCAGACCATATTTATAAACCACTAGCTGACCCGGCAAACTTTGTTTTGCCATAAAAAGACCAAACATTTATCTACCCTACCCTACCCTACCCTACCCGACCCTACACTACCCTATCCTACCCTACCCTACACTACCCTACTCTACACTACCCTACACTACCCTACCCTTTTTTTTTTTTTTTTTTTTGATCACGCTGGGAAAAAATGCATTACGCATACCCGCCTATTGGGGGAATGGGGACGGGCTATGTGGGACTCCCCGGAAAGTTCCGGTATACCCACTAAAATAACCCAGCGGCACTCCCGCATCGTCTCTGAGTGGAGGAGGACTGGGAAACTGGCACAGCCTTTACGTCCAGTCCTCCGCCGACGACCGCCCGCCTTTACAGCGGGGCCTTCACGCCCCTCCCTTAGTGGAGGGGCCCGGGAATGACCACGTGCTCGGCCATTCCCGCCCTTCGAGGGTGGTGACCAGTGCAATGCAGACGAAAGGCGCCCCCGCGCCTGTCGCCCGCTAGTCACCACCAGGAGGTGGGAGGAGACGATCGAACAACCGCCTTCTCCCACCCCTTCTCCGCCTGCGGAGCGGTGGCGCGAGAGGATCATCCTCCCGCGCACGCTCCGCCGCCTCCTTTTGCGACATCACTACCTCGCAAAAGGAGGCAACCGCCGCCCAGGCCTCCTCTCTCCCCAGCATGGAGTTGACCACACTGGGAAGTGAGAGGTCCTGCCCGACAACATCGATCAAGACACGGCGCAGCTCCGCCCAGGCTGGGCACACCTCGAGGGTGTGCTGCGCCGTGTCCTCCTCCGCGCCGCAGTCGTGGCACGCCGGGGTTTCCTCCCTCCGGATCCGGTGCAGGTGCGTTCCGAAACAACCATGTCCGGACAACACCTGCACCAAACGGAATGAGAGGAAACCGTGGGGACGCTCGAGCCAGCCCTGCAAGACTGGACCGAGCGCGTCCAACGTCCGGCGGCCAAAGGTGGCGGTGGCGAGGTCCTCCGTCCAGTGGACGACTATCGCGTCCCTCGCCTCCCGCCGCGCGGCCTCCCGCTCTTCCGCGGCGGGGCGCTCCCCGAGCGCCTTCCGCCGCGCCGTCCAATAGTACACTCTGGCGAGCACCCATGCCTCCAACTCCCACGGAGGCGTACCCGCCAGAGCGCACGCCGCCGCGAAGCCTACCGACCGGTAGGCCCTCGCCACCCGCTGTGCAATGGCCCGTTGGGGCCTGCGGATGGCGGTCGCGTTCTCCCTCCTCTGGAGGGAGTCGGCCCAGATTGGGGCCCCGTAAAGGGCCATACTCTTTAAGATGCCGGCGTACAATCGCCGGCATCGCGCCTTGGGCCCCCCCAGATTTGGCAGGAGCCACGAAAGGGCATCGGCGGCCTTCAGCAGGCGCGTCGACAGCCCATTGAAATGTGGGCCGAAGCGCCACCTGCTATCCAGCGTGAGGCCCAGATACTTCATCTGGGCCCCGACCTCGATCCTGACGCCCTCCACGACTATGTGGGCGTCAGGAGGGCAGCGCTGCCGAGGCCCGTGAAAGAACACGGCCTCGGTCTTGTTCAGCGCCACCCTCAATCCTAGCCGGCGGATCCTTTCTGCGACCAAGGATCCGCCAGCCGAGGCCAGACAGGCCGCCTCCCTGAAACACTACCCTACCCTTTTTTTTTTTTTTTTTGATCACGCTGGGAAAAAATGCATTACGCATACCCGCCCATTGGGGGAATGGGGACGGGCTATGTGGGACTCCCCGGAAAGTTCCGGTATACCCACTAAAATAACCCAGCGGCACTCCCGCATCGTCTCTGAGTGGAGGAGGACTGGGAAACTGGCACAGCCTTTACGTCCAGTCCTCCGCCGACGACCGCCCGCCTTTACAGCGGGGCCTTCACGCCCCTCCCTTAGTGGAGGGGCTCGGGAATGACCACGTGCTCGGCCATTCCCGCCCGACGGGGTGGTGACTAGTGCAATGCAGACGAGAGGCGCCCCCGCGCCTGTCGCCCGCTAGTCACCACCAGGTGGTGGGAGGAGACGATCGTACAACCGCCTTCTCCCACCCCTTCTTCGCCTGCGGAGCGGCGGCGCGAGAGGATCGTCCTCCCGCGCACGCTCCGCCGCCTCCTTTTGCGAAATCACGACCTCGCAAAAGGAGGCAACCGCCGCCCAGGCCTCCTCACTCCCCAGCATGGAGTTGACCACACTGGGAAGTGAGAGGTCCTGCCCGATCACTTCAACTAGGGCACGGCGCAGTTCAGCCCAGGCTGGGCACACCTCGAGGGTGTGCTGCGCCGTGTCCTCCTCCGCGCCGCAGTCGTGGCACGCCGGGGTTTCCTCCCTCCGGATCCGGTGCAGGTGCGTTCCGAAACAACCATGTCCGGACAACACCTGCACCAAACGGAACGAGAGGAAACCATGTGGCCGCTCGAGCCAGCCTAGCAAGACTGGACCGAGAGCGTCCAGCGTCCGGCGTCCAAAGGCGGCGGTGGCGAGGTCCTCCGTCCAATGGAGGACGATGGCGTCCCTCGCCTCCCGCCGCACTGCCTCCCGCTCTTCCGCAGCGGGGCGCTCTCCGAGCGCCTTCCGCTGCGCCGTCCAATCGTACACTCTGGCGAGCACCCATGCCTCCAACTCCCAGGGAGGGGTGCCCGCCAGAGCGCACGCCGCCGAGAAGCCCACTGAGCGGTAGGCTCTCGCCACCCGCAGTGCAATGGCCCTTTGGGGCTTGCGAATGGCGGTCGCGTTCTCCCTCCTGTGGAGGGAGTCCGCCCAGATGGGTGCGCCGTATAGCGCCATGCTCCGCAGGATGCCGGCATATAATCGCCGGCACCGTGCACTGGGCCCCCCGAGGTTGGGGAGGAGCCATGAGTTGGCGTCCGCAGCCTTCAGCAGGCGCGTCGACAGCCCGCTAAAGTGCGGGCCGAAGCGCCACCTGCTGTCCAGCACTAGGCCCAGATATTTCATCTGGGCCCCCACCGCTATCCGGACGCCCTCCACGACGATGTGGGCGTCTGGAGGGCAGCGCTGCCGAGGCCCGTGAAAGAACACGGCCTCGGTCTTGTTCAGCGCTACCCTCAATCCAAGCTGGCGGATCCTCTCTGCCACCAAGGATCCGCCAGCCGAGGCCAAACAGGCCGCCTCCCCAAAGTCCCTCCCCCGGGCAACGAGGAGAGTGTCATCTGCGTAACAGATGACACTCGTGCCCTGGAGGAGGGTGCCCCGCAGGAGCCAGTCGAATGCGATGTTCCACAAGGGGGGCCCTAGCACCGACCCCTGTGGAACACCGCACTCCGCTCCGTAGCGCCTGATCCTGGCCGTCTTGTCCACCAGGAGGACCTCTCTGTCCTCCAGGTAGCTGGCCAGGATCGCCCGCAGATATGGAGGCACTCCGTGGTACCGGAGTGCCTCCAATATGGTCGAGTGGGGCACGGAGTTGAAGGCGTTGGCGATGTCGAACGACACCGCCAACACTCCGTCCCCCGACTCGAACGCCTCCTGCACATGGCCCCTGAGTAGGGCCAACGCGTCGACCGTCGAACGCCCACGTCGAAAACCGAACTGGGCGTCCGACAGGTCAGGCCCTACCTCCCGCAACTGGCTATTTAGCCGGGTGGCGATGATCCCCTCGAACAATTTACCGACCTCATCGAGCAGAACGATGGGCCGGTATGCCGAGGGGGAGTCCACCGGGCGTCGCTCCTTCCGGAGGAGGCACAACTGCCCCTCCTTCCACAGTTTCGGGAACCTCCCAGCCGTCAGACACGCGCTGAAGAGGTCCCGAAACCTATCCTCCATGAGGGACGCCGCGATGGCAACCACCCGTGCGGGGACGCCATCTGGCCCAGGGGCCGTCTTTTTCGCGCGGAGGGACAGAACCCCCGCGCGAAGTTCCTCCGCTGATACTGGAGGGACCTCCTCCTCCGGCGAAGCCACCACCCCCCCCAGTGGGGGATTCATCGTTGGTGGGGTGAACTCGGTCCTGCGCGGAAACAAGGACCGGACCACCCCATCCAGCAACGCCGGCTCCAGGGTCTCCGTAATGGGGGGACCAAAGGGGCGCAGTTGGTTCCGCGCCGCCTTATATGGCCTCCCAAATGGATCCCTGTCGAGGCCCTCCAGCATCTCGGCCCGCGCCGAGTCCTTGGCGGCGCACATAGCCGCCTTGAGGACCGTCTTTGCTTCTAGATAAGAGGCGTAGAGGCGGTCCTCCCCGGCCTGAGACCGGGTAGTGCGCCGCCGACTCCGCGTGTAGGCCCTCCTGGCCGCCACGCAGGTGGCCCGTAGCCCTGCCAGCTCCTCCAACCACCAGTACACGGCGCGACGGGGAGGCGGACGGCGTGACCGAGGCATGCTGGCGTTGCACACCTCGGTCAGGGACGCCCTAAGCTGGACCGCCACGCGGTCCACGTCCAGGACCGGCTCGACAGAGGGTGAGAGCCAGTCCTGGAGAAAGGCTGCCTCCTTGGCTGCCTCCCGGTCCAGGCGGGTGAGAGCCCACCGCGGGAAGGGAGATTGGCCAGCGCGACCCGTCCCCCCCCGGGGGCCGGTGGAGATGTCGAACCGCACGTATCGGTGGTCCGACAAAGTCTCCACCGTCTCCACCCGCCAGTTCACAACGCGGGCGGCCAGGGCAGGGGTGGCAAACGAGACGTCTACCACCGATCCTCCCCGTTGCCGCACACACGTGTGGAACGCCCCCCTGTTGAGGAGGGACACGCCGCACGAGGCCGCCCAGAATTCGACGGCGCGTCCCTGGACGTTGTAGGAGGCAGCCGGGTTGCCCCAAGCCTCCGACTTCGCGTTAAGGTCGCCCAATATGGCGACCTGGCGTGGTGCCGCCCTCCCGGCGACTGCCGTAAGGATTTCGAGGAAGTCCTCGAAATCCCTTAGAGGGCGGTTTGGGGAGAAATAGACCCCGACCAGGGCCGTATCCCCCCCCCACGCGGCGGCCACGTATCCCGGTCCCCTCTCTAAAAGCGAGAGGGGAGGGGAGTCCGTGGAGGACCGCGCCACCAACGCCACCAAGCCGTCCCGGTCGCCCAGCCAGGTACTGGGGACCGAGTAAGGCTCGGCGACCACCGCCACGTCCACCAACCACTCAGCCACGGTCTGGATCAGAAGATCCTGAGCCGCTCTGCAGTGGTTGGTGTTCGCCTGGAGGATGCGATGTTCGACTCTATGCATTAATCGGACATCGCACCCCCCTCCTCCTCAGCCAGGCCAGCATAGCAACACTACCATACCTTACCCTACCCTACCCTACCCAACCCAACCCTACTCTACCTATAAACCTCATGGAGCCCGAGACCTTTCCAACGAATGCAAAACCATGGCAATCGGTTCGTGCGTTCTGGAGTTATAGCGTCAGGGAGGAAAACCCGACTTATTTTTATATATTAGACTAGCTGACCCAGCAAACTTTGTTTTGCCATAAAAAGACCAAACATTTATCTACCCTACCTACCCTACCTTACACTACCTACCCTACCCTACCCTACCCTACACTACCCTACCCTACACTACCCTACCCTACACTACCCTACCCTACCCTACCCTACCCGATACCTACCTACGATTTAAACCCAAGAAAGCTCCCGGATCGGACGGACTTACGGCGGACATCTGCTGTCGAGCGATCCACCAGGACCTGGACGCCTTCCTTGCCCTGTACAACAAATGCCTAGAACTGGCGCATTTCCCGGACACCTGGACGGAGGCAACGGTGGTTGTCCTCCGGAAACCGGGCAAGGAAGATTACACGAACCCCAAGTCGTATAGACCAATAGGTCTATTGCCGGTCTTGGGGAAGCTCCTGGAGAGGATGGTAGTGGCGAGAATCAAGTGGCAATTGGTGCCGAGGTTAAGTACTCGTCAGTTTGGCTTTATGCCCCAGAAGAGCACCGAAGACGCCCTCTGTACTCTAATAGAGCACGTTCAGGACAATTTGAGGCTGAAGAAGCTAATTGTCCTGGTGTCATTGGATATAGAGGGTGCCTTCGACAGCGCCTGGTGGCCGGCGATCAAAGTCAGACTGGCTGAGGAAAAGTGCCCGGTTAATACCAGGTGGCTAATTGATAGCTATCTCGACTGCAGAAAAGTGAGAGTAAGGTATGCTGGGGAAGAATGCACGCGGGAAACAAATAAAGGCTGTGTCCAGGGGTCTATTGGTAGTACTACAGGAGCTAGAGAAGAGGGGCTACTTTGTGCAGGCGTTCGCTGACGACATTGTTCTAGTCGTGGATGGCGACACAGCGGCTGAAGTCTCCACAGCCGCCAATGCAGCCCTCGCCCATGTTCAGAGTTGCGGCGTCCGAAACAAGCTTAAGTTTGCACCGCACAAGACCTGTGCGATGTTGATAACCAACAGGCTTAAGTACGACACTCCAATTCTGAGCATGGCCGGGGTCGACATCGGTATGGTGAGGAGTATGAAGCTGCTGGGCCTAACCATCGACGACAAATTAACATTTAACGAGCATACCAGGAACGTCTGCAAGAAGGTGGCAGACCGTTATAAGCAGCTTTCACGTGCAGCAAAAGTCAGTTGGGGACTACACAGGGACATTATACATACAATTTACACAGCCACAATAGAACCAATTAACACGTACGCGGCCGGAGCCTGGGCTCCCGCAACTAGGAAACTGGGAATACGGAGGAAGCTGGGCTCAGTCCAACGAGGATTCGTCCAGAAGCTCTGCAAATCCTACCGTACAGTCTCACTAAACTCTAGACCTCCGCATACAAGAGGCAGCCGCCCTGTATGCGGCAAGGAGAGGGTCATCCCGGTTTGTGCCGGCGGACCGGGAGATTGAGAGTATGGTGAGGTTTGCAGAGACGTCTCATCCTGCTAAGCAAATGGCTTTGGAGTTCATGTGCCTGGCAGACCAACAGCTCGTGGACGGCCAGAACGTGCAGGCAGTGCGAATATTCACTGACGGCAGCAAGATTGAGGGGAAGGTCGGAGCCGCATTATCCTTATGGGATAATGATGGTGAAGTCCAGAACCTCAAACTTAGCCTTGCCGCGTACTGCACTGTCTACGAGGCGGAACTTCTGGCCATTTGTAAGGCAACGGACGTAATCCTCAAGCGCAAAGAGACAAGCTATGGCTTGTACAGTGACTCAATGGCAGCATTGCAGACACTGGCAGGCCATGGCTCTCTCCATCCTCTGGCGGTCCGCGCAAGAGCGAATATCGCTCTGGCATTGACCCAAGAAAAAGCTGTGTCTCTTTCCTGGGTCAAGGCCCACGCGGGCTTGCCAGGGAACGAGCGTGCGGACGAGCTGGCGAAGAAAGCAGCATTGTCGTTACGGAGGAAGCCGGACTATGACCAGTGTCTGGTTTCATTCATCAAGCGTCAGATCCGTTTGGATTCGCTTGATGAATGGAATCGGAGATACGTGTCGGGTGAGACGGCCTCGGTGACGAAAATGTTCCTTCCGGACGCCGTGGCAGCCTACCGTATTGTGAAACGGGTGAGGCCAACAGGAGTGCTCACGCAGGTTTTAACGGGGCACGGTGGGTTCTCAGAATACTTAAACCGTTTTAAGTGTAAGGAGAGCCCATCGTGCACCTGCGACCCCAATATTGCGGAATCGGTTCCTCACATCATCCTGGACTGTCCGATATACTCCAGACAAAGATACAATCTGGAGCAAGAACTGGGTTTGAGACTGCTAAGGCAGAACGTGCGGGATATTATGTCGGGAAAAAGCAGAAATAAATGCATGGTCTGCCAGGCACATGAACTCCAAAGCCATTTGCTTAGCAGGATGAGACGTCTCTGCAAACCTCACCATACTCTCAATCTCCCGGTCCGCCGGCACAAACCGGGATGACCCTCTCCTTGCCGCATACAGGGCGGCTGCCTCTTGTATGCGGAGGTCTAGAGTTTAGTGAGACTGTACGGTAGGATTTGCAGAGCTTCTGGACGAATCCTCGTTGGACTGAGCCCAGCTTCCTCCGTATTCCCAGTTTCCTAGTTGCGGGAGCCCAGGCTCCGGCCGCGTACGTGTTAATTGGTTCTATTGTGGCTGTGTAAATTGTATGTATAATGTCCCTGTGTAGTCCCCAACTGACTTTTGCTGCACGTGAAAGCTGCTTATAAAGGTCTGCCACCTTCTTGCAGACGTTCCTGGTATGCTCGTTAAATGTTAATTTGTCGTCGATGGTTAGGCCCAGCAGCTTCATACTCCTCACCATACCGATGTCGACCCCGGCCATGCTCAGAATTGGAGTGTCGTACTTAAGCCTGTTGGTTATCAACATCGCACAGGTCTTGTGCGGTGCAAACTTAAGCTTGTTTCGGACGCCCCAACTCTGAACATGGGCGAGGGCTGCATTGGCGGCTGTGGAGACTTCAGCCGCTGTGTCGCCATCCACGACTAGAACAATGTCGTCAGCGAACGCCTGCACAAAGTAGCCCCTCTTCTCTAGCTCCTGTAGTACTACCAATAGACCCCTGGACACAGCCTTTATTTGTTTCCCGCGTGCATTCTTCCCCAGCATACCTTACTCTCACTTTTCTGCAGTCGAGATAGCTATCAATTAGCCTCCTGGTATTAACCGGGCACTTTTCCTCAGCCAGTCTGACTTTGATCGCCGGCCACCAGGCGCTGTCGAAGGCACCCTCTATATCCAATGACACCAGGACAATTAGCTTCTTCAGCCTCAACTTGTCCTGAACGTGCTCTATTAGAGTACAGAGGGCGTCTTCGGTGCTCTTCTGGGGCATAAAGCCAAACTGACGAGTACTTAACCTCGGCACCAATTGCCACTTGATTCTCGCCTCTACCATCCTCTCCAGGAGCTTCCCCAAGACCGGCAATAGACCTATTGGTCTATACGACTTGGGGTTCGTGTAATCTTCCTTGCCCGGTTTCCGGAGGACAACCACCGTTGCCTCCTTCCAGGTGTCCGGGAAATGCGCCAGTTCTAGGCATTTGTTGTACAGGGCAAGGAAGGCATCCAGGTCCTGGTGGATCGCTCGACAGCAGATGTCCGCCGTAAGTCCGTCCGATCCGGGAGCTTTCTTGGGTTTAAATCGTAGGTAGGTATCGGGTAGGGTAGGTTAGGGTAGGGTAGGGTAGTGTAGGGTAGGGTAGTGTAGGGTAGGGTAGTGTAGGGTAGGGTAGTGTAGGGTAGGGTAGGGTAGGGTAGGGTAGGTAGTGTAAGGTAGGGTAGGTAGGGTAGATAAATGTTTGGTCTTTTTATGGCAAAACAAAGTTTGCTGGGTCAGCTAGTCTAATATATAAAAATAAGTCGGTTTTTCCTCCCTGACGCTATAACTCCAGAACGCACGAACCGATTGCCATGGTTTTGCATTCGTTGGAAAGGTCTCGGGCTCCGTGAGGTTTATAGGTAGAGTAGGGTTGGGTAGGGTATGGTAGGGTAGGGTATGGTAGTGTAGGGTAGGGTAGTGTAGGGTAGTGTAGGGTCGGGTAGGTTAGGGTAGGGTAGGGTAGTGTAGGGTAGGGTAGTGTAGGGTAGGGTAGTGTAGGGTAGGGTAGTGTAGGGTAGTGTAGGGTCGGGTAGTGTAGAGTAGGGTAGGGTAGTGTAGGGTAGGGTAGGATAGGGTAGGGTAGCGTAGGGTAGGGTAGGTTAGGGTAGGTTAGGGTAGGGTAGTGTAGGGTGGGGTAGGGAAGTGTAGGGTAGGGTAGGGTAGTGTAGGGTAGGGTAGTGTAGGGTAGGGTAGGGTAGGTAGTGTAAGGTAGGGTAGGTAGGGTAGATAAATGTTTGGTCTTTTTATGGCAAAACAAAGTTTGCTTGGTCAGCTAGTCTAATATATAAAAATAAGTCGGGTTTTCCTCCCTGACGCTATAACTCCAGAACGCACGAACCGATTGCCATGGTTTTGCATTCGTTGGAAAGGTCTCGGGCTCCGTGAGGTTTATAGGTAGAGTAGGGTTGGGTTGGGTAGGGTAGGGTAGGGTAGGGTATGGTAGTGTAGGGTAGTGTAGTGTAGGGTAGTGTAGTGTCGGGTAGGTTAGGGTAGGGTAGGGTAGTGTAGGGTAGGGTAGTGTAGGGTAGGGTAGTGTAGGGTAGGGTAGTGTAGGGTAGTGTAGGGTCGGGTAGTGTAGGGTCGGGTAGTGTAGAGTAGGGTAGCGTAGGGAAGGGTAGGTTAGGGTAGGTTAGGGTAGGTTAGGGTAGGGTAGTGTAGGGTGATTGTGCAATGCGAGACGACAGGCGCCCCCGCACCTGCCGCCCGCTAATCACCACCAGGGGGTGGGCGCAGGCGATCGTACAACCGCCCTCTCCCACCCCCACCGCTGCCTCCTTTTGCGACATGGCGTCCTCGCAAAAGGAGGCAACCGCCGCCCAGGCCTCCCCGCTCCCCAGCATGGATTTACCACACCGGGAAGCAAGAGGACCTGCCACACAACCTCCTCAGGGGACGGCGCAGCTACGCCCCCGCTGGGCACACCTAGACGGTGTGCCGCGCCGTGCCCCCCACCGCAATGGACCTTTACGGTCCCCGCCATTGCAGCATCTGGCCCGCGAAGGCCAGACGCCGCCCTCCGCGTGTGCGGCGAAGCGTCGAGACCGACGCTCCGCCGCCTCCTCCTACCACTGACTTGTCCCTGCCGACCATCCCACGTCAAAGGAGGGTCGGCAACGACAAGTCAACCTACCAAACCTAACCTACCCCACCCACCCCAACCTACCTACCCAGCCTACCCCTTCGCCGCGTCTGGAGTGTCCTCTGCTATTCAGAGGATCACCCAGAGCGACGAGTCCCCCCCCTTCCCCCCCCCGTCAGGTATTCGCCACCGCCAACAAGAACCCAATTGCATCTGCATTGCACAATCACCACCCTCGTCGGGCGGGAATGGCCGATCACTCACGGTCATTCCCGGGCCCCTCCACTGAGGGAGGGGCGTGCGGGGCCCGCCATTATGGTGGGCAGTCGTCGGCGGAGGACTGGGCGTAAAGGCTGTGCCGGTTTCCCAGTCCTCCTCCACACAGACGATGCGGGAGTGCGCTGGTTTATTTTAGTGGGTATACCGGGCTTGCCCGGGGAGTCCCACATAGCCCGTCCATTCCCCCGATGGGCGGGTATGCGTAATGCATTTTTTTTCCAGCGTTATCAAAAAAAAAAAAAAAAAAAAAAAAAAGGGTAGTGTAGGGTCGGGTAGGGTAGGGTAGGGTAGGGTAGATAAATGTTTGGTCTTTTTATGGCAAAACAAAGTTTGCCGGGTCAGCTAGTGGTTTATAAATATGGTCTGACGTAAACCAGATTTTATGTCTATCCTTAGGTATATTCACCAAAGAATTGAATTTGTGGATACTGGAAGTGGTTAGAAGGCCTTAACCATTGTAAATCGATGATCATAATGGGGTAGTTAGGCGTACTGTCGAAGTAACAGAAAACCGTATGTGGAACCATTTTAGCATTCTCGAAAAGTTCTCGTCAGTGTTTGAAAATTAAGGTTTTTTTAATGAAATATTATAAGAATGAAATTCTTATCCGAAAAGGAAAATGACAGTTGATTTTAACAAATTTAAGCCGTCCATCCATCCGACTCGGCAATTTCAAAAAATATATCCGAATCGGCAATTTCAAACAATTCGTCACGTGAAAGGATATTGCTCAAAGGATCTTGGTTTAAGTCGATACTTTAATAGACCATAGTGAAAAAAAAACACGCCGCTGTCGTTGAACCCGCTCCAACGCCATTAAATAAATTCTCAAAGTCAAGTGCGCGTCCGGTCGCTGATCAGTGCATATTTAGATCGTATTTTTTGATTATTTATTTTTTATTTTATTTTATAGTTACTATAATAATTATCATCAAACAGTTGATAAAATAAAAAATTGAAAAATAAAGTATTTTTTTGATTTTTCTTTTTTTTTCTTCTTTTTTTAATAATTTCCCTCATACTGACTTTACACAATACTTACAAAATAAATTACAAGGTAAACTGGGTAAATCCTTGTGAAATTTGATAGCTTATTTTATAGCGATTCTAACAAAATAACATTCATACATGGTTCCTACACAAAACTTCCGAGAAATCAGCGTTTTTCTGAGACCGGGCGATAGCGCAAAATGGCGCCGCGATTTTGGACGGTCGCCATGTTGGATTCCGAGATTTTGGATGGTTTAGGGGTTATTGAATCAATTGCCACTTGGTTCTCGCCTCTACCATCCTCTCCAGGAGCTTCCCCAAGACCGGCAATAGACCTATTGGTCTATACGACTTGGGGTTCGTGTAATCTTCCTTGCCCGGTTTCCGGAGGACAACCACCGTTGCCTCCTTCCAGGTGTCCGGGAAATGCGCCAGTTCTAGGCATTTGTTTTTTAATAATTTCCCTCATACTGACTTTACACAATACTTACAAAATAAATTACAAGGTAAACTGGGTAAATCCTTGTGAAATTTGATAGCTTATTTTATAGCGATTCTAACAAAATAACATTCATACATGGTTCCTACACAAAACTTCCGAGAAATCAGCGTTTTTCTGAGACCGGGCGATAGCGCAAAATGGCGCCGCGATTTTGGACGGTCGCCATGTTGGATTCCGAGATTTTGGATGGTTTAGGGGTTATTGAATCAATTGCCACTTGATTCTCGCCTCTACCATCCTCTCCAGGAGCTTCCCCAAGACCGGCAATAGACCTATTGGTCTATACGACTTGGGGTTCGTGTAATCTTCCTTGCCCGGTTTCCGGAGGACAACCACCGTTGCCTCCTTCCAGGTGTCCGGGAAATGCGCCAGTTCTAGGCATTTGTTGTACAGGGCAAGGAAGGCATCCAGGTCCTGGTGGATCGCTCGACAGCAGATGTCCGCCGTAAGTCCGTCCGATCCGGGAGCTTTCTTGGGTTTAAATCGTAGGTAGGTATCGGGTAGGGTAGGTTAGGGTAGGGTAGGGTAGTGTAGGGTAGGGTAGTGTAGGGTAGGGTAGTGTAGGGTAGGGTAGTGTAGGGTAGGGTAGTGTAGGGTAGGGTAGGGTAGGGTAGGGTAGGTAGTGTAAGGTAGGGTAGGTAGGGTAGATAAATGTTTGGTCTTTTTATGGCAAAACAAAGTTTAAGTCGGGTTTTCCTCCCTGACGCTATAACTCCAGAACGCACGAACCGATTGCCATGGTTTTGCATTCGTTGGAAAGGTCTCGGGCTCCGTGAGGTTTATAGGTAGAGTAGGGTTGGGTTGGGTAGGGTAGGGTAGGGTAGGGTATTGTAGTGTAGGGTAGGGTAGTGTAGGGTAGTGTAGTGTCGGGTAGGTTAGGGTAGGGTAGGGTAGTGTAGGGTAGGGTAGTGTAGGGTAGGGTAGTGTAGGGTAGGGTAGTGTAGGGTAGTGTAGGGTCGGGTAGTGTAGGGTCGGGTAGTGTAGAGTAGGGTAGCGTAGGGAAGGGTAGGTTAGGGTAGGTTAGGGTAGGTTAGGGTAGGGTAGTGTAGGGTCGTGTAGGGTCCCTGACCGAGGTGTGCAACGCCAGCATGCCTCGGTCACGCCGGCCGGCTCCCCGTCGCGCCGTTTACTGGTGGTCGGAGGAGCTGGCAGGGCTACGGGCCACCTGCGTGGCGGCCAGGAGGGCCTACACGCGGAGTCGGCGGCGCACTACCCGGTCTCAGGCCGGGGAGGACCGCCTCTACGCCTCTTATCTAGAGGCAAAGACGGTCCTCAAGGCGGCTATGTGCGCCGCCAAGGACTCGGCGAGGGCCGAGATGCTGGAGGGCCTCGACAGGGATCCGTTTGGGAGGCCATATAAGGCGGCGCGGAACCAACTGCGCCCCTTTGGTCCCCCAGTCACGGAGACCCTGGAGCCGGCGTTGCTGGATGGGGTGGTTCGGTCACTGTTTCCGCGCAGGACCGACTTCGCCCCACCAACAATGAACCCCCCACTGGGGGGGGTGGTGGCTTCGCCGGAGGAGGAGGTCCCTCCAGTATCGGTGGAGGAACTTCGCGCGGGGGTTCTGTCCCTCCGCGCGAAGAAGACGGCCCCTGGGCCAGATGGCGTCCCCGCACGGGTGGTTGCCATCGCGGCGTCCCTCATGGAGGATAGGTTTCGGGACCTCTTCAGCGTGTCTGACGGCTGGGAGGTTCCCGAAACTGTGGAAGGAGGGGCAGTTGTGCCTCCTCCGGAAGGAGGGACGCCCGGTGGACTCCCCCTCGGCATACCGGCCCATCGTTCTGCTCGATGAGGTCGGTAAATTATTCGAGGGGATCATCGCCACCCGGCTAAATAGCCAGTTGCGGGAGGTAGGGCCTGACCTGTCGGACGCCCAATTCGGTTTTCGCCGAGGGCGTTCGACGGTCGACGCGTTGGCCCTACTCAGGGGCCACGTGCAGGAGGCGGTCGAGTCGGGGGACGGAGTGTTGGCGGTGTCGTTCGACATTGCCAACGCCTTCAACTCCGTGCCCCACTCGACCATATTGGAGGCACTCCGGTACCATGGAGTGCCTCCATATCTGCGGGCGATCCTGGCCAGCTACCTGGAGGACAGAGAGGTCCTCCTGGTGAACAAGACGGCCAGGATCAGGCGCTACGGAGCGGAGTGCGGTGTTCCACAGGGGTCGGTGCTAGGGCCCCCCTTGTGGAACATCGCATTCGACTGGCTCCTGCGGGGCACCCTCCTCCAGGGCACGAGTGTCATCTGTTACGCAGATGACACTCTCCTCGTTGCCCGGGGGAGGGACTTTGGGGAGGCGGCCTGTTTGGCCTCGGCTGGCGGATCCTTGGTGGCAGAGAGGATCCGCCAGCTAGGATTGAGGGTGGCGCTGAACAAGACCGAGGCCGTGTTCTTCCACGGGCCTCGGCAGCGCTGCCCTCCCGACGGCCACATAGTCGTAGAGGGCGTCAAAATTGAGGTGAAGGCCCAGATGAAATATCTGGGCCTAGTGCTGGACAGCAGGTGGCGCTTCGGCCCGCACTTTAGCGGGCTGTCGACGCGCCTGCTGAAGGCCGCGGACGCCCTCTCATGGCTCCTCCCCAACCTCGGGGGGCCCAGTGCACGGTGCCGGCGATTGTATGCCGGCATCCTGCGGAGCATGGCGCTCTACGGCGCACCCATCTGGGCGGACTCCCTCTACAGGAGGGAGAATGCAACCGCCATCCGCAAGCCCCAAAGGGCTATTGCACTGCGGGTGGCGAGGGCCTACCGCTCAGTGGGCTTTTCTGCGGCGTGCGCTCTGGCGGGCACCCCTCCCTGGGAGTTGGAGGCATGGGTGCTCGCCAGAGTGTACGATTGGACGGCGCGGCGGAAGGCGCTCGGAGAGCGCCCCGCCCCTGAAGAGAGGGAGGCCGTGCGGCGGGAGGCGAGGGACGCCATCGTCCTCCATTGGACGGAGGACCTCGCCTCCGCCACCTTTGGCCGTCGTACGCTGGACGCGCTCGGTCCAGCCCTGCAGGGCTGGCTCGAGCGACCCCACGGTTTCCTCTCGTTCCGTCTAGTGCAGGTGTTGTCCGGACATGGGTGTTTCGGAACGCACCTGCATCGGATCCGGAGGGAGGAAACCCCGGGGTGCCACGACTGTGGCGCTGCGGAGGACACGGCGCAGCACACCCTCGAGGTGTGCCCAGCCTGGGCAGAGCTGCGCCGTGCCCTGATAGATGTGATTGGGCAGGACCTCTCACTTCCCAGTGTGGTCAACTCCATGCTGGGGAGTGAGGAGGCCTGGGCCGCGGTTGCCTCCTTTTGCGAGGTCGTGATTTCGCAAAAGGAGGCGGTGGAGCGTGCGCGGGAGGACGATCCTCTCGCGCCGCCGCTCCGCAGACGAAGAAGGGGTGGGAGAAGGCGTTTATAACACCGGCTCCTCCCACCTCCCGGTGGCGACTAGCGGGCGACAGGCGCGGGGGCGCCTGTCGTCTGCATTGCACTAGTCACCACCCTCGACGGGCGGGAATGGCCGAGCACGTGGTCATTCCCGGGCCCCTCCACTAAGGGAGGGGCGTGAAGGCCCCGCTGTAAAGGCGGGCGGTCGTCGGCGGAGGACTGGGCGTAAAGGCTGTGCCAGTTTCCCAGTCTTCCTCCAAACAGACGATGCGGGAGTGCCGCTGGGTTATTTTAGTGGGTATACCGGAACATTCCGGGGAGTCCCACATAGCCCGTCCCCATTCCCCCAAGGGGCGGGTATGCGGAATGCATTTTTTCCCAGCGTGATCAAAAAAAAAAAAAAAAAAAAAAAAAAAAGGGTCGGGTAGGGTAGGGTAGGGTAGATAAATGTTTGGTCTTTTTATGGCAAAACAAAGTTTGCCGGGTCAGCTAGTGGTTTATAAATATGGTCTGACGTAAACCAGATTTTATGTCTATCCTTAGGTATATTCACCAAAGAATTGAATTTGTGGATACTGGAAGTGGTTAGAAGGCCTTAACCATTGTAAATCGATGATCATAATGGGGTAGTTAGGCGTACTGTCGAAGTAACAGAAAACCGTATGTGGAACCATTTTAGCATTCTCGAAAAGTTCTCGTCAGTGTTTGAAAATTAAGGTTTTTTTAATGAAATATTATAAGAATGAAATTCTTATCCGAAAAGGAAAATGACAGTTGATTTTAACAAATTTAAGCCGTCCATCCATCCGACTCGGCAATTTCAAAAAATATATCCGAATCGGCAATTTCAAACAATTCGTCACGTGAAAGGATATTGCTCAAAGGATCTTGGTTTAAGTCGATACTTTAATAGACCATAGTGAAAAAAAAACACGCCGCTGTCGTTGAACCCGCTCCAACGCCATTAAATAAATTCTCAAAGTCAAGTGCGCGTCCGGTCGCTGATCAGTGCATATTTAGATCGTATTTTTTGATTATTTATTTTTTATTTTATTTTATAGTTACTATAATAATTATCATCAAACAGTTGATAAAATAAAAAATTGAAAAATAAAGTATTTTTTTGATTTTTCTTTTTTTTTCTTCTTTTTTTAATAATTTCCCTCATACTGACTTTACACAATACTTACAAAATAAATTACAAGGTAAACTGGGTAAATCCTTGTGAAATTTAATAGCTTATTTTATAGCGATTCTAACAAAATAACATTCATACATGGTTCCTACACAAAACTTCCGAGAAATCAGCGTTTTTCTGAGACCGGGCGATAGCGCAAAATGGCGCCGCGATTTTGGACGGTCGCCATGTTGGATTCCGAGATTTTGGATGGTTTAGGGGTTATTGAATTCAGAATTCATTACTTTATCTATTGATATTTTTTTCATAAAAATCTCATTTTTTGTTCGTGTTTTGTCGCGTATGTAGGTAAAGACAACTACACCCTATTTTGTCGCAGTAACGTAGTACAAATGCATATCTTCAATAGTTGTCTGTGTGTGCGTTGTACAATTCCATTTGTCCGTTTCAGCATGGGCGGTCGATTTATGACGATCGATATGATTAATACGATGATCTTACGTTTTCCTCAAACCCGCGCACACGTTACAAATACAATCGACATTAGCGCAAACAGTAAGTAATAAAAAATAGAATAACATACATTATTTTATAATTCAATAAGTGTTCCTAAATCACTCATAGTTTATAAATACGGTCTGACGTAAACCAGATTTTATGTCTATCCTTAGGTATATTCACCAAAGAATTGAATTTGTGGATACTGGAAGTGTTAAGAAGTCCTAAACCATTGTGAATCGATGATCATAATGGGGTAGTTAGGCGTACTGTCGAAGTACCAGAAAACTGTATGTAGATCCATTTTTGCATTCTCGAAAGATTCTCGTCAGTGTTTGAAAATTAAGTATTTTTTTATCCTTACATGACAATTTTGACACGAAAATAACGACAGGATTTTCAACTTAGTGCTACTGTACTCATCTGCCAATTGTAATATTAATGAGGAGGTTGGATGTAACCAAAACTCTATATAAATATGACCTAATTAGTTGACACATGATCGTGCGATTCTTGATAAAACTGCTTTTCTACCAAACAATAATGATCAATTTTTTTTTTATTATTTATGATGGGTTTGCTCTTGACTCTATTTCACTATATATTTCTTTTTTTCTATTTCATTTTTATCTATGAGTAATGATTTTCATAATTGACTTCAATAATATCTAAAAGCGTATTTTACGTGGAATCAAACTCCTAATTATATCAACTTCAACGAGTATTTGAAGTAAAAAGAAACGATTATAATAATCGAGGTCCCCAAATCTATAGGCACGATCACACCGAAATCTTTTCACAACTTCTTATCGCTTGTCAACTCGTTAAGAAAATGTGAGGTTTCCTGGTAGCAATGTGGAAGTCGTTTAAACACGAGAATGGCGTACATCAGCCCGATATCACTGTTCCCTTTCTACTATTGGATATAAACAGGAATTATCATCAATACCATTTGAGACAATGCTGAACGACTCTTTATGGGTGGCTCAATTGCTGCGTTCAGAATCCAATTTCTTAGAAAAGGGCGATGTCTTATTTTGTTTATATGGACTAGATAATACGGTGTAATATTTCGCGATGTCACTTATTTTTATATTGGTAGAAATTTTATTGAATTTGCAGATATTTGTCTAAAAATATAAATGATGAATGTTTTTTGGTAGGTACCTTCGTTCTGTAAAATAAACATCTAATTTCGGATAAAGCATAATAAAGCATATAAAGTAAGTAAGATCACGTAGGTCAGAATTTAATATTATTATAGGTACCTTATAATGTAGAATAGGGAATAATATCGAAGGACTTACTTGAAAATATGTGATGCTATCTTCTGAAATAAAACTATTAAGTAAGAACTTCATTCTATCAATATTTGCCCAGATAACGAGAATCCTATTCTACAGAGATTCTCGGATTTAAACTCATTTAGAGATTACAAACTTAACAGAACTAAAGTTAAGCTATTCCAATTTCTAGAACAGCAGTCCCTTTTACAATTCTAGCAAAAGCCGCCAAACAGTCCAACATTCCAGTTTAGCAATTTATTTTGCGTTTGTGGAACCAATATTTTACCTCGTTTCCAAGTGTCAAGTCGGGCGGACAGTGATAAATTTGACTTCTAGCACCTAAAAAACCTATTGCGGACAACGACGTCTCATCGACGGACTGGTACAGGTAGATACGTAATTAACTTTTGTAAAGGCGTGGTTAAACGGGCAACTTTAGTTGGTTAACTCTAGGCAATCTTCATACAACTACTAGGAAAAGCCAACATGTGATAATTTATGCTAGAGCTATTTTTTTTTGTATTTTTTTATTTTTTATTGTTGGTTCACAAATCGGGCACTACAATATTACTTAAGTACTAGATAAACATAAAATAAAAAATACATGAAACTGCATGCCCTAAAATAGTGAACACAGCATGCACAATATATGAGCTAGTTAAAAAATATAAATAAGCTTAACAGTAATATGCAGCCATTAGACCAATAATTAATTATTAGTCGAATGGCCGCACAGGCTTGTCTTAATTTTAATTTTGGCTGATGCTAAGGTCCCAGAGAAGATATCAAAATGCTGTCTCACACCATTGCAGCTGGAAAGCATTCTATAAAAAGGAGCATGTTGTTTTATATTTGTTCTGCAATGAGGCATCACAAAAGTAAGCCTATTGCATAAACGACTGCTCTGGCGTGGAACAGCAAGTTGAATTCTCTCCAGTAAACCCTCACAATCTACGTGGGCATTGATCAGCTTGAACAAGTAAACAATATCCCCAGCTTTTCGTCTATTGCATAAAGTAGTCATGCCAAAATATTCCAACCTTGATCCATAGGATTTCAGGTTTCTACATTGGTTATTAACATAGGACAGTTGATACAGAAAACGTTTTTGAACTCGTTCTAATTTATTAGAGTAGACCTCATAAGTAGGATTCCATACTTGACTTCCATACTCCAACACACTGCGAACGATGCAAATAAAAACTGGTATTGTGACTTTTGGATCCCGAAATTCCTTAAGTTGTCGCGTTACAAAACCCGAAAGACGTGAGGCTTTCTGAGCTATATTATCTATATGGTGTCTAAACTTAAGTTGGCAATCCATAATTACACCCAAGTCGCGAATCCAAGATACCTCTTCCAGTGGTACACTATTAATTGTGTAAATTGCGATATTGGGTTGTCTTTTCCTTGTAAATTTAATATGCTTACATTTATTAACATTTAAAATCATGCGATTTTCGATAGACCATCTAGAAACTTTATCGATATCAGCTTGCAATTTTACTGTGTCTTCAGCACAGTTTACTGTTTGGTACAATTTTAGATCATCTGCATACATATTAAACTTACATTCTATTTTATTTGCCAAATCATTTATAAAAACTAAGAACAACAAAGGCCCCATGTGCGAGCCCTGTGGCACACCTGATGGTATAACGTTAGTCTGGGATTTAAAACCTTGAACAACTACCATTTGGGTCCGATTTTTCAAATAGGACTCACACCATCGCTGTAATGACCCGTGAATACCCATATTTGCTATCTTATTTAAGAGAATATTGTGATCAATGAGATCAAACGCTTTACTGAAATCCGTGTATACAGCGTGTACCTTCTTCCCCTCGTCAAGTGCATCTGCTATGTCACTAGCAAAACACAAAAGATTTGATGTAGTGGATCTCTTCGGAAGGAAACCGTGCTGTGAAGGATGCAGCTGCTGCTTTACATGCCAGTAATTTTTTTTCACAACGAGTGATTCAAAAACTTTACCTAAGGATGAAAGAATGGAGATGGGTCGATAATTTGTCACGTCAGAGACATCGCCATTTTTGAAGACCGGGGTGATACTAGCCGTCTTCCATTTACTTGGGAAAAAACCAAGACCCAGGGAACAATTGTAAATCTTAGATAGCGGGTATAGCAAAGATCCGGCACATTTTTTTATAAAGATAGGTGGTATTCCGTCCTGTCCGGCGCCCTTATTGACGTCTAAATCAGTGAGTGCTTTGAGAATTTCTGAGTCAGATAAAACAATATTACAGAGAGAAGGAGTGTTACATGCATGATCCGTATTAACATTACTAGATTTGGGAGCTGCTCCTAACTTACCATATACCGAGTTAAAATGTTGTGCGAACAGTTCGCATTTCTCTTGACCACTAATTGCATGTTTGTTATCTAATGTCATACGGTTGGGTAGTGAATTGCTATTAGACTTCAGACCATTAACATATGACCAGAAATGCTTAGGCCTATTACGTAAGGTAACAGCTGCATTCCCTTTGAAATTCCGGAGACACTCTTTGATCATAAACTCACATCTATCTCTAAGCAATTCATAAGTGAATTTATCCAACAAATTCCTATATTTTTTGAAACGATTATGATATTTAGCTTTTTCTTTCAAATATTTAATCAACGGACTGCTATACCATATGGGATATCGATGGTTACGTACGCGCGAAAGGGGCGTAAATTCAGCAATTATGTCTTGAATAATTTTATAGAAGATTTCTACTTTACTGTCAACATCCGCGTCAGTAGTGTGTCGCCACACCTCGTCCCAAGCAATAGCAATCAGTTTTTCATTGACGGCATCGAAATCACATCTGTTAAAATTTAACGAAGGAGTACGGTCCGACCGGAGACACTTACTGTTACAAGAGAGTTTTACTGTTATTATGACTGGCGGATGGTGTGCATCCAGGTTCGACAAAGGTTTAGCAACTTCAGACACTTTAATGCGCTCAGGGATATTAGAGAATATTAAATCCAATATACGTTTGTTTTCGTTATAAATGTGATTACTCTGATCCATTCCACAGAACATCATTTCCTCCAGAAACCTCCCCTCAACATAATCTCCGTCCAACAACGGTGAACATATTCCTAATGAAGCGTCCCATTGCCATGAGACACGAGGTAAATTGAAGTTTTCTTGCAACTTTATTATGATAGACATCACTGAAGTTACTAAGAAACGCCTCGATATACTCGCCATTGACAGGCGGTGCCATATAAACGGAACAAATATTCAATATATACGCATTTTTATTTTGTCCTATTTTGAGTGAGATCCACAACTCCTCAGACTCGGACTCCCAAGACTTCATACGCAAAACAAAGGGTTTTCGAACTGCTACCAAAACACCACCACCCTCCTTCTTACAAGAATGTCTAGTAGAGCCGCGATCCCGCCGAAATACGTCATATCTGTCATCCAATAACTCGTGATCAAACACAGTATCATTGAGCCATGACTCAGTTATAACAATTACATCGAATACTTCATTCAAAACTTTTATATAAAAATCTACAGTTTTGGTCCTGAGACCGCGTACATTTTGGTAATATATAGTAAGATTGAATTTAAAAAACAATTTAGAGGTATTTTAACAACTCTGTGTAGTATAAACTAATATAAATCTACAAAGACTTCAAAATGTCGTCACTTACAACAATAGGTCTAGAGTTAATGTTACGCACCAAAACTCGACCTCCACGAACCCAGACGAACTCGTAGTTTCTCTCCTTAGCAACAGCCCTAGCTGCAGAATGTAGCCTTTTGTTGGCCAAAGAAAGATGCTCTGCAACATATACCGGTCTTTTTTCACCGCCAATATCCAAGAGACTAGTATTGAATTTATCGTCAGAGTGGTCCTTGTTATAGTTTCTTACAGAGGCTAGAATATTATCTCGAACTCTAGGACTGATGAATTTTACTACAATGGAGCGAGGACGTTTAGACTCCTGATTCTGTTTTGAGACTCTGTGATAGTTAACAATGTCCGACTCTTTCAAATCATATGAAACCACTTTTGCCAGTTGAGTCACAATGGTACCTAAGTTCTCGATCTTATGCTCCGGTACACACTGAATTTCAACATTGCTGCTACGAACTTGCTGATCCATCTGATCAAGCCTTGAATTTATAACAGCAATCTCTGAGCGTAACTGTTCATTTTCGCTTTTAAGGGCAACAATGACATTCTTCTTTTCTTCTTTTACTTTGAGAAGATCATCATACTGAGCAGATATGAATTGTATCGTTTCCTTCATTTCTTCTAAGGCACTACTTAAACTTTCAGTTTCTTGATTCATACTTGATTTTAGGTCTGTGAGAATTTTCGTTGTTGCCTCGTTGATTTTTAGGTTTATATGCTCTTTCAGATCATCGAAAACGGCGCTACCCGAAGATGTTGGTGCAGTAGGGGATCCAATCAAATCTTGGAATTTGGCAGGAGCCACCGAAACATCTCCTCGCTTATTTGCGGTCTTGCAATCCATGCATTTCCATACAGACTTGACCTGCTTGGACTCCTTTCCAAAATTCTCGCTCGCTATCCCGAGACATTGGTAGTGATAGCCGTCAGAGCACTGGCTGCAACACTTCAACTCATTGCTTTTAACAGTTTTATCGCACTTCTTGCACCTCATGATTTCAATATGCACCTTTCCACCAAGTAATAGCAATAAGTTACAACACGTTGAGAATGTCACTTGCAAAAAATTTATAGCAATGTATTAACTCGGTGAGGAGAGCGATCCAGCTCAAACCTTTCCAAGAAGTTATAGCAATAAGCCGCAACTTGAATGTTATCTTATAGCGCCTGACAGATTTCAAAACAAGTACAAGCTGCTACAACTTGCCCACACAACTCTTTCAGTGTTCATGTAATTGTTCGATTTAATGAGGGTAATCGTAAGAATATAAAATGTATTCTGTTCACGAAATGAATTGCTTTTACGTATTATCCTACGAATCGAAGCATAGACGTTACAATCAATATTGCCACAGTTCACTTAACACTCAAACTATCCAGACACACACAGTGTTCGCACTTCTAGCCAGATTTTCACCAAAAAGTTATTATTTACTGGGAGCACTTTTAACTTGACTTAACTCACACGACGCGGTTTGACAGTGACTATGTTATCTTATTGAGCAGTATGGAGTAAGGAGATAGTTATCATACATACATACATACATACATAAACTCACGCATTTTTTCCATGGGGGTAGGCAGAAACTACAGAACGCCACCTGCTACGATCCTTACATACTTCTTTTGCTTCACACAGATAGTTATCAAACGTGAATTAATCAATAATTATAATAAAGAACTCGCATAAACTAGCAATAATTATACAATTCAGACATTACAGCACACTGAGACAGAATCGAAGCGAAGAAAAACGTCAAATCCACGAATTTGCACATCTTTGCGCGTAGGTGATTAGGATACACACAAACATTTGGCTTTTTGTTGCATTGATTCATGTAATTACGCACCAATTGGACCATCGGCTTGAAGAATCTGAAAGTCTTTATTTTATTTGATAGAAATGTATCTTGACCAAGTTATGTATTTAAAGACACTTCCCTCACTTCACATTACTTGTCTATGTGATATGTACATTTTTAAGGCGGACTCGTCGCTTCGTTTCTACTCTCTCTGGGTGAGCTTTGAACCCTCCATAGGCTTAAGTAACATAGTTCGCAAGCAATATTTCCTAAAAAAAATGTCCGTGTAGGTTCATCTTAATAAAGTTCACATTAATGCGTAGCACTATGCGTAGCACGGTGAGTAAGCGCCATTTTGTTTTCATCTTTTTGTTCATAAATAAGGATTTAAAAGGGCAATGACGTTTTTGAATACAAACTGCCTCGATTTAATTTATAAACTAGGTGTACCATATTGCATACTAATTTGAAACTACTAAATACCAATAAATAACACATACATTTAATATGGCTTTATTATCATAATCTAGGCTGGATTTTGATCCAAACGTATAGACTGAGCTACACAATTATTTGAAGCCACTAGGAATATCTAATTAATTAGCCAAAATGCAGATTATTATCTACACATATACTTAATCCTTATCGTGATCTATATTGTATAATTACTTAGCGAATAAACTGATTGAATAATTATCCACTTACAAACATTGCAGGATTTTTTATCAAAACAGTGTAAAACTTCATATCTTTTCATGGAAAAGTAATCATAAATTATTAAAAAACGGCCAAGTGCGACTCGGACTCGCGCTCGAAGGGTTCCGTACAATTATCGCAAAAAACGGCATAATAATCACGTTTGTTGTATGGGACTCCACTGTCCGTTTTTCTGTCTATCTCTCTGTCACCAGGCTGTATCTCATGAACCGTGATAGCTAGACTGTTGAAATTTTCACAGATGATGTATTTCTGTTGCCGCTATATTATTTTGGCTCCTCAGATTTTAAATAAATAAAGTAGTAAAAAGTCGAAATTGTGTTAATAATATACTGTTTAATTAAAGCCAGTGAAGTGACCTATCGAACTGTGCATTTTTGTGGTGATCCGTTTGGGTGGAGAAAAGATAAACTAATATTAAACTGTGGTGAAAAATCTTATTTTTTTCATTACGCATGCCCGCCCATTGGGGGAATGGGGACGGGCTATGTGGGACTCCCCGGAAAGTTATTAGTATACCTACTAAAAAATAACCCAGCGGCACTCCCGCATCGTCTGTTTGGAGGAGGACTGGGAAACTGGCACAGCCTTTACGTCCAGTCCTCCGCCGACGACCGCCCGCCTTTACAGCGGGGCCTTCACGCCCCTCACTTAGTGGAGGGGCCCGGGAACGACCACGTGCTCGGCCATTCCCGCCCGACGGGGTGGTGACTAGTGCAATGCAGGCGAGAGGCGCCCCCGCGCCTGTCGCCCGCTAGTCACCACCAGGTGGTGGGAGGAGACGATCGTACAACCGCCTTCTCCCACCCCTTCTTCGCCTGCGGAGCGGTGGCGCGAGAGGATCGTCCTCCCGCGCACGCTCCGCCGCCTACTTTTGCGAAATAA
Source organism: Orthosia gothica (assembly GCA_949775005.1). Classification (NCBI taxonomy): domain Eukaryota; kingdom Metazoa; phylum Arthropoda; class Insecta; order Lepidoptera; family Noctuidae; genus Orthosia; species Orthosia gothica. The sequence goes on from OX459038.1 coordinate 18,296,964, forward strand.
CGACCTCGCAAAAGGAGGCAACCGCCGCCCAGGCCTCCTCACTCCCCAGCATGGAGTTGACCACACTGGGAAGTGAGAGGTCCTGCCCGATCACTTCTTTCAGGGCACGGCGCAGCTCTGCCCAGGCTGGGCACACCTCGAGGGTGTGCTGCGCCGTGTCCTCCGCAGCGCCACAGTTGTGGCACCCCGGGGTTTCCTCCCTCCGGATCCGATGCAGGTGCGTTCCGAAACACCCATGTCCGGACAACACCTGCACTAGACGGAACGAGAGGAAACCGTGGGGTCGCTCGAGCCAGCCCTGCAGGACTGGACCGAGCGCGTCCAGCGTACGACGGCCAAAGGTGGCGGTGGCGAGGTCCTCCGTCCAATGAAGGACGATTGCGTCCCTCGCCTCCCGCCGCACGGCCTCCCGCTCTTCAGGGGCGGGGCGCTCTCCGAGCGCCTTCCGCCGCGCCGTCCAATCGTACACCCTGGCGAGCACCCATGCCTCCAACTCCCAGGGAGGGGTGCCCGCCAGAGTGCACGCCGCCCAGATGGGTGTGCCGTAGAGCGCGATACTTCGCAGGATGCCGGCATACAATCGCCGGCACCGTGCGCTGGGCCCCCCGAGGTTGGGAAGGAGCCATGAGAGGGCGTCCGCGGCCTTCAGCAGGCGCGTCGACAGCCCGCTAAAGTGCGGGCCGAAGCGCCACCTGCTGTCCAGCACTAGGCCCAGATATTTCATCTGGGCCCCCACCCCTATCCGGACGCCCTCCACGACGATGTGGGCGTCTGGAGGGCAGCGCTGCCGAGGCCCGTGAAAGAACATGGCCTCGGTCTTGTTCAGCGCTACCCTCAATCCAAGCTGGCGGATCCTACCTGCCACCAAGAATCCGCCAGCCGAGGCCAAACAGGCCGCCTCCCCAAAGTCCCTCCCCCGGGCAACGAGGAGAGTGTCATCCGCGTAACAGATGACACTCGTGCCCTCGAGGAGGGTGCCCCGCAGGAGCCAGTCGAATGCGATGTTCCACAAGAAGGGCCCTAGCACCGACCCCTGTGGAACACCGCACTCCGCGCCGTAGCGCCTGATCCTGGCCGTCTTCTCCACCAAGAGGACCTCTCTGTCCTCCAGGTAGCTGGCCATGATCGCCCGCAAATATGGAGGCACTCCGTGGTACCGGAGTGCCTCCAATATGGTCGAGTGGGGCACAGAGTTGAAGGCGTTGGCGATGTCGAACGACACCGCCAACACTCCGTCCCCCGACTCGACCGCCTCCTTTACGTGGCCCCTGAGTAGAGCCAACGCGTCGACCGTCGAACGCCCTCGGCGTAAACCGAATTGGGCGTCCGACAGGTCAGGCCCTACCTCCCGCAACTGGCTATTTAGCCGGGTGGCGATGATCCCCTCGAACAATTTACCGACCTCATCGAGCAGAACGATGGGCCGGTATGCCGAGGGGGAGTCCACCGGGCGTCCTTCCTTCCGAAGGAGGCACAACTGCCCCTCCTTCCATTGTTTCGGGAACCTCCCAGCCGTAAGGCACGCGCTAAAGAGGTCCCGAAACCTATCCTCCATGAGGGACGCCGCAATGGCCACCACCCGTGCGGGGACGCCATCCGGTCCAGGGGCCGTCTTCTTCGCGCGGAGGGACAGAAACCCCGCGCGAAGTTCCTCCACCGATACTGGAGGGACCTCCTCCTCCGGCGAAGCCACCACCCCCCCCAGTGGGGGGTTCATTGTTGGTGGGGTGAAGTCGGTCCTGCACGGAAACAGTGACCGAACCACCCCATCCAGCAACGCCGGCTCCAGGTTCTCCGTAACCGGGGGACCAAAGGGGTGTAGTTGGTTACGCGCCGCCTTGTATGGCCTCCCAAACGGATCCCTGTCGAGGCCCTCCAGCATCTCGGCCCTCGCCGAATCCTTGGCGGCGCACATAGCCAACTTGAAGACCGTCCTTGCCTCTAGGTAAGAGGCGTAGAGGCGGTCCTCCCCGGCCTGAAACCGGGCAATGCGCCGCCGACTCCGCGTGTAGGCTCTTCTAGCCACCACGCAGGCGGCCCGGAGCCCCGCCAGCTCCTCCGACCACCAATATACGGCGCGACGGGGAGGCGGACGGCGTGACCGAGGCATGCTGGCGTTGCACACCTCGGTCAGGGATGCCCTGAGCTGGACCGCTGCTGCGTCCACGTCCAGGACCAGCTCGACAGGAGGCGAGAGCCAGTCCTGGAGAAAGGCTGCCTCCTTGGCTGCCTCCCGGTCCAGACGGGTAAGAGCCCACCGCGGGAAGGGAGATTGGCCCGAGCGGGCCGTCCCCCCCCGAAGGCCGGTGGAGATGTCGAACCGCACGTATCGGTGGTCCGACAAGGTCTCCACCGTCTCCACCCGCCAGTTCACTACGCGGGCGGCTAGGGCGGGAGTGGCAAACGAGACGTCAACCACCGATCCTCCCTGTTGCCACACACACGTGTGGACCGCCCCCCTGTTGAGGAGGGACACGCCGCACGAGGCCGCTCAAAATTCGGCGGCGCGTCCCCGGACGTTGCAGGAGGCAGCTGGATTGCCCCAAGCCTCCGACTTGGCATTCAGGTCGCCTATCACGGCGACCTGGCGTGGTGCCGCCCTCCCGGCGACTGCCGTAAGGATTTCGAGGAAGTCTTCGAAATCCCTTAGAGGGCGGTTTGGGGAGAAATAGACCCCCACCAGGGCCGTATCCCCCCCCCCCACGCGGCGGCCCCGTATCCCGGTCCCCTCTCTAGAAGCGAGAGGGGAGGAGAGTCCGTGGAGGACCGCGCCACCAACGCCACCAAGCCGTCTCGATCGCCCAGCCAGGTACTGGGGACCGAGTAAGGCTCGGCGACCACGGCCACGTCCACCAACCACTCAGCCACGGTCTGGATCAGCAGATCCTGAGCCGCTCTGCAGTGGTTGGTGTTCGCCTGGAGGATGCGATGTTCGATTCTACGCATTAATCGGACATCGCACCCCCCTCCTCCTCAGCCAGGCCAGCAGCAGCCGAAAGCCCTTCTTCCGCCACGGCGGCGGTAGCGGCAGGTTTTCTCGGCGCCTGTGCTTTTCCCTTCTTGGGGGGAGGATTGCACATCCTCCCCTGCATTATGTGCCCTGCCGGGCGGCCAACGGCGGCACAGACGGCGCAGTGCGGCTTGGCGGCCTCGCACGTGGCGGACTTGTGGCCCTCCTTGCCGCAGCGGTAGCAACTCTCTGTCCAGTCCACGGTGGATGGACAGAGGGGCCGGGTGTGCCCGACTCCGAAGCACCTGTAGCACCGCAAGGGCTGTGCCACAAGTGCCCGGACCGCACCCGAGCTGAAGCCCACGTTGAGGCGTCCTTTATCAAGGACGGAGGACGGCGGAGACGGCTGGGGGGGAGGTTTTCCCCTTTCCCTTCCCCTTTCCCTTGCCAGTCGACTGCGACTGGCTGGGAGGGATGGTGGTGGGTACGGCAGGGACGACAGCTGCCGTCTTCTTACCCTTGCCTTTGCCCTTGCCAATGACCCTCGTCCAGCCCTGCTGGTTGGTCGGGGTGGTGGCAGGCAGGAGAGGGTCCTCTTCCCTCTTCGAGGTCGGCCCCGGCTCACTTCGCCTCTTGTCCGCCGCAAGAGGCAGCCGGTAGCTCCTTTCAGGCAAGAGCCGGTCCTCAATACCTGCAAGGCAGGCCCTCGTGAAGGCCCTCTCCTCCAATACAACCTTTCGGATGATATCCTCGAGGTTTGAGGCGGAGGGACCCTCTGCCGGCGGTCTCGGCTCGGCCTGACTTGGCCGTGCCGTGGCATCAGCCAGCTTTTGGTGCAGCTGGCTGACCTCCTGCTGCAGGCGATCGACCCTCGCCTTTAGTTGCCGCGTCTTGTCGATCGCCTGGCGCTGCACCAGCTCCCCGACGATGCCGCGCATGCTCGCGGCCCGGCATTTGAGGGCCTTCTGGAAGGTCCCCTTCAGTTAAGAGGACTTTGAAGCGACCTCCACGATCCCCTCCTGGTCTTCCTCAGCCATCCGCTCTAGCTCCAGTAGGGAGTGGTCCGCGTACAGTACGACAGACGCGCCGTACCCGGACTTGGCACGAGCAAGGCACGCCTGCCGCTCCTTAGCAGCAACCTGCTCCTCCAGGTCCTGCTGAAACTGCTCCCGCCGAGCTAGGTCCAACTGGCGTTGGGCGTCTTCCAGACCCACGTCGTGGGTATCCGCTGCCAACGCCGTCACCTTTTTAGCCTTAGCCTTCCTTGAAGGCTCCTTCGCCGAACCCGAGGCCGACGAGCCTTCAGATCCCTCCTTGAGGAAGGCCCGCTTTCGTGAACGAGAATCGATCACCATCGGTCTGGCACTCGACACAACGGACTCGTTGTCAGAGTCCGAATTATCCGCTCTTCCTCCGTAGAAGGTCCGCCCTTCTTCCGACGCTGAAGCGTCACGTTGGCCCTGAGAAGGGCCTTTGGGTTGGCCCTGAGAAGGGCCTTTGGGTTGGCCCTTAGAATGGCCTTTGGGTTGTTTTTTAAAATGCCCGAGGGCGTCCCGCGCAGGGGTAGACATATTCCAGCAATGATCGTAGTATCCGCAAAAGAGTAAAATAAAAGCTACGATCGCACAGCACACTTTAGCCATACCCAGTCTGCCACTTCGTTACGGTGGTCAGAACTGGGACGTTACCAGGGAACACGATCGAGGACGTATGCGCTGTGGGGGGTTCCCCAACTTTATCCCTGACCTACGACAACCCGCAGAGCGCTCGATACCTCCCGCGCAAACCACCGCTGTCCCCGTTGTCGCCTGCGCATAACTCAACGCCCAGCGTATAGCTATCACAAATTTCTACGCTACACGTAAAGTAACTTTAGCGGAGTGGTTTAAGTAGCTACACTTAATCGCACGCCGTGACCACCGGATCGATTCCCACTAAATACAAAAACTTTTTTAACTTGTATACATTTGTCTAGTATTGGTACCAGACAGAACCCGCTAAAAATGAATCCCAGCGACAACAAATTCTCTCACTCTGATTCCGACTTATGTAAGGCGCTTGAATATGGTGGCAACAAGCGTAAACAACCGGAAAGCGAATTTACGCAGGCGCTTAATATAAATATTATCACTAGAGTTTAAAAACACTGACAGAATGGCGCAAGGAGCTTGATGCACGAATCAGTACTATTTCTGATAACGTTCTAAATATTAAAGGCGAGATTGCTGCTATTACCGTGGTGACATCGGAAATTAGAAACGAAATTTTGTCTATTCGCTCGGAGCAATCTCGGCTTACGAATCAAATAACGGAACTTGGTGGAAAATACGACTGCTTATCAAGTGATTTAGCTGCTACAGAGCCACGTTCAATTGTTGTCTGATGAACAGACTGATTTAAAAACGAGCATCGTAAGGCAGGAGGATGACACAAAGAGCTTAATCAATGATCTCATGTTGAAAATAGACTACTTGGACCAAAATGCTAGGCAATGCAACTTGGAGCTGTGTAATGTGTCTGAGAGACGCCATGAAAATCTGCTGTCGATAATAGAAAAAATAGGTTCTAAGGCCAATTTTAATACAAACATCAACGATATTATTGAGCATGTCATTCTGCGTATCCCGAGCGCAACGAGAGGAAAGTACGATATCATATGTTCAGCATACATACCACCGAAAACACCCGAAAGTGTTTATGTTGCATATTTGGAGCTTTTGCAAGCGGTTGTTGAGAGTGGAAGTGTTCAAAATTTCTATTTGTTTGGTGATTACAATCGCCCGACATTGATTCGTTAGCTACTGGAGTTTCATGTTCTACCATACCAGATTTAAATAGCAGCAACTCTCCAATTTCTAGTCACATAAGAATCTTCATGTCCATTTTTAATGCCTACCCGTATAATAATATAAAAAATTCGACCGGAAAGATTTTGGCTTTGGTGATCAGTAATAATGAGTGTTCTGTTATAGCACCCACTGACACACTATTAAGCACAGACCCTTATCACCCACCCTTATGTATATAGGCTTCTTTTAATTTGGGTAACCGAGCCATGACACGTAAATCTACACAGAGGTACAATTACTATAAGGCGAATTACGAAGGAATTAATGGTGATTTGGACAAAGTTGGCTGGGGCGATTTATTTCAAGGGCAGTCTGCTGAATACAAATACATTTTATGAAGTTATTTTCAGAGTTATTAAAACTCATGTTCCCTTAACATTGGTCAAGTCTTCTAAGTACCCGGTCTGGTTTACACCATCATTGATACAAATATTTAAAAATAAAACTAAGGCGTGGTGTAAATGGAAGTTTCAAAATCTATCAGATTACGAACAATTTTCACTATATAGGTCGAGATTACATGTTGTATCTAAAACTTGTTATAACCAATACATAAAGTCAGTTGAGGATAGCATAAAAATTAACACCAAATATTTCTGGAGTTTATCCAAATACATCTAAAAAAATAATAAATAAATAAATATCTAACCGTAAATCCGTAGCTTCCATTCCTTCAACTATGCATTACCAGGGACAGTCATCCAACAATCCAGACGAAATCTGTAATCTCTTTTTAAACTTCTTCTATTCTGTCTATGAGCCTTCCATTCTCAACAATGTGCAGCAGCAGACCTTCGACGATGCAGAGAATAGCTGTCTTGTTAGCAATCTTTTGATCAGTCTTAAACAAGTATACAGTGCTTTGAAATCCGTGGATTGTTCTAAAGGTCCAGGGCCTGATGGCATCCCGCCACTATTCCTTAAAAATACCGCTAACATTTTAAGTCTTCCTCTATTTATTATTTATAATTAGTGCTTGAGCCAAGGGACTTACCCAGAAGTGTGGAAACGAGCCACTATCACCCCTGTCCATAAATCAGGTCCTAGACACGAAATTGAGAACTACCGTCCTATTTCCATTCTGCCGATCTTGTCAAAGCTTTTCGAGAGACTTGTCCACGATCAGCTTTATCCGATTATTCATGATCAGATTATTAAGCAACAACATGGTTTCGTCAAGAAAAGATCTACAACTACTAATCTGATTGAGTATACTGATTATTTATTCAATAATTTAGACACACGTGTACAGGTGGACTCTATTTATACTGATTTCCGTAAAGCCTTTGACAAGGTCGATCATAAATTACTTTTAGGCAAAATAGCATTTAACGGTATTCGTGGCAATTTGTCGTTGGCGTTGGTTTACTTCCTATGTTACAAACAGAACGCAAAAAGTGGTGGTTAATGGTTTCCATTCTAAATCCATAACTGTTTCATCAGGGGTGCCTCAAGGCTCGATACTGGGTCCTTTGTTATTTATTATATTTATCAATGATATTGACATGTGCTTTCTTAATTCTAAATTCTTACTTTACGCAGATGACCTTAAAGTCTTTAGACCCATCAAAACTATTCTTGACTGTCAACTGCTTCAACAAGAACTCAATCGTCTTGCAGATTATTGCCCTAAAAACAAACTCCAACTCAGTATTTCTTAATTTTGTTGTAGTAGCTTCACTAAAAATAAAAATAAATTTAAATATCCCTATGCACACAGTGAAACTCTGGCAAGGGAGAGTTTGATCTGCGACCTGGGAATATTACTTGACGATAAGCTGCACTTAGACGCACATGTTAATAAAATTGTCAATAATGTTTATCGCATGTTCGGCCTTGTGATGAGATCATCTACGGAGTTTAGGCACCCTAGTACATATTTATATCTCTATCGATCACTAGTTAGGTCTCAATTGGAATATGCGGTACCTGTGTGGATTCCCTTTTACAATAAATATAAATTGAGTGTATAGAAAGCATACAATGTAAATTTTTAAAGTCTATGCATTATCGATGCTTAGAAATTTGTTATCTCTCTTATAGTGAGTTACTTAAGAAATATAATCTGCTTTCTTTGAGTTCAAGGCGTACTTTTCTTGAAACTACATTTTTGTATGATTTATGCAATAACTCGTATGATTGTTTGGAAATTGGTAACAAGTTGTGTTATATAGTACCCAGAACATGCCAGGGACGCGAGGTGCGCGCACGACCTGTATTCGCTACTACTTCCAGTCGTACTAATGCCGGCTGGCGTGCGCCTCTTCGTCGCCTTACGAGCAATTTTAGTGAAAAATTCTGCAGTTTGGATCTGTTTGCTTTACCACATGGAAAGTTAGACTCATGTTGCTTAACATACTGAAAAACTAATAATTATGATAATGTTGTTCCACTTATGCGGCACTATCGATGGCGATCGATTTTACCTTATTTTTTAAAATAAAATGAAATGAAATGAAATAAAATATTTTTAAGTAAATATATTTAATTGGCCCAACCTAAATATTCATTTTATTCTTTTTTTATGTGTTGTTATGGCGGCACCAGAAATACATCATCTGTGAAAATTTCAACTGTCTAGCTATCACGGTTCATGAGATACAGCCTGGTGACAGACAGACTGACAGACGGATAGAGGAGACTTAGTAACAGGGTCCCGTTTTTACCCTTTAGGTACGGAACCTCCTTAAAAACTATACATTGCTAATTAGTTTCAGCACAGATAATATAATACTAGCATACAGATGCCTCATCCCATACAAAGAAACCGCGCCGACGTAACTAGCGTTTTTCTTCTGATTAATGTTGTTATTTTTGTAAGTACATCAATCGCGTTCGATCCCATTTCACGGCAATAGATGGTGCTAGCAGCGAATTGCAAGTAATAGGGGGGGGGGGGGGTTAATAGGTTCGTGTTTTTTTTTCTTTAAATACAGTGAAGGTTCGTTTTATAGTTTTTTTATTGCACGTTTTTACAGTTTTTTTTGCACCAAAATGTGTTACAATGGATATTTTAACAATCGAGTGGAATGTCTCAGAAATTTAAAAATGCGCTATCTATTGGCATCAATTTTAAATGATCCGTTCAAATAATCTTTGAAATGTGAATTAAGATCGTAATATTCCATAATTTTGTACTTAGGAGAGTTGATTAAACAAGAACATACAATGTTTATGTTCAATTCCAGAAAATGTTAATTTTACCCACAATTTATTGAATTGTGTGTACATATCGCGCCATCTAGTGAGATTTATTTGAACCAAATTTTTTTTCTTAGCAATGAAACCCCGTGGTTTCAGAAAGATTATGGCTTTACGCACTATACGTCCGTGTCCGTGATTTGAGTTCTGAGTTCAAAATGCTCTGAATTATGATAGATTATGACGGATTTAGTTCAGATGTAGTGCGTAAGCTTCCCTAAAAGAAGTACTACGGCTACTTCGGAACCTAATTTCACGGATACGGATCGCATCTAGTGCGTAACCGCCCTTAAGCTTGATGATGTCGTATTACTGACCGGGTAAAGGCAAATTCTCTTACTATGGTCCTATACATACATCCTCTTACATTTTATTACACGTTATGCTCAGTAATTTTCACCAGCACCATTTTAATTTCCTCTATTATTTCAATAAACAAATAACCCACGCTACGTTTTCTAGGAAGGTAAGCTCGCATAGTTTGCATAACTGCCCTCTACCGGACTATAGACAAACAAAACGTTATCTTCTCCGAGAAATGAGCGCGAATTAATTTAAAATATGAGCCTCATTTGTGTTGATTCTCTAACAATGAGGATTGTGAAATTGCTAATTCTTTCTTAATTACCTACTCAATCATTCGTATTTTTACTCAACTCTGTAATTAATAACATACAGAATTTGAACCGCCTCATTGGTCTAGTGGTCGGAAGCGCTACTGTTGAGCAAGAGGTCCTGAGTTCGATTCCTTGGTCGAGCAAAGTGTAATTGGGTTTTCCATCTGGAATTTCTCAGCAGCAGCTGGCATTTTGGATTGGTCCCTTATTACATGGGACTTAAACTTGGTTGCCAAAATGTGGATGTACTATAGCCGGTGTACCTCTGCCTAACCCCTCGAGAAATACAAGTGTGATGTTATGTACAATTGCAACGTTTCGCTTATAATTGCCTGCCTGTGTTAAATAAAAAGAGATGTTCCAGAAATGTATAGAGCCTGGGCCAGCATTAGGTACACTACATGTAAAAATCTCTATATAATATAGTAAACGCTTTTTATTGTTTCTGTCAAGTAGTGCAACACAACATGAAATTAAACATAAACATTTGATTACGTTTCTTGGTAATATCTGCGTAAGCTAAAACAACACTATATCAATTGCAAGAGAGAAGCAATCAATCAGTGTCCGTAATAGTAAACTGGGTTGCAAAATAAAACAATCCCTAGAAACTCCGAAACATATCCCATTCAATGTCAAAGCAAAGAAAGACTCAAAGACATCACTTCTTAAAACTGTCAAAGTCGTCAAACGTCATGTCAAACACAACTGTCATGGCTGACCTAAAAATAGGGTTATCTTATTAAAAAACTTTTCAAATGATTGTTTGTACGCCTGTACCCTTATTCAAATTAATGCGTTAGTTTGTTTATGGAAATCGCCTATTTTTTTTCATTTTTGTCTATGTAGTGTACACATAGTGCTGGGCAAAATCAAACATCTCCTTTTCTGTCAAAAATCAGGTAGGCCTCAAATAAGGATAAAAAATGTTATGTCATGATTTTAATTAGGTATGTGTTTATCTTCCATTTATCTTTCACCAAAATAAATGAAAACAACCGTCTTGAAAATTTCCTGTATCATTAGCCATATCAACCAAAGCGGAAAAAATATGTCTTTGCTCGTGCAATGAAACATAAACATTTAAATATTTTTCTTTAACTCAATTGATGATTAAATAATATTTAAACAAACGTACCTGTTATTTAAATAAACATAATATTTAAAGATAATTTTATAAAATAAATATTATACGGTTGGGATAATTGGCTGTGTTAATTTCCTACTTAACATTGTCAGTAGTAAGAAAAACTTTATCACAAAAAAATTACGGACTTCTAAAGCAAAACACTAGTACGTGCCAAAATAACTTGCGGTATTGAAAATGATAAAAACAAGAGGTACCAAAGACACCGACTTCCAAAACGAAAATTTTATTTTTCTCTTTTTAGTTTTAGTACCCTATCACTAAAAAGTGAGCAAAGTCTATAGTTAGGTCGTAGTAACTATTAAGTAATATGTGGTAAGGTTTTTAAAAAAAGTTTGTGTAAATACTTAATTTACAGATTTTTGCTGTTTGTCACTAAGGAGTTCAGTTGTATGTTCCATATCTTGAAAACGGGATCCTGCCGTTTTGCCGAAAAGATTTTGACAAAATTCCACTATCCAAACCAATTTTGCCAACCTTTTTTTATACCAAAGCAATATTTGGAATGATTTTGGTACTCACATTTTCATTTGGTAAAATTTTTACTTGGCACAATATTACCAAGGATAGTGTCATTAAGTCATTTGGTCTTTATTCAAATGATTTATTACAGCAAACAATCCTTAGACAATAAACGTTTGGTCAAATGATTTGTTATGACAAAAAATATAAAGGCAAAATTTCGATATTTTGGGAATTATATAAACCAAAATGAAATTTTATTTTAATATAATCATTTATTTAATACAAAATATTTTTAACTTACAATTTTAAATTTTGCAATGCAACAATGCATGGTAGATTAATGGCAATTTCAATAATTATGGTCAATTAATTATTCCAAGAGCGAGCGAAGCGAGCTCGGGAGCTGAGGGCACCCCGACACGGATAGGTTAGGTTCGAAGGAGATGACGGGAGCTGAAGTGAGCGAGCAAAGCGAGCGAACACAGCGCCCGACATCTCCTTCATGTTAGGTTACTTTAGACCCTGCAGACAGAAATAGGAGCCCCGTCGACTTTGTTTCTTAAATAGTAATCGTACTCACACATTAATTGTAATTTCGTTAATTAATCGTCTCGTTTGGGTTCGGGGGTTCGGGGGTTCGGGATCATTTTCGTGGTTAATTGTATTGTATTGTATGGTTGTATCAATTGTAATTTAATTTATATATTCTTTGCAATTGACATAAATAGATGCAATTTTTTTGTCATTGATTAAGCAATTGACTGAATAGAAATTACTAAGTAAAACTGACGAAACTAAATATTTGACTTATTTTATTTTGCGTAAAATGTGTTTTTCAACTGAAATATTTGACTACTATTTCGGCTAAAAATTGGTAAAAGTTCTAGTTGGTAAACAAGTTATTGTTTAAACGTTCACTTGCCAAACATTAGGTATGCGTTACAATTTTTTTTGAATAGATTTTTTGCTAAGTAATAATTTGGCAAATGAAATTATGCGAAAAATTTTTTGGGTAGTGAAAATTTGACAAATTCCTTCCGGTCAAACAAGGGAGACCTCTTGAAAACTTCTGGGCCGATTTTGATGAAACTTGTACTGTTCCCTAAGTTGAAATATTATATGATTAAGTATCTTTCAAAAATAAAAAAGAATGATCACGATCTGAAAACTAGTTTCGGAGATATGCGTGGACAAACATACATACATACACTTATGAAATTTGGCACACGTGTTTATAAGCCTATACAGTGTAGCATATGTGAATCTTGTGCAATTCCAACAATATTACATATATACGTGTCGAATTGATTACCTCCTTTTTTTTTAAGTCGGTAAAAATAGCGTACTTGCTACATAAACCAACTTGTAAAAAGAACCCTTTAAGCCCATCAGATACGCTGTTCACATGAGTTTTCCATGTTTTACCGACTATTTCCCATTGTATATCAATCTTAACAAAACAATTCAGTTCACTCTCAAAACGTTGAATTGAAAGCAAAAAAATCTCAATATCGACATTTTCATGCGTTGAATTGTTCCGGGCTTAGACTGTTAGGGATGTCAGTTTTCTGTTTATTTTTATCTGAACTAATATTATACACAGTTTGCAGTTTTTTTAAATTTTGGTTTGTTGCTGGTAATCTCTGGTAGTACTGATCTGGTGGCAAAAGTCCACTGAGAGAAATCTTCACTGTCACTTTGTGCCATTTAGGCTGCCTATTTTTCATATCAAAAAAATGCGCATTTCCTGTGAGTATACAGGAATATAGTCGGGGGAAAGACCTAGTTGATGACTTTACTAACGGTATCGGTAGAACTGGCTTGATAGAACAATAATTAATTATAATAGGAGATAAAATTGAATTTATTGTATTACCAAAAAGGTGTATAACGGTTGGGTTAGAGTACCTTAGAGTTCAATACCGAATGCTGAAAAGGGAAAAATTGATAGGCGAGTCTGAATCGTTCCTTGCCGGCTGTTTGAATATCCCCAATGTTAAAATAGCCGTCAGAGATATTTCGGCTAAATATCGATGTTCTATGATATGACTGTAACATTGTCTTGAAGATTAAGATACATTTATTTGTTTGAACATGTGTGACATGATGTGAATTAGAGTCAGTGCAAAATATAGTCAATAATTCAACATACAATTAGAGTCAGTACAAAATGTAGTCAATATTAATTACAGACAAAATATGTCAATATAGAATAAAATCAAGGAGTATTTGTGGAACTGCACATATTTATTATCAATACATTAAATATCTAAAGATAAACAACCCAAGTATTGACACAGTTCAACAAACACGTCTTTGAGTATAATATAGGTATCATCTTTATCAGCACTTCAGCCGAAAGACGTATTCTGCTGGACATAGGCTTTCCTCAGGAGTCGCCACATTGACGGTTTCTGTGCGTCTCTGTTTCAGCAGATTTCCGCAACCCCTTCCATGAATAGCATAAATATAGGTTTACATGTCTACAAAAAAAATAAGGAAAACCAACATCGATTCGCTCGTTTATTCGTCATAAAGACAGTTGCTTATGTTGAAGATAGCGAGATGGGTGTTTGACATGTCAAGGGGTCACAAAAACATTGATTTTTTATTGGTTTGGCAGTCTTTCCATAACCACAAAAATAGGGACTGTTTATAAAGTAGAGGCAGTAAATACTGATCTTCTGGTTTTTCTTTCTTAGATTAGAATAAGTGCATGATTACAACACATTTCACAGTGTAAATTTATGATTAAAATTGAAAAGTGCATCAAAATCATTGTTAGAGAAATGAATGAATAGTTAATGAAGGTTTTAGATTAGTTTAATTTTAGGCTTAGTTATTTGTAGTTTTTGATTTAAGTATTTTTGTTTGTAGTAGTAGTATTTTATAAACTGTATATACTTGTCGCAACAAGGGTGGCCGAGAGATGCAATCCATCGGCAAGTCAGGGTGTATTTATTGCCTTTTCATATTCACGATTGTACTCACACAAATTATTCGATACACTGAGTTTATTCGAATAGTCACAACTCACAGTTACAAACATGCTTACTACAATTACGGATCAAGGTAAGCAAATAAAGTAAAACTGACCGAAGATCTGTGGGGAATGTCCATCAAAGTTTGTACCTTCATTATTCAGACTATAGCGTCGTACTTGGCTTTGATTTTTAGGGTTCCGTAGCCAAATGGCAAAAAACGGAACCCTTATAGATTCGTCATGTCTGTCTGTCTGTCTGTCTGTCTGTCTGTCTGTCTGTCTGTCCGTCCGTATGTCACAGCCACTTTATTCCGAAACTATAAGAACTATGCTGTTGAAACTTGGTAAGTAGATGTATTCTGTGAACCGCATTAAGATTTTCACACAAAAATAAAAATAAAACAATAAATTTTGGGGGTTCCCATACTTGAAACTAAAACTAAAAATATTTTTTTTCATCAGACCCATACGTGTGGGGTATCTATGGATAGGTCTTCAAAAATGATATTGAGGTTTCTAATATCATTTTTTTCTAAACTGAATAGTTTGCGCGAGAGACTTTGCCAAAGTGGTAAAATGTGTGTCCCCCCCCCTGTAACTTCTAAGATAAGAGAATGATAAAACTAAAAAAAAAATATAATGTACATTACTATGTAAACTACCAGCGAAAATTGGTTTGAACGAGATCTAGTAAGTAGTTTTTTTTAATACGTCATAAATCGTAAACCGCAATTTACCAAGTACGGAACCCTTCGTGCGCGAGTCCGACTCGCACTTGGCCGATTTTTTAATTTGTGTGTAGATCAAGGAGTCTTTCCGGATCGAATGAAACATAGTAAGGTTATATCACTTTTTAAATCCGGGGACAGTAAAGACACAAATAATTATAGACCAGTGTCCGTGCTGCCGGTTTTCAGCAAGGTATTTGAAAAGATAATGCTAAATCAAATGCTACCATCAGCCTATTAATGTTCCCACTGCAGGGACACAGGCCTCCTCTCTGTGAGAGGGAATGGGCCGTAATCCACCACGCGGGCCCAGTGCGGGTTGGTAGATGTCACATGTCTTCGAATTTGTGGTTCTAGGACATGCCAATCAAATGCTCATTCATTTTAATACGAATAAAATCCTGCACAAGAAACAGTATGGTTTCACCAAAGGTCGTTGTACAACCGACGCTGGTGTCACCTTATTAAAACAAATCTTTGATGCGTGGGAGGAGGGGCAAGATGCCATAGGTATTTTGTGCGACCTGTCGAAGGCGTTTGATTGCGTTGATCATGAAACATTGCTTTTAAAACTTGAGCATTACGTAAGTATTGTTGGACCTGCTGAAGACTGTATGAATGTATTTGTGTTGCATAAACTCAATTTATTTTTGTATTATATAACTGCACAGCACATATGTGAGTACTATGTACCAACTGTAAATCTACCATTTGCTGTACTTTTGTTTCGGTCGTTGACTTCAGTGTGCCCTGGCAGTTGATAGTGTGTCATGCTCTCTCTAATGTCTCTCTGATGGTGGCACGTGTGTTGGATCATTCGGTTCCCTTCATGATGGTTGAGCTGAGTGGTGCCGATCCATGTGTCATGTTCGTTAACGGGCGCCATCAGTTGGGATTGGTCATAACTTAGCTGCCTCCGCCTGTTTTTAATTACCTATTTATTGTATTTTAATTGTTTGTTTTACTGTAGAAGCTTGTAAGTGCGTTACTTTTTTTTTTTTTTTCATCGTTCTCACATAAAAAGTTATTTTTTTTTTCAACGAGATAATGTTTTTTTTTTTTTTTTTTTTTTTTTTTTTTTATAACCTATAGGCTCGCGCTTGACCACAATCTCACCTGATGGTAAGCGATGATGTGGTCGACGGTGAAACACGCTTGCCTAGAAATAACCTATTCACTCTTGACTTAAAGACCCCTAGATTGTAGCTATCGGGAAACACAGAACCAAATACCAAATACTTGTAAAACACATTTTTTTTAAAAGAGTAAGTGTGGAGTTTCTTGTCCATTCTTCTCCACAACAAGCTACATTTCCGAATAGACGGTAGAATCAATAATTTTTTTTTTTTTTTTTTTTGACCTTAGAAAGTGCCGCTTAATAGCCTAATTGAATAAACAAATTTTGATTTTGATTTTGACCGACAGTGATTCTACGACGTCTTAGCTCTAAAGCGGTCAGTACTCAAGTACTAAACTGCCATATTCTGCTGCCGACAACTACGGCATTGCGTAGTTGTTCTTGATTTGCCGCCAGGGGCGAGATTGTGATTTGTTTTGACGTCCGTACTATTGACTAAACCCGAAATATTTTTATCTTTGTAAATAAAACAAGTCATCTGATAAATACTCATGTTACTTATGTACAATATATACTCTCAATTAATTACGCAAATAAAATAATTGTAAGAAGGTGCGGTGGTGTATCTGTGTATTTTCATTTTGGTAATCTGTTTATTACTTATAGTCCCTAATTAATGAAGACAACATAAGGGATCCATTACAATTATCACTGTCAGTGTTTTCCATTACAGTTCATTAAAGTAAAAATAAACTCTTTTTACCATTTCAATCTGTATTGATATATTTTTAGGAAAAGAATTACTTGAACTTTTTTTTAAGGAGGGGCATTTGAGGACATTGCTGAAGAATGAAATAAGTGGAAGGGAAAGCCAGCCGTTTATATTAATAATAGGCTTTTTGACTCAACATATAGGTATGTGGTTCATTAACCTGATTGAGTAACCCAAATCGAATTGCACTTTATTCACAACAGATATAACTTACCTATCATGTAACACAACCAGAACTCAGAACACAGGAAACTGATGAACAATGCACAGATTATTCGAGTGATAACCCTGAAAAGCCGCAGACAGGTATTGCGAACTGAGCAATTAACTTTTCAGGTAGATCTTTCCCGGCATGAAATGGAATAATAACGGGCAATGCTAGCCGTTTTGATATTGGACGAGGTTTTTGTACTTAGAACTGATATCAAAAGTTTTGGTCTACGAATTTTAATAGTATGTTTCTTTTTTCATTTACTGAATTTGATGGTATATTTAAACGTCACGGTTGGAATTTTTCTTGCTGGATCGAATCAGAAATGTAGAGATCTGAAAGAGAACCAGGGTTACCGATATAGCCCGAAGAATTGCCAAACTTAATTATTATAAACTAAATAGTTACCGGAAGACGTTGCGTTAGAAGGTCTCCCACCATGTGACCTGGTGAAAGAATTCGCTAGATGCAGGATGCATGGGACAGGTCAATGTGGCGCTTGGGGTAGGCCAATGTCCTTAAGTCTTATATCATTGGCATCATATCAGGCGTCTTTCGGCTGATATGATGATGATGATGATGGTAAACGTAGCAAAAGTATTGTTATTGTTGAAGTTTGCGTTCTGTAGTTTTTGGCTACCTCAATGGGAAATAGGCGTGAGTTCTTGTAAGTATGTATGTAATTATGTAAGTATGAATCACTCGAGGAAATAATCATGGTATCAACTTATTACCTATGTATGATGTTATTATAACGGAAATTGTAATATTAATAAGGAAGTTAAAATTATATTTGTTAGCAAAAGAGAACGCTTTACTATTTAATAGCTCATATATAAGATTTATTTATTTATTTATTTTATTTATTTATTTGGGGAAAACAAACAGTGACACATTACATTTTACAACTTAGTATTACAACAATTACGACCAAATGTGCAACCAACTACATTTCCCACGGAATACATATAAGAAAAAAAATAATTCCATGCGATTTAAATTAAAACCCTACAATAGTCAAAATAATACAAAAAAAAACATGATCTAAATTAAAACATTAAATATCAAATTAAAAACATTTAAAAATCAATATAAAAACTTAAAAATCAAATTAAGAACAATATGAAAAATTTAAAAAGAAACATTAAATTAAATATCAAATCAAAAGAAATTAATTAAATAAGAAGTCAATAAACATTAAATACATAACATTAGAAATTAAAACATAATAAAAATTGTCTAGTTACATTAATAATAATAAAAAATAAAAAATAAAACCATTAAAAAATAACAATTATAAAATAAAATGTCAAGCTGCATCAAATATACTTAAATAAATCAATTGAATAATAAGATAAGTTTGAGTGAATAAAGAGAGGTTTAATTCGTAACTGATACCTATTTTAACAGCACTAAAAATAAAACCATCCAAAAATATATGTTTCACTCCTCTCTATCTCCTTCCAACAAAACCATAAAAATGAGAAATAATTATTGATAGCATGCATCTCCTCGTAAAGTGTTCATTAATTATTTTTCGTACTAACACTAATGGATAGACAATTTAATAACAAACATTTTTGTTTTCTTGAAAGACTAAAAAAAACAAAAATTAAAATCGATTTTATAACGTATTTATTCTACAATCTGGGCGTATTCACTACTTTAATTCATGCGCCAACAGTGCCGCCAGGCCAATAGGAATAGTAATAATATCTCATGCTGATTTTTTGGTCAGGGTACCAGCTTAAATCGAGAAAAAAGTCAGTCAAGTCAACATAAATAGCTGAACACATGGTTTTTATTTTTTATTTTACTGATCCCTTAGTTCAAGTTATGAGAAGGGAATTTCAAGTTATTCGTGGTAAACAAGGAGGTGTGGAGGGTAATATGTCGTGGTGGACCAATGGCTAAGACCTCGCCTCTCGTGCTTGAGGTCGTGGGTTCAAATCCGGGCAAGTACCATTGTGACTTTTTTCAATTCATATGTACTTTCTAAGATTATCTTGGACATCACTGACAACGGTGAAGGTGAACATCATGAAGAAACCTGGACTTATAGTATGTTTATCTTAAATTTGTGCTCCATCGGTGTAATTGCTGCAAGGCGTTCCAATGCGAGGGTAAACGAAAAACTTAACTTAAAGTTGAAACAACACAGTTTTATACTCTGAAAGATTGCCAATAATACATTATTAGTTAACCAGCATTCCGCTTCGATCAATTATAGGCCCGTATTAGTACCGCATTCAGTTTGAAATATATTTTATAGCTACCGTACCCATCTATTTACTCGAATTAACAACAAGATAGGTAATCTTCAAACAGCTTTCTGATTTACAAAATATAAATCATTATGTGTGGTTTGTATTTCAAATAATCATAAGCTTGTACCTCTTTATTATGTAGGTATCATTGTGAGGTTTTACAGGATATCAAATAGTAATCTTGATTTTTTTAACTAGTAAAGCCGTGATCTTTCATTGATCAAAATTTGATTGCTTTTGGCATTCCTTATAACCCATTATGCCAAATTCCACACTCCTCAATGGGCGCAAAATACAACATTTTCTAGTTACGAATTAGTAGGATTCAAATACTTAAAATTTGATATAGATGAGTCCCGCTCAAAGCCAGTTATTACATAGTGAGACAAAATAAAAAGTGTAGCGTAATATCTGCATTAAAATCTTGAATTTTAATAGATTGGCTGCTCTTGGGTAACAATCTTCATATACCTAGGTATCTACTCTTAACAACAATTAGGTTAATACCTACCAATTGTTTGCACAATCGTACTAATCATGTAACTTGTCAATCCATATTTGCAATAACCCAACATACACAGTATGTACTCATAACATCTTTAGCATATTAGCACCTTGCCCTATATACTACCTGTACCTAAGTACTTATCACACGTCTTGGTTGCGGTTCCCAAGCGAGATTCTGACCAAAGCGAAGCGCTAAAGGGCGTACCGCAAAGTAATTCAGACACCAATAGTGTCTTGTTTTTATGCTTGATAATAAAGGATTAAATGCCTTTAGTACACTGGAGCCTTCGCGAGGGTGTGAATGAGGTGAGCTCATGCGTTGGTGTAGTAACCTAATTTGTTACGGATCAATGAAATAAGATGTGGCATCACGCACAATATTTAGCTTTAAACAGGAGATGAGATGCCTATGCCTTGCCTTCTATACCTTGCAGTTTATACTAAGGTTTAACTTTGTGAGAGACTGGTGCCTAAGAAAGGGTTCAATACGAACCTGTATTATAAGGTCGCCAGGTCCCACCCGCAGCCATGACATTCTGATTGAAAGAAAATTGCAAGAAAAATTAGCTTCATAGACATGGATATAACTAGACGAAATGGATGAATATTTATAACATACCGTAATTCCTCCCGGGCCTCAGAAAGTACGGTTAGCCGTTGGTCGCGGTAATTTGTACATCTTGAAGGCGATTTTACCCCATTGTTAACGCTATACTAGCCGTGCGCCCGCTGAGACCCAGAATACCAATATTAAACCACCTTTTGTACAGATTTGTTTACAAAATATTCTTTGATTTACATATACTAATTCAGTTATGAAGAAACTCTAGCCGTAATTTTTCTATATATAAATATTTGTAAACATCCAAGTCGTTTTGGAGGAGTATCCAAAAGTAGCGAAAAAAATATCGTGTTTTTAATTATTTTTTCAAAACAACTATTAGTTACACGAAAAAACCATGTTTTACAAATAATGTATATAAATCAATAATATATTTTTTTCAAACCTTTTAACTTAGCCGTTACTTAAGGTTTTCGGCACTAAAGCAGTGGAAAGCTCTTAACAGTAATAACGGGTAATCAGTCAATCTGACACCAGTCCTAACAAGGTGTATCGTCTTACCCAGTTACTGGGTCATGAAAGTGGTCAGATAAGC
The DNA here is from genome assembly GCA_949775005.1 of Orthosia gothica. NCBI lineage: Eukaryota > Metazoa > Arthropoda > Insecta > Lepidoptera > Noctuidae > Orthosia > Orthosia gothica. Next base: position 18,317,896 of record OX459038.1, read on the forward strand.
AGTCACTTGTAAGGCTATGCAGATTGATAATATTTAGTTTTAATACCATAAAAATCAGATTTTGATCTTAGATGTAGCATCGACCTCTACCACGGGAAAATTTCCACTTGTAAAAGGTGCACGGTTCTTTCTTCTTTCTTTCTTTTCTTAAAAAAACGTTGCGTTGATCTAGCATTGGTACATGAAAAATTACAGGGAATTAATGCATAAAATAGCGGCTATGTTTGCGCTGTCCAAATTAAAGCGCTAATGATTATCGATAATGCCCTATAAAGCCTTCATTGCAATAATAATGGTCGATAATACACAGTTTCAGCAAATGTGTAAATGTAAAAAAAGTAAAAATGTGGTGAACTGTTAAATATTTTAGACCGCAGAGCTAAACCGCAATATAATTGCTTTAATGATATTCATTAAAAAAACTATAGACTGTCGATGCAGCCCTCTGCAGCTTTACAATTTATGGTTCGACATTTATTCATCATCATCATCATCTATAGTCTGACTACGGTATAGGCCTCTCTTTTGCAGCTTGTGGTAACCTCGTTAGATTCTTCCCACGATAGAAACAACGTTACCTCACCACCCAACGACGACCTCACCTGTAAGTTGGTGTACCTATGAGAGTCATTATAATTTGATTATGTAAAAAAAACAGCTTTTAGAAAATTACAACTTACATGTTATAAAATAGTATATTATGCAACTAGTGAATAAAAGACGGATTTAATGCGAGGGCCATAGATGAATCACGAGCAAGTGAAGGATTCTAACGACTGTATCACGACCGTAGGGAGTGATCCATGATGATTGAATCACGAGCATAGCGAGTGATTCAAGTGATAGAATCATGAGCGACGCGAGTGATTCATGGCCCTCGATATAAATCCGTTTTATGCAAGAGTTGCATACTCTATTTTATACCATGACTTCGAGAAAAAGCAAGATCTAAGCGAAAAGCAGGAATATTACGAGTAATAAATAAATGGTTTATTTCCTTAAAAATCTACAAAAAATGTGAAACCCAGACCCCAGAGCTAGGTGCTGTTACCTGTGTTTCAGGGGACAGTTAACACCTCCGTAACTTTAAATAATTATAGATGCACCATTGCAATTAATATTAGATTTACAATCCAAATAAGTATTCAATAATTATCCTAGACTAAAATCAAAATCAGTATTAAAACCCTAAATATAAAAAAATCTCAAAATTAAAATCGAAGAAGGAGTTTGAAAGTCGAATATTCTCTGCACAAGAAGTTTGTATCGAGTATTTTTTGCGCAAGGAGGTTACATAGCATTGCGATGGACGTCTAATACATTGGTGTGTTCCAAATTCAAACTCTAAAACAGTGATTAAAAGTGCTTTTTATTCACTGTTTTCAGTGAATAAAATAAGCTTTTTAGAGGAGGAATGGTATAAAGTAATGTTCATTGTTGTTTTACACTCAATAAAAGTAAAATTCTCACAATATTTGCGACTCCATTGAAAACAAAAAAAGCCGTGCATTTTCCTATTTATGTAAGAGTACCTATAGAACGTAGAGTGCATTGCAGTGTACACTGTTCCTAACATGGCAATGTAAAATCGGGAACAGAGTTTTAATGTTTGTTAAAATATTTTAGTAAAGTCAACAAGGAGCGATGTTGTTTTACTGAAATATTTACAGTGGTCGTAGTTTTAGGATAGCCATTTGTTTTTGTCTTATTTTCAATTCACAAAAAAAAATAAGATTGAGAGTATTTTGTCCTTGAGCGTACTATTTCAGTAGGTACCAAAAAAAAATTCATTGTTTCTCTTCTATACGGTAACCTAATATTTTTCTTTCTACTTAAGTAGGATGTTTGATTGTGTTTGAAGTTCTGCGACTTTTCCAAGTGGAATTAATCTTAATTATTGTACCGCTTTGTTGTTTGTAAATATAACTCATAAAATTTTCATCTACGGATCTTGTGGATAACTTACTGTCTTAAAAAAACTTCAAAAAATATTTAATAACGATAGTACAGAGTTAAAATTCTCAGTACCTATACAGAGCTCGCATTTGCTACTATTCCGGTTACTTTATATGCCGACAGGAGGCAATTACGTGGAGCCAGTATCGAAGAAATGTTAGTGTCTAACTACTCTATCAAATACATTCATAAATACTTACGCATGATACTACCTACGCTTAGGCTTACACCATCGAATATTCAGCATCTAGACACGTGCCTAATGTTAGCTATTTCTTTCCGGTATTTGGAATCGGGGTACTGCATTTTATTTACTGCTCTTGTATACCTACGGTAAAACAACCACAATGTGGGTCCCGAAAAATGTCCGGTGACACAGCAGCAGGCCCAGGTGAAGATAGCAGGACAAGCTTGAGGATTGCTGCACAATAGTCCTAATCCTGGAGGATTGTAAGGAAGAAAGGGAGGTTTTTGCCTTACAGTGGGTCAGAACAGGCTGAAAAAATACCTTTAATAATAAATAATATTACGCTTAATCAATAGTCAATAGTCGACGGCTGATACCTACATTTATATTTTCATTGCTATAGTAAAATTGTTACCATTTTCTGAGTACCTACCTACCTTTCCCTACTCAGGGACCTTATTATTTACTAACTGAAATCTGTTATTGACTGTCTGGGAATGGGAATGAAATAAATCATGGCGACCTTTTAGTATTATTCGGCTGGAACGACCCTGATAAATAACGATCTCCTGTACACCAGATTGTTTTTCATGCTATTATCTTATTATTTATTTCATGCCATTCATGTTTGTACATAAGTCAGTATGGTATAGGATAATGCATTTAAGATAAATAACAAATCAGTTTTCTCCCTCTCAATGTTATCCCATAATTTGGACTCGGTTCACTTCGTTGGTTCTCTTCGTTATTCTTCGTAAGACATGTCTGTGCTGGATCGTCGGGATATCTTCGTTTTATACCTTCAGATCTTCGAAGAACAAATCATTTCTACAAAATAACCAGTTTGTAAATCAGCATGGTAGACCAATAAAGAAAAACTTTGTGAAATATGTATGTTTACAGACAAAATAGCATCTACTGGCACAAAATCAAACTTTATTTAGGTTTGAGAGAGGAGGAGGAGAGAATCTGATAACACATATCCTAAAAAAGACTATCTACACCTACATCCACGACCTTGCCTGCGTAAGACAACAAAAATGTTTGCAAAACCTACTAAGCCCAAAGTGTCAACTCAAAGACGCTAACCCAGACAAAACTGTCAAAACAAAAACGCCCAGACGAGGTGTAAACAATAAAGCAACACAAACAAACACACGTTTGAAATCAAGCAAGTCTCCATTAGTTCGATCCGCATACAATGTCCGAACAACTAATGAACATTGAACACCTCTCGAGTCTATCCCCTCTTGTTTAACAAACTACTCTCATACTTGTCAGCCAGAGGAAACCAGCGACAAGAAATGTTCCAGTTAACAACTACTGGCAGGGTGGCAGGCCGACTACTACATTGTAAGTTACAGATTATCTCGACTGTCCTATTCCATTATTTTGTTATTGACCAATTATTTTGCTGAGACCTCTTTTATTAGTAAACGGATCACGGAGAAAATTTATGAAGCGAGAATGTGGTGAAGTGAGTTACTGATCAATCTTGTCAGGTTTGAAGGATTGAGGTGTAATCAGATTCTAGGTCCTTTTATTGCGTAATTTAATTTTGAACATATTATTGTTAGCTAAATAAATGTACAAACAAGTATCTCAAGCACAAGTACAACTAAACTGTTTATGCAAATAACGCTAATTTAAAAGACAATGAAGCTTCTGATGGACCTAACCCACTTAAACGATACTGCAATTCGTTAGCTTTAATTTCATTAATCAAAGTGAGAATTTCAGTCAGAGTCGTAAAACTTGGGGCAAAGAGAGAAGTCGGTGTCCGGTTAATGACCCAGAACCCGCTGAATCTAAGCGGCAACATCAAATCACGGGCAGCTTCCGTCTCGAGGGACAATGTCATGCATACTCGTACCTCCAAACCAAACACATAAAAAAATACGGTACGATATACCGAGACACACTCACATACGTACGCACCCGGTACAGGCGATGCCAGTGGGAACGAATAAAAATAAAATAAGACGTATAGGTAAAAATAGTGTATATTTTCAGCAATTTGGGTAAGTGGTTACCCTAGATATACTGTCGTAAACAGTAGATTTTTATGTCGAGCTCGATTGATGAATACACTGTATTAAGAAACCATAAATTTTCATTACTTACTAATGGAAATGTTGCCTACTGTCACTACTCAATTTGGGGGCAATTTATGAACAATAAGAACAGTAGTGCTATAATAAAAGAGTAGACTATAACGATACTTTTTATTACACGTCCAATACATCAAAGAATTAGGAATCGTAAAACAATTTCATATTTGATGATATCATACATGAGTATTACATACATATACGTATTTTCCGGCAATTGATGAAAAGCCTTTTAATTACAACTGTTCTCAGAATCAGGAGCCAGTTTCATTCTTGACGAGTCATTCAGACTCTGACTGACATTAGCGTAATAGCATCGAGCAGGTTTGGTGTCATGAGATGACCTACAATGCTTGACGTGACGCTTTAGTAGTTAGAAGATATTTGGCAGGTAAAAATAGTACCGGCAGCTGTTCGCAGTCTAATAGTGATAAGGTCAAATTTAGCTTTCTAATTATGAGTCGCACAGTTTTTCAGTACTAATAATTCTGTTTGATTTGAAAAGATTTCATTACAACTCTGTCTTTAAAGCCCTTTAAATACAAAAAAATAAAAGCTTTTGAACCATAGTAGGTATGTACCCATGTTTATACCAAAGGAAGTGGGTTTGCGTGTAATGTACTCCGAAAAATGGCACGGATTTGTTTTACGACTGAGATTCATTCGAGCGATAGACGTTTTTCATGTCGCCCGGATAAAAACTCCGAGGTACAAGTTAGCAAAACTGAAAGTAATGGATGTGATAGGGAATTGACGGGCATGTCGAAAATAAAAACAGGAATGATTTTATATAGAAAATTCTCGATATATTTGGATGTATTTATGTTCGCGCAACGCTGAAATGTCAGGATGTAAACGGCTACATTTAGCATTCTGCATGTTTTTTTTGCCATACCTATAATTAGTGGAATCAAATATAAGAGCTCAGAATGTTAGGACCCATTAATATTAATGTCTTTTGTGCTTATTGGCCTTGTTTTTTCTGTCTCCTGCTTGATAAAATATGGAGGAAAGTAGCAATTTTTTTTCCTACTGCTCTGTTATTATTTTCTGATTAATTTCGATGGGGGTCCAAGACAGTTTAATTCATTGTGTGGGACTACGTCGAGCTTCATTGCCTCGGCGCTTTTCTGGTAGTCGCCACTGTTGATTCTGGCTTTCAGGAGTTGCAGTGGTTTGGGAATATTGCGGTGGGATCCTGCATAAATGGGAATCAACTTGCCATGCGCCTTTGGCCAACTGCATTACTGGCGTCAGCTTCCAGTCTCACCGTATGTATCTAAGTACCAGTATTTAACATGATTCGTCTGCCTATCTAACTTCAATAACCCAGTAACTGGGTAACACAATATCTTTTAACAAGACTGGTGTGAGATTTCCTAGGATCCGACTATCTGTAACGATTGTCAAAGATCTTCAAAAGCATCCTGCATGAATGTAGGTACACTGCATAAACCAAAAAAACCTTATGGGATTTTCCATACCTAAAGTTATGAACTTCTATTCCCACTCCTTCTCTGTTCATGCAGTACGACTGTGAAACTCACTTTCACCTAAAATTCATGATTTTCTATTGAAATAAGCAGTGCCTTTGTGATCTTCTATCTGTATTATTTATTTTCTCTGTTAAGTGTTTTGTGTGTACATAAATAAATAAATCAACTTCCATAATAACTTTCAACCCTTATTTAACCCGCTTACGGAGTATGCCCAGTGATCCTTCCTTAGTCTCTTTAGTTGGGATTAAAAAAAAATATCCAGTGGTTTAGAAAATCTATCAGAAAAATTTTGAACATAGTAGGTATTTCATCGTTATTTAGCAAGTTTTATTCCAGCACCTTATCAGTGGAATAGTACCGTGCGTTTATTTGGGCTATAGAGAAGAAAACACGGTTTAGTTCTAGGATTACTCATTTATTTATTTAAATGAGCACCTTGTGTTGGATATGCTCAATAATTTTGGATATGGAACACATATAATAAGAAGGACACATATAAGGAAACACATATAAGGAAGAGATCGCGGTCAGCGATAAGGCCGCCCGTTGTATGTATTTTAGTTTTAAGTTTCCTTTTTCTGTGTTTAAACTTGATGTACCTACAATAAAGCATATATAAATAAATAAATAATTATGCTCGAAATAGCATTAATACATAATAGATATTGTTGTTGATATTCCCTAAAAATAATAACACATAATGAGTAAACAACTAAACAGTTATGTTTCTAAAAGGCTTCGATAGTGTTTGATAAACAAGAAACTTATTTAGGTGAATATCAAATTAGATCATCATCCATTCTTGTTTTGATAATATTAATAGAGATAGTAAATATCATACACTGAAGGCAAAACCGTGAAATCGCATGCAAATTGTAAGCAATTGAATATTCCGATAATAATTATTAGCAATATATTGAAAAGCGAAAGTTTTGGATAGTTCTTGTTTATATTTTGTTATTGTTATATGAATATAGAAAACAAATTAGGTTCCAAAATAATCCTGCAGAGGGAGTTAATAATTAACACATGAAAGTAAACTCCGTAACATGAACTTTGCAAGAATAAAGTATATGATGACTTACATGAAAGAACACAATTTTGATCAACTTACCACGGACCAAACTTCATGATCAGGTCTTATTTTTAACCGAATTTCAAAAAATGAGGAGTTTCTATGTTCGACTTTACGTTTTTATTTGTGTATGTTTACCGATTTCACCGTCAATTGCAGACCGATTTTCAAAATTCCTTTTTGTTTGAAAGAGTATGTTCCCAAATTGGTGCCATTTTAATTTGGTGAAGAACTTTTGAGATATAAAACATAACTCTTCAATAAATGACGGCAAATCTGTCGAGATTGCTGCAATCGCATGTCTATTTACTACCCGACTGCCGAAGGAGGGTAATGTGTTTATCAATATATGTATGTATGTATGTTTGTTCCTATGTGGCGTTCTGGAGATCAAACGCGTTGGCCGATTTTGATGGTTCTTACGTCAATCGATTCATCTTAAACCTGCAAGTGTCACTGGTTTCATTAAAATTGAATATAAAAATGGCGGATTTTGGACACAATATTGTGGGGGCCCAAATTTTCGTTTTCTTCCAAACCAATCGTGTGGGGTTGTGGTATTTATTCCACGTCTACTTACGTTTCATAACACTCCACAAACCATCTTCATATGTTTTGATATTGTATAATTTTTTTTAACTCTCTTATAAGTATTCTTTGATATTCTTATTACCTGTAAAGCATATTTTTAGTTATTTCTGATTGTTTTGTATTCTTTAACTTGATTTCTGTTGCTTATTTGCAAAATTATGGAATCTTATATACTCTGACATTTTCATCTGACATGACATCTGTTTGTCTATTTTATTTTCTTAAAGCCATAGACATACCATAGGTACCATGGACTACCTAGATCTTTCCTTAAGCTATTTGTACATTATTGTAAGGTCAGTGCAGACTGACCCGCCTTTGTAAAGCCGTTTTTATTCGTTCTGGTCTTATTGAGATTTGAATTTGAAATTTAGAAGAGATGGCAGAACGAATGAAAAATGGGCTTCCGTTTTTTTAATTTTGAGTCTGGTCTGAATGCAGATAGTGGGGGATACTGTGTACTAGAATACGAAGTGTATTTTTCTATTCTGAAACTCGTAAACGGTGAATTATCAGCTTATGTAAAACTATTATTATTTGAAGTGCTCCAATTAAATATATATTTTGTGTGGTTCCCGAGAGCATTATTTCCTGGAAACATACCCTCAACGGCCATTTCGTGGCATCAAAGGCCTCGCTGTTTGGCGTATTGAGCCATAGCCGGTTTGGCGCCCAATATGGGGTGCCAAACAAACTGTAGCGTTACGTATAGCGCCGGAGAGCTATACGTAAGCCACGTTAATAAAATTAAGATAAAAAGGTTAAAATTAAATTAAAGCTATGAAAATTAAAAGGATATAGAGTATAGATCTTGCGGCGCGGCGCGGCGCTGGTGCGCTCGTAGCGCGCGATGGTGCGCTCGCTGCACGCGCTGATGCGCTCACAGCATGCGCTGGAGCGCTCGCAGCATGCGCTGGAACGCTCGCAGCACGCACTGGTGCGCTCAGAAAACAAGCGCGTCACGGTATCCCACCAGCCGTCCCATCACGCCGTGCCACGTCTTCCTGCCCGTCCTGCCTGTTTAGCTGCCCACGTCGTTCGAAGCCGGCTCTTAATTTTAACCTTTTATTATAATTTTATTAACGTGGCTTACGTTTAGCTCTCCGGAGTTAAACGTAACGTTACAGGGTATCAAAATTAACGGTTTCAAGAGGTGATTTCGAAAATATATGAAATGTATATGTTTAAACGTACCTAATTCGAAAAAAAAAATACAAAAAAAGTTACAAATAAAAAAGTTAAATAAAAAAAAAAACCCGACTGCTTAAAAAGCGAACTAAAATTACGTTAACAAAAAGAAAATCATGCTGTTCAGTCGGAGAATACATATTCGCGAGCTGGCTGAACAAAACCAGATGTATCCTCCGACTGCACAGCATCAAAAAAGGAAATTGTCATCGATTTAAAACATAAAGCAACCTTCTCAATATCCAATATTAGTATAGGTTATTCATTCCCACTTAAGTAAAAAAGTCGACAAAACCACTCAAAACAAAACTTGTTAACTATTTTTATATTGAAAGCGAAGCGGGTCGTTAGCGCATGCGATATTGAATGAAAGATAATACAGCGGAGCGTTGCAAGCATTGTACGACGCCGACGCCCGGTCGCGTATGGCTTAAAGATATGATCACAGTAGCTGCGATTTTCAGGCATATTATTATTTCATGGGGTACTGTACAAAAAGTTACAATAATATTATACCTCCCCACATTCTAGAACTGAATGAATCGAAATTTAAAACATGTTTAAAACGTGTAAATAATTATGTCTTTCGTTGACTTGAATGTGCCCTGGAAGTTAAAATCTCTAATAGTGCCACATGAATGATCATTCGATTCCCTTCATGATGGTTGAGCTGAGTGGTGCCAATCTTTGCGTCATGTTCGTGAATGGGCGCCATCAGTTAGTATTGGTCATAATTTGGCCACCTCCGCCAGTTTTTAATAACTTATTGTATTTTTAGGTTGTGTTCTAGACGCTTTTACGTGCACGTTTTTTTGCATAGTTCTCACATAATTATATGTAATATTTTCAACAAGAATGATATAACCAAATACTTGTAATTGAAACTGATGGAAAAGAGTGTCCGTGTAGTTTCTTGCACGTTCTTCTCCATAGAGACCTACGGAACTTGTTTGCGGAACTTGTTTGCACATTCACAAACTGACGCAAACAAGTTCCGCTTTTTATCTTACTATTCCAAAGTATGTGTCTATATATGGTTTAATTGAAATAAAACTCACATAAAACATCACTGACTGTAGATATGTTAAATTGTAAGGTATTTTCTACGTGAAATTTCGGTAGTGCATGCCAATAACATACGTTTTAGTGACAATCGTTATGGTTAATAAGATAAGATAAGATATATTTATTTGCCCAAACATGTGTTTACATACAAGAAATCATTACACTTGCATGCAGGATGACAAAAAGAAACAAAGGTTCAGCCATGTTTGCCATACTATGGCGTGCAAATATTATTTAAAAAAATAAAATTGTAATAATTAATTCCTCTTATGAATTTAAAAATACAATAATTCCAAATGAATTAATAGAATCACACTTTAACTAGCTAAGAGTCTCGCCACAGAAACAAATTAATTATCTAAAGGATATATTTGAAAGAGAGTTACCGCAGCCCTGGCACATGCAACTGTAGAAACTCGCGTGGGATTTAGTCAGTAAAAATCTGACACGCCCTCCCACTTCAACCAGAGCGGGAGAAGTCATTGGATGATTTCCAACCAAAAAAAAAGGTACGCTTTGCTCTGGTGGCATTCTTGATTTTTACTAAATGATATTTTTTGCCGAAATACCTCCACTGCTGAACATAGGCCTCGCCCAATTGTCTCCACATTGACCAGCCCCGTGCGTCTTGTATCCAGCGGTGACTGATAGTTGTATTAACTTCTGATGTATGACTAGTTTTCTTTTTTCATCACGTCTCGATCTTTGCCTTTTAACGCGATTCGCGAAAACTAAGCATAAGTGTTTTTGACAGCAATAAAAGAAAATACAACACACAATAGCATAGAAGTGGGTTTTCCATCAGGAAATTCCCAATAGCAGACTGGAGTTTGATATTGTGACCCTGACTTAAGTATAGCTGGTGACATTTACGAGTACTATACTTCGCTTCAATATGGTTTCGAAGAATTATGATTGTTGCGGTTTCCTCATACCGATTCTGAGAGGGATACACCTACAGACATTGTAGGTTTTGTACTTGTGATCATACTCAATTTTTTTTTGTGTTTACTAGAAATTATATCTACTAGGAGTACTCAATCATACATTGATTTAGCCCTGAAGTTCACTCCGTGCTAAAAGTAATATTCCTTTTTTAGAATTCTGCATTTTCAGATCATCGGATAGTAAAGTGGCTTCCAGAAATTGAAGCACCATTTCCCTTTGAACTGCATCAGTACCCTGTGTTACGTAACCATACTTGATTTCTGAGAATTCATCGAAAACTTGAACTACATGATTGAGTATTCCTAAACGTTTTTGTTGTCAGTTTGCTCTGCAAAAATGTCTGTTGTTACTGTCGGTATAAAAATTCTTCTTTTGTTATCGTTGGTAGATACTTTATACGGGTGTAGTCTGCCACAAGAAAGAAGGCTATGGTCACAGGACTTTGCTCACTGCTAGAAAGCAGACCGTATGATCAACAGGCAATCGCATCATTTGCCCTGCATTTCATTTGTGATATTTTTCCAGAACCTGTTGTTAGAATCATGCAACGCATTAAATAAAAGTTCATTACTTTAATGATGGTCTAAAGAGTTGGGTCGCAAATAAAAATGAATCATTATTTTTCATTCCTTAACAAACCCAGTAACCTGTAATCAGTGTATGGTAGCTCCAGTAAAACAATATCACCCAAATCAAAAACACCACAACCTTGACCAACTTTTTATCATCAAATGAAAGGAAAGTTACTGATATCCGGCTATCGCTTCTATTAACGTACCAATAGTGGATATAATTGCGTTTTGATTGGCATATGATCGATCTACGTTGAATGATTCCCGGCAATTTTGCGTAATTACTTACAATTTGGTTGGAGTGGTCGATAATAATGAATGATAGTTGATTTTCTAAGGTTGTTGGTTATTGATATTATTTTCATTTATCCTTGAATCGTTATAACATAATTAGGTAAGCAGGGTGTTTGCGCTCGGGATGGTGAGTTCCGAAACTATGAGGAATAGCGAAAAACATTTAATGGAGTCTCGGGGCCGATTTTGATGATAATTAAAACTGCATCATTGGTTTTTTTAATCACGAGCCAACAATCAAATCCGTTAATTCATTCGATGGTATCACTAACAAGGATCAAATTCTGGGCAGTATAGTATATGCGAAAAACTTCAAAAAAGAGCACATTTTTAACTAAAACCTCCCGGCTTTAAAATCTATCTAACATGGTTGTACGAGCGTTTGTAGTTTAGCATATCTCAGACATTGGTGTGCGAAAAGCTTTAAATAAATACAGTATTAAATAAATATAGTAATAAATAACCAAGACCCGAATAACACACTAGTTCAATGCCATTTACTTCTGGTATTCTAAAAGCCCACTGTTTACAAAATATGCTATCGTTAAACTATGGACACTCTCTATAGATTAAGTATTAAGTAAAAAAATATTTTTTAAACAAGATTATAGAATTGAAAGATACTGAATGTGATATCACTCATCAATACACATCCAATGAGCTCAAACGCTATGGTGCTTTCTTGTCTCTAGCTCCATCATGAGACCAACTTGACCAACTTTGATACTTTCGTATCAAATTATTTAAATGTTTACAATGCATGTCCTCGAAAAGAGTGGTTTTCCAAGCAGCCAAACTGTGCGGAAAGTGTCACTTTATTTCACTAGTGCTTTTTACTTTCCTGTATTTTTTTAATTTTATCTCCAACGTCAGCCCGACGCATAGAGTTTTTATTATTTGAGAAAAGTTTTAAAAATTAGTTATGTACAGTTTATCATTCATATAAAAGGTAAAATAAAACTAATACTTTATTTTAGGCGTTTTTAATTACTCTAGATTTAGATTTTGATCAATAAATTAATTTTAAATATTCATTAAATATGTTTGGCAGAACGTATATTTTGCTCGTGCCTTATTGCGTTACGATGTGACAACTATTCGCACATGCGCAGTAGATATGCCCGAGGAACTATTAGTTAATCTGTGGATATGCTGAACGCGCTTGAATAAGCCCGCCATTTTATTAATTTCATTTTATTAATTTATTTATTTCCTCGCACAATGCATAGTAAAATGTTGTATGATACACGTACGTAAGATGATTTCCGACTTGTGTCGATTTATCCACTCACTCGCTTCGCTCGCTCGTGAATAAAAATGCCACTCATCGGAAATCACCTACCTTCCGCACTTGTAGCATAAATAACTATTCCAAAGTTACATAATATGCCAAGTTTCATTTTAATCGGATGCCAGGAAGTGCATAAAAAAATGGATTACTAGTTGCCGGACACACATACGAGGGCAGTGGTGGCCCCGTGGTTATCAGCCGCGACTTACAAGCTGTAGGTCGTGGGTTCGAACCCAAACAGGTGCTTTATTTTGAGTTAATTATTTTATCACCACTGCTCTCAAAACGGTGAAGGAAAACATCATAAGGAAACCGGCATGTCTTAGAACCAAAAATTCGAAGACATGTGACATCCACCAACCCGCATTGGGCCCGCGTGGTGAATTAAGGGCCATTCCCTACCACAGAGAGAAGGCTTGTGTCCCGGCAGTGGGAACGTTAAAAGGATGATGATGATGGACACACATACGAAAGCAAGGTAATATAAAGCTTGTAAAAACAATTCTTTGTTACAGCCATATTGGCTGGTTGTTAATTTGACATAAGGAGCTTTAGAAATATACTGCACAGACAGACAAAAACGATGTTCTACTAAGCTGAATCTTTTGTGAAACTTTGGAACCTACTGTATATAAATCAATCTAACTAGCCTTTTCCCAAGTGTATTGGGGTCTGCTTCCAGTCTAACTAGATTCAACTGAGTACCAGTATTTTAAGTGGTAACTGCCTATATGACCTCCACAACCCAGTAACTGGGTAAAACGATACGTCTTGGCAAGGCTGGTATCAGATCACCTGGCTTCTGACTATTAGCACAAATAATATAATAATTATAAACGCCGACACCGACGGAACTACCATATTTTGACGGACTATTTACTAAAAGTACATTAATCGCATTTGGTTCCGTTCCACGGTTATATATGGTTTTAGCAGCGACTTGCAAGTAAAAAGTTTAACACGGTTCATGACTATTTTTTTTTTTAAATACAGTGACGATTTGTTTTATTTTTTTAACGTTTATACAATTTTATCGCTACAAAATGTGTTACAAAACAAATTTAAAAAATCAAGTGGCATGCCTCAGAAATTTAAAACTGTCTATTGGAATCAATTTTAAATGATGCGCTCAAATAATCTTGTAAATGTGAATTAATCTTCTATAATTTTGTGCTTAAGAGAGTTGATTAAACAATAAAATACAATTTATGATCAATTCTTTTAAATTTTACTTTTAAACACAATTCAATAACAAATCAATGCAAATCGCGCCATCTAGTCATATTTATTTGCAACAAATTTCTTTCTTAGCGCTAGGAACCCGTGCTGTTAGTACCGCCTGTCAGAAATGTACAATTGAAGTCGGGACTAGCGACTTACCGTGCTTTCCGAGGCACGGAGGACTCTCAGTATGTAAAGATGGTCATCCATCCTCAGACCAACCTCGGCAAGCGTTGCTTTTCCTTGAAGATTGACCCGTGTGGCTGTCATTATTTAGCCACGAGCTCCTTGATTTCTATACCGTATAGAAAATAAAACCCGAATTTAAATACTCGACAAAAGTAATGTTTTAATGGAGATAATGATTATTTGATTGGGGTTATTGAGTAAAGCATATTATTCCTCAATTGACGAACGACCTTCCTTTCCAACTGATGTCATCAGTGTAGGCGGTTTGAGAGATCTGAATTACGCAGCGTCATAAACAAATTTACTTTTACGCGGAAATCCTTTCGCACGAGTACCTAAACTGCTAAAAATTAATAAACCTTCGAAGAAACTTGATAATTTCTCCTATATGTACAAATTCCGACAATATTTTTGACCTTAATAATATTTAGTCCGTGGTATATAATATAGTATATCGTGGTGATCTAGTGGCTTAAACCTCTCCACTCGTGCTTGAGATCGTGGGATCAAATCCGGGCAAGTATCAATGTGACTTTTTCAAATACATAATTATGTTCATTCTAGATTTATTTTGGACATCACTGACAACGGTGATCGATGAAAATATTGTGAGTAAACCTGGACTTAAGCTGGGAACAAATTATCGGACGCGGCTGACGGACGCGACTAACAGCCGCGGCTGATATGTGTGCACAGTCGTATGGGACGCGGCTGCCAGATCTCTATCAGACGTCCGAACGCTCAAGGTCACGTCCGCGACTTACGTCCGATAGTTTGCACAATGTAATGTACATTCATTACCTAGATACTCCATAAGTCGGGGCTGTCAGTCACGTCCGTAAGCCGCGTCTGATAATTTGTTTCCAGCTTTATAGTTAATATAAGTCGAAAATCGCCAACCCATCTTGAGCAACCGTGGCGTTCAATTCTCGTGCCTTATTTATATGAGAAGAGACCCTGCAATGTTACAGTTACAGGCTTGTATTATAATTATACCTAGTCCAGTAAGGAAATCATCATCAACTTTAGGTTACCCTCTTTCCTAATTATTTGAATGCGTCAGGGTACTCAGTTGATGGCGTTTTTTGTATTAAATTATTATTGTAATGTTTTTGGATCCTTCAAGCATTTATACCATCATCAACATCATGATCCTAATAATAGCTGGGACACATGTCTCCTCGCTGTGAGAGAGGGAATGGGCCTTTATCCACCAGTGTAAACCACACTGGCGGATTAAGGCCCATTCCCTGTAGGTAGATGTCACATGTCTTGGAATTTTTGGTTTTTGTATATTTTATCATCTCATGTTTTTTTTAGAGCAGTGGTGATGAAATAACTCACACATAAAAAAGCGCCTACCTGGGTTAGAACCCATGACACATAAGTCGGGGCCGTTAGCCACCACTGTAAGCGATTATATAAATGAAATTTAATAGCTTGATCTTAAGGTACACATAAAGCTATTAATTGCTTGGCAGTTCATTCTTTCAGGTAGGCACAATAACAGTATTTTAGAGTCTTAATTTAACAAATATAAACAACAGTGATTTTAGTCGAGATTCTATTTCAAAAGCACATGCTGTTCGCTAAGTGTTAACCGAGTAGCTTCGCATACCTTTTTGCGGTCGCCTATATGTTTTTCCGTTTTAAATAAATGGTCGTGCTTTATCACAAATACTCTTTTTTGTCAGCGGCTTAGCATACATAAAAGTTGAACATTATTGGAGGTGACATACTCCCGGGATAAAAAAAAAAAATTCTTTCTGCAGGGTCTAATTTCTGAATGAAAACGTAACAAACAAGCAGATATATTATATTTTAGAGTGACTTAAGTATTTATTATAATATTAGTAGGTGTGGATGTCGAATATATAAGAGATAGCTACGGTTTCAATGTCTATTTTCATAGCAAATTAACAAGATTTATGTGACTTGGAACAAAGATGAATAAAAATAGGATCAAACCGAGATATTTTGCCGCTTGATTTAGTGATACAGGTGCGAATTAAGCACAACCCATTATATTTGCGACTTCGTGATCTACTTAAAGCAAAATACTAAAAAATAACGCCAGTATATTACGAATATTTTACGCACAAGTAAACCCAGCCAAATACAGCGAAGTCTCTGTAAATAAAAAGCAAAAGGTCCTAGATTCCTTAAGGGAGGCTCAGTGTCATGAAGGTCGATATAAGAAGCCAATAATATCTATTCAGGATATAAATGATCGCGTCGAGCAAAGAAGACTGGATACTAAGCTCACATAAGCCTAACGAGAACTTATAGCACGGACCACAGACATAGACTCGTCAAGAATATATACATGTTTAATGTAATACTCATAGTATCTACTTCGAAGTTATTATATTTCATTGTGAAGTGGCAAAGCAGACAAAAATCGGAACGACAATGACTAATGAATTTTTACTGGGCACAGTCATTGAACTGAATTTAGTCTAAGAAGAGGTTATTTTACTCTTTACTCCAATACCGCTACCGCTATGACGACGGAAAAAGCCCTGATATCTAATAAATATCCTAATCTGTCAATTTGATTGAATCGAGTAGAGTATATAACTTTGAACATAAGGGTTAGTCTATCATTTTGGCAAAGACAGATTTATGAGGTTGAAGGCAAATTCAAACAAGAACGAATTTACTAACGTATACACACATCTCAAACAAGAGAACGAAAACGTAACAGAGAAGGAAATACCAAATAAATGCTTTTTCATTTAGCGTCCCTTTGTGTGTGGGTTAAAAGCAAGCCACGATATATTCCCATATATCGTGGCTTGCTTTTAACCCACATTAGGGAAAACAATGCTCCATTGTATTCTACGTGTTGTTGTATATCAAAACTTTGAATAAAACAGATTGACTGCTATTTTATCATTGGACTTTGTTTTCTCTGTCTATCGGTGATTCTGGAACAATGCATATTGTCCTATCACACGTTTATTCAATTTAATGAATATTCCAGATTGGATCAACTTAAATTCTTGTTTATCAAACAAAAGTACCTAATCTCAGTGAGCATGATCTTTGTCATGGCGAAAGTTGTTACCCTAGTGAGGATTGCAAATTGTATTAGTTTTTCGATTTTAATTAAAGAAAATACCAAGTTTTATTAAGTTACTTCTCTGCTGGCATACGAAATTAGTTGGTCGTTGTTGAAATTATTAACAAAGATAAACAGTATCGGTGATGAGGCGATGAAGAATTTCGGAACATTTAAGGTTTGGAAATACTCGGAACATCAATTTACCTACATTGTTTACGTTAAAATTAAGATTCGTTTCAATATCCGGAATGAAGTGTTGATCGGTAGATGAGTTGATTAATCGTGAATGAATTTGAATTGATTTGGTTTAAGCTACATGAGAGAGCTCAATACCAAAATTGATATATTTTAAATGCACGTTTTTATTCTGGCCATGCGTGTACCTTTGTGTAATGACATCAATTTGGGGAACCAAAACCTACAATTTCCACGTCATTCAATCCAAAAATCTCATGTAATTTTATTTCAGCAGTAACTCGGGCGCTTTTATCAAATGTATAAGTAGTGGTTCCAGTTTTTAGTACTAACTATATTCGACACCGCTCTCTTTTTATGACTTTCACGGAATTAATATACGTATCAGTTGCCATATTTCCTGTGTTTTGACTTATCTTGTATTTCTTATATGTAAACAGTTTTTACATGGCGTGATGAATGTTTTTAAAAATGTATGATTTTTTAATAAGATATGAATTCATTGAAATAGGTTTCATACTCGAACCAGATGAATGAAAATAAATATTGCCCATTCACAGAACTCCCCATATTATCTCCATTACCGTCTGAGGCTTATAATTTGATTTCGGTTGCAGTCAGGTCACCAAAGTTCATCGGACTCTGAATTCTGTCCAATTGGCTAGCTATCGATTGCAACTTGGCATTATGAACGGAACCATTATCGTTTAGCTTTAATGGTTGTATCATAACGATCTTTTCTTTTTCCCATTAATGGACGATTTGTCTATGTGGATGTTTATTTCGATCGAAGCCAAGTTTGACATTTTTATTTTGGTTTGTCGTTATGACAACTGGGAATGTACACAAGTGTGGTACTCTTTTTACTCAATCTGAGGAGATCATTGTTAAATACTGGTCTGGTTCTATGAAAAGAGTGCTTAACTATACTTATAATTAGGGAAACCTTCTAGAACTTTAGATAAAGTGACAACCTGTTAGCGATAACGATTCCATAAAATTCCATAAATATTTTAATTGAGTGACCAGGGGGGTAACCACAAGCTCTTAGAGTAAGGTTATTTTGAGATCGAGTAAGTGACAGATGTATACAAGTCAGATACATCTGTCCCTTACTCGATCTCAAAATAACCTTACTCTAAGAGCTTGTGGTCACCCCCCAGTGCTTGTTAATTGGACTTTTTGACAATTGATCGTTGAAGCTCAAAGCAGGTCATGTTATATCTAGAACCCTTGATGATCAATGAACAACACATATTTTTGCCTCGTTAATTCATTGGAATGGCTACAAAAATCGTTTTACTTCTTTATATGACTAATGCTACCTATTTGAGTTCTATTTCTATGAATGGATATGGAAACTTCACATTCAATAGCTATAATATAACAACAACCAAACCAATGCTATTAAAAACGATAGTACATAAACAGCCTATTTTATTTCAACCGCAAATAAACGTAAAAATAAAATTAAGGCTACTAAAAATATTGTTCGTACGCTCGGATATACGTAATAAAAGATTCGAATGGTTGCAATAAAAATACTGGCTATTTTTAGGGAAAGTTGGCAAGGATGGGACCACAACGGGGCTTGTCAATATCCATGAGCTTCGCGTTCAACGACAGGTGTTCCGTACGTCCAATCACCGCTCTTATTGCTGTTGTAAATAAAATATAAGTTCTTAAATTAAATCAGGGTTTTCTTTTTATTCTTTCTCTTATTGTAAAAGGCTGGCTGTGTAATGTTTTGAATTGCTAAGAAAGTTGTAGCACATGTCCTGTTGTTATCATTGATAATTTTTGTGATTTAATTATCCAATTCATCTTTAGGTTTTGTTTTGATACGAGACTCATTAAACTCAATTTTCAAGACTCAAGAGAACTCATTAAAGCTATTTAATTGGTTTAAATTAGTTTAAGTAAAGCTTGTGTCTTGAGTCGGGTTCTGTAATGTGGGCTTCCTCTTTATATGGTGGTAATCAGGGATTTCAATTATTGATTATTCCAAAGTCAATTAAAAAAAGATAGACTGTGAGTTGGCAAGGTCGTAGTTAATCAACTTTTAACCAACCATTTGTGCCAAACGTAGTTTCATGTGTTGGCACTGATTTCAAATACTTTAAAACTACACATGAGAAAAATTAAGTTATGTTGAAGTACTGCAACAGATGGCTCTTGAATAGTATCAACCTGATTTCCTTTGACATGAACTGTCCTAGGTGAAATTCACACATATCCAGGTCAGGGCCCGTCAGTGCTCTGTCAGAAACGGCAAAAAATGCTTACAATCAATTTGTATGACCAGAAAGTTTCGTGTTAGGCGCATCAAGGTCGTCGGTGTCTCGGAGCATGCTCTGGCGAATACACAACATTAATGAGACCCTGGCCTGAAGATGTTAGTATGTATTGACAAATTCACTGAACTGTGTAGAACTTGATGAAGTGACAATAACTAACAACCTTGAGGATAAAAAGGACACGTGCTTCACACCAGTTTTTCCTAAAGTTTAGACACTAATTTTGCATATTATTCTTTGAATTTAAAATAAAAGCTGTTTAGATAGTCAAATTTTGAAAAAAATGATTTTTTTTCTGCATAAGATATGTCTATAATAATAAGTATGTTGAGTTATGACTCAACATACTTATTATTATAGTTACACTAACAAAATAATATAATTTCATTAAAAACACATATAAAAATATTGTGGTATAAAACATATTAAAAAAGCGACTAACAGTTTAGACGTTTCATTAAAATTCAGTTAATGTTGTATATCTGCTTCTTAAACGGATTATTAATTCAAATTTTTGACAGAGAATTTTGCAAATCAGTTGCTTAACAGGTGCTAAACAATTCAGAGACTTTTATAACCAGGGGTAAAAAGGTAAAGGATAATATCCTAACCAACTAACGCAGAATTTTCTGCCACACAAATTAATTACAAGAAAATTTTCAACGAAATTTCGTCTCAAAAGAGATAGCGACTCGGCAACGAGATGACGCATGCAAAGTGTTAGTTAAAATCATGAGCGCTGCAAACTTTTACAAGATACTGCTAATTTTGAGCGCTGAGTTAGGTACCGAGCTGAATACTGCCGCAGTCTTAGACAGTGAATTTTATTATTCGCGTCGAGTAAGAAATGGAGTGTATGTTTTATTTTATGAAGTTGAGAAGATACTCGTTTCTATTATAAATTTAATCATGATATTCGCATAGACATAATATTTTATAGCCTTAAAAAACTGACGCTAAATAAGTTTTATTTTATAATTAGAAGAAAAATATCTAAATTTGTTGAACGTACCTCAAAATAAAAATAAAATAGAATATAACAAAATTATAAACATAAGGTATTTTGCACTAACTCAACGCCTATCAACACGTACCTACCTTTTTTTTTTAGCTTGGAGAAATGCTCATGCATACTTCGCTACCACGGGGAGATAGCGCAGTTTTGTAGCGTAACTAGATTGCGAGTTGACACCCCGCGCGGCAGTTCTCGTAGCAAAACAAAGGCCGTTGTAAAAATATACGGAACCCATTGCGGAATTTGTAAATTTTACAGAATCACGAAGACTGCTGGCACACCAGTGGTCATGCGCTTTGCCTGGGGGGTGAAGCCGGAGTCGGCTTCTATCAACTGATATCTACAGACAAGGAAACGAACAAGCAACGTTATGAAACAAAAGGGTCTGAAATATAAGAAGAAGAGACATTCCAGACAATGATATTCAATAGAAAACTTCGTTCCATACCAGTTTTCATTATATAACACTTTAGCTGTCACCATTCTTTGTAAAACGAAAGATTGAACTTTGCCCAAAGAAACCGGTGAAGACTAGAGCTTGTCTGAACATCTTGCTCGCCTTTTTAAATAAAATCGACGCTTTTAACAGCTGCTTTAAAAATATCACTGATTTGGTTGAAAATTTCTGTGAGAAAAATAACTGTCTTCTCTTTTCTTGACAAATGGAATTTCGAAAAATGTAATCAGCCAGACGGAGAACTCGAAAAGTAGGCTGTGACAATTAAGTCTTGTAGCAAATTGCTATACTACCTCTCAAAGAGGTAGTATAGCAATTTGCTACAAGTAAGAGTAGGTATTGTCTTTAGAAATGTTGTTTGCATGAACGACCCTAAAAAAATATGAAAAACAGTGTTGTTAAATGATTCCATTGAATATAAATACCTAGAAACAATTCAATTTCAAAATCAAAAATATTTTACTTCTCTAAAAATCAGGACCAACTATTATGTTGAAATATTATGTTTTCGACTGTTCCTAGAAAAAGGGTATCTCTTACTCAAGACGACTAAAGTACCTAAATTGTATGACATAAAAGAAAATGCGGCCAAAGATCTTGACAAAAAGCTTTTTTACGAGCTGCTTTCAAGCCTTTAAAATCATCAAAGCATTGATTAATTTCCAAAAATTCAAACATAATACCTATCTCAAATTTCAAAATCTACTTTCATTTCTAAAATACGACACAAACGGCCATAAACAAACTAAAAGAACAGTATTGTTACCCAACTTGAAATATGAGCTCGGGTAGAAAATAAAACTTCGAAAAATATACAGTTGCTTATAGATTTTTCTTCGTAATCTGTCAATCTCAGCCGACAACTTATATCTGCGTGGTCCTTCGACAGCCGACAATGTAGAGATTTATAACGGATACCTACTGAAAAACGGTTATGTAAAAGATGGTGCCCAAGGTTTTTCTGGTGTGTTTTCTATTTAATATTTGTATGTGGACAGATCAGTGATTACGTGAATCAGAGATTCATATGGATAATCATGCAAAGCAAGCAGGTAAATCCAATTAATATGACATTTCCAAAGACTAAAACTATTATTTTTAATGACTTTATTCTTAGAAATACAGATTTAACAAGGGATAGTGATTAGATTATAGACTGAAAACCTTTAAATGGATTTTTAGTTTCGACCCAAAATCCAAATTTTAAGTATACAATAATACTGTAAATTATGTAGTCAGTTGTTTTTTAAGAAAACATAAATATTTATGATAACAACTATAACTATGGTATTTAGGTACAGACATAACTTGTTTATATAATAAACAGGTCGAATACAGCGATAAAATGAACAATACGATTTATTCCGTTCTAATACCAACAAATAATACCACTGGCATTTGTTTCAACTCATATTTATTTTCTATTCCGAACGAATACCGCTCTTTAAATAATTACATTTTATGTGCAAACGAATACTAACAACTTGAATTTGGTACAGTCAGCTCAGTCAAACCTAATCAAATTTATTCGTCCAGTGATTATTTATTATAGGTAACCTATAACGGTTAGTAGCTTATAGGAATCCGGAAAGGGTTTCTCTAACTGCGCTAAGTCGTGGAGACTATCAATCAATTAATTTAATTGATCACCATTTACAATTTAATTGCTTGTCTGTATAAACGGTCGCCCGATCAAAGCGTTCAATCACGATTGAATGAGTAACCAATTTACTATAGCACCTCCTCCATCCATTATTACTAGTAAGACATTGATTCAACATATATATATAATTATCAATATAATGATAAGTTGAATAATTAGTTTATTATTATAATAAATTTTTCAAATTTCTCTTAGTTAAGTGATGACTTAATGAGTTACACGCATACAAGATTTCGTTGACGACTCCGTATATCGCTCGCTAGCTTGGCTCTATGTCTCATATACAATTGTTATCCATCTGTTATAGCTGTTGGTCCTCCTAGTATTAAATAAATAAATATATATGTATATATATGTATACTGTGTCACAGTCAACAACGTCTTCCTCACAGATAACGTCAATGACACGATTCATTTTTGAGAAAAAAAAAGATTTGTAGGAATATTTTGCACACATATTAACTCGGAAATGGATCGTCACCGGCACATAGTGATAAGTACTTGATAATCCTTAGAGTATGAAATAAGAAGACAGTAATAATGTTGCACCGACCCCAAAGAATATGGCAAGTGAATGACGATGACTTTCTAATCCTGTATCATACCATTCAGTTCAGATATGGTGATGGTGGTGGTGGAACCCATGGTTGTCAGATAAAACATAGATAGCGAGCAGACTGCCCGCGATCGAAATTTTAGCCTATAACTTCCATCGCTGGGCATAGATCACCCGTAAGCATCGCTGCATTGAGCGATTCGGTTATTCTCGTATTCAACTGTTGATCGCGACCTAAGACTTAATTGTCCTATGTCGTTTGATATTCGTGCAATTGCACAAATAAGAAAAAATGTGGCAACATTTCACCACGGATTTGGGAATTATTCTCGAAAATTCAACGTTTCCTTTTCAGGATCAGCAATGGTAGCCAACGCAAACCGCCACGCGATAACAATAGAGGTGTCCCCAGAAAAGTTAAGCTGTCTTGAGGCGGCAAGTGAAAATGAAAAATGGGAAGCTTAGTCAAAGAATCCACAGGAGGAATGAGAATTGTAGCGTTAGCATAAAGGAGGTGCTCAGTTGCTCACTACACTTCTTTTGAGTGTATTCTTAGAAGATTATCTTTTCTGTCCACTTTCGTGTCTGTTCTTCGTAGATTGTCTTTTGTCTGAGTCGAGAGTATATGCATTATTGATTTAAACCACAACTTAATAGTTTCAGAGCCCAAATTAGGAAAACTCTTTTTAGTCTATCAACAATAAATTGGACAAAGAAATACACTATACATTGTACCTACTACAGTACATAACTATACCCTGAAAGAACCCAGCTGTCGCATGCGAAGCTTGTGAACAAAAGTTTTACAACAACATTTCAATCTGAAATTTACAGTCTCGCTGTGTTACGTGGTGTTTTGTTACAAAGGTTCGGTCCCCATCAACTACCTGGGATGCTGTGACAAAGAATCCAAGAGTACCAGTTATGTGATCATTTTGCAACTTTGAGAAAAATATAAAAATATATGCCATTTTAACCGACTTAAAAATAGGAGGCGGTTCTCAATCCGTCGGAATATTTTTGTTTTTTCAGTATACAAAAAGATTTTTATCTGCCGTGAAAAAAGGAATTGGGAACGATAATTAAGTTTACATAAAATCATTGAAATGAAATCAAACGGTAAAAAATATTTACGTATTTTTTTTCTTAGGAGCGTCGTTATATAATGTGTGTTAAATGTTTCCTTTGGTTATTCTGATCTCTTACCTGCGGATAATTAGTGAGAGTATGTATTGAACTTTATCGTAAGAAAGAATTTCAGAAAACGTGTTGGGCCGACACCATAGTTCAAGTAACATGGGATAAAGGTAGGCAGATGATGATGATGATGACGATATATTGTAACATATAGTTTGTGCAAATAAAGTCCAGCCTGTTATTTAACTTTTAACAGCTCAAAAAATAATGATTTTAGTGCTGAACTAATGCGGTACCGATTTGATCTCTTATAACGATCGACTTAATTAATGAATGAATTTTGATCGAATTAACATACGATTTTATTCAAGTGAAGATTACAGTTTATATGGAGAAGAAGCATTCATCATAATAAAAGCCCAAGTATTTTATTTGCTGTTTTCTATATTTATAATACAATATTACTATTTTCAAAATTTAGCCTCGTTTGGCAGGACAAACCTGAATTGCAAATCTTACTTAAAATTACATTATTATTATATAACACATATTCAATTTATAATGCGATTTTTACTGCTACATAAGTTCGGTTTAACTGTGAATTTTAAATAATCGGAATAACGGAGCGATAAAACACGTTGCCTCACTACTGTTAGCGTGGATGAAGTATTTTATTTTATTTTCTACAGTTGCCCGTTACTAATCATGAAATTTCATTGACGTGTACCTATCAAAAGTAAAATAATAGGCTGGACGCAATATAGTTAATATTTTATTATATAAACAACTGCTCTCCTATCCATCACTCACTACCCTATTAATCGGTCCTCTGTCACTACCTACAAATGAATTCGCGGCCTTTTTCCCGCAAGACATATGGCATCCCCTTGTTTTACAGTATACGGTTACTATTTGCGTGAATTGCTACTTATGGTCAGTTGTTACGTAACACAGACAAACGTTTATTGCCTTTTTATTGTTGTTAAACTGGTATTCTCGGCGAAACTGCTGTGATTCTTTCTTCAATTGCTGGTGATGGTTTTGTGAGAAAATGGGACGTTTATGTTCTACGAAACATAACGTGGCACGTGGCATTATATTGCTGAAACTTTTAGGTTTTCAATTTAGTTAAGGTCCTAATTAATATACTAACTGAGTCATCAATATTCTATAGAGTATTAAGAAAAAGAAGTGGTCCTAGATGGACGTTTTGATAACGGTCTTTAGCAAGGCTTGACTTAAAAAATATACTATTTCTGTGCTATTTCTATGAAAGTCTAAATTTATGATTTTCAAACAAACTTTCGATTTTATTCTAGAAATTGTGTCGTACAACAAAAAAAAATAGTACTAACATAAACAAATAACGGGTCTGCGCCCACTCAAACCACTTAGACTTGACCCAAAAAATAATATTTGATGTTTTACTACCAATTCAGTCTCATTTGTACAGTCAGGCAAAGTGACATTTTAATTCTAAATAATTTATTAAGTTATTACATATTATACATAGAATATTTAATATTTTGAATTGAAAACTGTAATATTTTATTTATTTTGTTCTTACTTGAATGTGACTATTTATAGAAAATTGTATATTTTAAATTATTGATTTTGTATTGCTGAAAACTTTAATCTCTTAATTTTGTTGTTCCTACCTATTTATGTATTCATTAATACTTAATGTTGATTTTTTAAAGATAATTTATTTAGTCAATCATGATTTTTTACATGTTAGGAGTTAATACATACTCGTTAACCTAATAATTATAATCACGTATAAAGACTGATCCAATAAATACCACCGTGCCACTAGCTACATGATTGTTATAATTAACGATATTCTGTGTTTTTTCTAAAAAGTACTATATCAAAGGATAAGTAGGTACTTGTTTAATTATTGATTTATTTATCCAAAAATTATTAAAATTTTACACTCTCTGAGGTGCATCGACACTTTTATGTCTGACTATAAATCAACTATTTTACAACTATCAAACCCAGTGTAAACGGTTCTGTCAGCAAATATTTGCCTTTGAAAAAATTGTCACGGCAGATTAAAGCAATACTCCCTACATTCTGCATTGCATTAAAATGTTGTGATATTCTGTTAGTGAGCAACTGAGCAAGTCCTGGTATGGTCATGTGATGAGGAGAAATGAAACGCATGTTTCTAAAAGAGTTATGAGTATAAATGTGGATGGATGGAGAGGGAGAGGAAGGCCATATAAAAGATGGATGGACTGTGTGAGGTGTGATATGAAAGAAAAGAGAGTCAGTGATAGCGTGACAGGGGACAGGACCACCAGGTGAGATAGTGGTCAAGCGCGAGCCTATAATATATAAAAAAAAAAAAAAAAGGACGGTATGGAAGAAGAAAACGTGTTATGCTGACTCCTATTTACAAAATATAAACTAGTTTTAAATACAACAATGACATGAATTAGAGATAAAATTAATATGATGACAGTATATCTACTCGTTAAAGACTGATATTAAAACAATTATGTCCTTAAATATGAAAAAAGATCTCGTTATCATACAAAAATGTAATATAAATTATAGCAAATTCAAGTCTTTTTAATATAAACCTAATAACATTTGATATAAACGAATACAATACTTATCATCAGCGAATAGAATTTTACAGAAAATTTTTCAACAAAAAAATTTATTAAAGAGCTTAGAAATTTGATCGATCCTTTTTCCAAACACGAGCTGATGAAAAGTCCCAAAAGGTAAAGTTTCAAAGGCAAACATCAGAAAAATAATTTTTGTATCCTCTTAGGTCTGCGATGGTTCATGGAAAATTAATTCTACATGCTCAACTTAGTCAAAATGGCCGATGCTTCAAGCAATCCCAAAGTACCCTTCATCCCATGTTTGCTTAGCGTTCTCTCTAGACAATTGTTTTAATTAGAGGTCGTCTACGCCTGTCATAATTTAGTAAGTTGTGTTTTATTATTTTTATTATGATGGTATTTATATTTTTATTAAACTATGGCCATTCTAGGAATTTCGCCTGTGTCTTAAGTGTGTTTACAAACATATAAACTCACATACACAAGAAACTCAAAGCCGGAACAACTATCTGTAGGTCATACAAATATTCTTTCCGTGCGGACATTGAATCCGCGACACGCAGCGCCCGCACCGTGCCCTCAAATTTATTTTTAGCACGAAGGTGTAGTTCGATTGATTGCATATTATTGTTGATATTATGAAACACATACCAAATAATTATTATGATCCTATCAAATCCACATTCGTCATCATAATTTCAGCCGAAAGACGTCTACTGATGGACAAAAGCCTCCCTCACCACCTCTATACCCCTCTGGCCTCTAACCACATTAACTTATGTAAAATTGTTGCCAAAAATGACATATAACTTTCACTGTTAAAAAGTTATTAGATCTCAAGTAGAACCAAGCCTCTGACTGACTCTACAAGCCCTAACTCTAGAAACACTACATCTTGTTGCAGCAAAAAATTGTAGCCTTATCCATTAGTGAGTCACAGAGTGACAAAATCGACGTATGTTTACCCGACTGCCGAAAAAGGGTAATGTGTTTTAGATATTGGACAGCCCTAACAGTAAAATCCACACAAATGAAACTTTATTTATTTGATAAGTACGCTAACAACGAGTTGTCGTGCGTCTTTTCTTGTATTATCCAGACCGAATCTATGTATAAGGATTCGAAAATACGCTGAAACGATCTAGAAATAGAAGGAAGTACCACGTTAGGGTTTCGTAGTCAACAAGGAGCCCTTATAGTTTCCCCATATCCGTCCGTCCGTCCGTTCGCAGCTTAGCTCAGAGACTCTTATTACTAATAAGCTATAATTTGGCATGGATATACATATCAATCACGCCAACAAAGTGGTAAAAGAAAACCCGGTAAAATAAAATTTTTGGTTACCTCCTGTATACGTAAAGTGAGGATTTTTTTCCTCTCCTCTATCCCATGGTGTGGCGTATCGTTGGATAGGCTATTTAAATATATTATGGGTCTGTGAAAAACATTTTTCGATCCAGATAACCGTTTGGTTAAATTTAGTTTTAAATGGCAAATTTTTCTTACAGTCAAGTGTGTCCCCTCACCTGCCAGCTTAATGGTTGCTTTTGGATATGTGAAAAAATTCAAACAACTTCTAAAATATAGTTAGAAAAGTAAAAAAAATGTATATTGGTGTTTGGGGACAACAGTTTTCCAACGGCAAAGTTAATTTTGTCCCTTCGTTAGAGCGATGTTCGATGCTTTCATTGTTTAAGAACATTAGTAATGTTGCCTATTCATTTTGGTGAATGCAGCTGTTTATATGGAACCCTCTGTAGGCGAGTCAGACTCGCACTTGGCCGGTATTTTTTTATTGGTTTCGGTAAAGCCCATTATCTTCTTCCTTTAAATCACTTGTCAACCGTCAAGGTTTCATTCACTCCCTTTTCTTTCATATCATTCCTTAAATCACAATCATTGATTTGATAGACGAAATGGATAAAGCAATAAAGCGTGTTATATGTAGGAAAAATGATTTCATTGAAAACTAACAGTTAAATAAGGATTGTAGATTGTAAGTTCTATTCAATATTTAGATTTCAGTATAGATAATGTCGTTTTAACTTCAACTAGCATCGAGTATCAGTAATTTTAGTCGCCTGAACAGTCTACAGTACTGCCAGCTAAATGACTATTGTGATCATTATTGTTCCTTTAGATGAATGCAGCGAGCCAGTATTTTGCCCATGAGTTACTGTCCCGTTATTGGTACATTACGTACAACTAGTGGTTTTTATTCAAAACCCTTCGAAAAGTGTATAAAATTGTACGATTAAGTGACAGGAAAGAGAGGGGAGAAAGAAATTAAAATGTGTAATTTCCTGTTCCTCTTCATTCACTAGAGTCATGAATTTTATGCTTCAGAGCGTTTTAATAATTTCATTAAAGAGGTTTGTGATGAAAAGAACGCAAAAAAATCACGATAAGGACATTTTTAAGTCCAAGAATAATTTTACGAAGGAAAATATTAAAATTTGTTTACGAGTGATCTATTTTATGAAAATCGAAAGATCTGGGGACGAGAGTTGTGATTGCAAATCTCGGGAGTATGTAGTTTGATTCCCGGATTTTACGACCGCTCCTGGAGATAACTTTAAAATACTCCCGAAGATTGTAACCGAATATATAAAACTGTTGACGATGAAATTTCCTTTCCAAATAAGAATCCGGTACCAATATTTCACCTGTTGATTTCATAAAATACTGCTACGTAAACAAAATCTAAAAGGATTAAGAGACAGATAAAGTAAAATGAACTTAAATCTAGCTTAAATAAAGATTCTAGCTCGCAATTCAGCACAGCTTACTTGCAGCTAAATCTAAGTAAACCAAAATTCTTGGAACAGGAATTGTGACTATTCCCGCAAAAATACGTAGAGACGTACTTTTCTCACTCGAATCCCGGCTTACCTTGTTATAGAGATAAGCGAGGAACATACATAGAAATGTCTTTCTTTACAAAAGCTCTTTCTTTTTTGTGGAAAATTATCTTTAGTTAATTACATAAGAGGTAGATGTGACGAGGGAGAGAAAGGAACGGAGCGTGACCTGGGAAAATGTGCTGAAGTTTACGTGGCCCTTACATTATGCTAAGTACACTCATTTTTAGGTTAGTGGTGGCGAGCTCTTAACATTACCTACAGGATTTAGAGCCATTTACTACTTGGCCCATAGGTATGTTTAGGTTTATGAACCATTACCAAACTATTGCGTACTTGAAACACGGTATCGCTTGGTACTATTCGCATTTGGTCCATCGAGATTTGCATGTACGTCTTAATAGCTAACTATCTATATCAAAACAATGTTACCGAATACTACCGATGAGTTTAATTTTAGGAAAAATCAAAAAAAAATATGTCGTTTTTGTGGCGAATAAACACTTTTTCTTTCTTTCTTTACCCATTTGGCGGGGAAAAAATCTGGGTAAACTCTTCCTCTTAGTAGATGTTCTAAATTTAGTAGTACGCAAAGAATTTCAGAGAAATATTTCAAATTACGGTATACAAATTTTTCCTTCTTCGGCTTAAAATGAGCTTAGAATTTGCCAGGGTATTTTTGGCCGTAACTAAAAGGGTAGCAAGGTCATGTCTAAATAGCCTAACATCTTAAATGAACGACAAATAAATTAGGCTACAGAAAATATGAACTAGTCTGCTAAATACAACGCTGTGCTTCTCATTTTAGCTTCAAAACAACCATTTCTAGAAAGAAAGACAACTAAAAACCTAATTAAAAAAATTAAGCAGACAAAAAAACGGTATTTCCAAATAAAAAACAACCGACTGCCAAATAAAAACACATAAAAAAAAAAATAACTTCAATTTCGGCAGTCAGTGTCAAACAATATTTTTTTTTAACAAAAAAAATAAACAGGCTCCTAAAGCAAAATACTACTAAGCAAAAAATTACTTTGTTTTTCGACACCGACCACCGACCTCGGAACAAAATATATCTTTCGCTTTCACATCATCAGATCTTTATCAAAACCACGCGAGAGAAGCACCAGCTATCAAATAATAAAATAATCTTTAAAATCGGTTCACCAAGTAAAAAGTTCTGAGGTGACACACATAAAAAATACAGTAGCTTTGAGAACCTCTTCCTTTTTTTGAAGTCGGCTAAAAAGAAAGAAAGGTTCCATACTTATCTTTTTCCATCATGGTTAAAAATAAAGATACAATCTTCTTAAAATTTAAAAGGTTTCTTGTTTTTAAAACATCTTCACTAAAACTCTTGATGGAGCTACAAGCGAAAAGAAAAACATTTTTAATTTTTGCTAAAAATACGCTAGTCTGTGTGCTTCCGTTTGCTTTGTGTATTCAAA
This sequence comes from Orthosia gothica, assembly GCA_949775005.1. Taxonomy (NCBI): domain Eukaryota; kingdom Metazoa; phylum Arthropoda; class Insecta; order Lepidoptera; family Noctuidae; genus Orthosia; species Orthosia gothica. The sequence continues at coordinate 18,349,361 of OX459038.1, forward strand.
TGACGTCCCGAACGTCGCCGCTACAACGCCGCGTGCATTCAATCTAGGTCCATATACACTGCTTGTTACACACGAAATGGATACGTCATCCTACATAATACACCCGCAATGTATTATAACCTAACACGAGACTTGTGAACTTAGAAGGATTACGCCAAGGTTTACTATCACACATTCTAAGTTCACCTAAGAAGATAATATAGTTACGGTAACCTATTTTTTTACTAATGTAGGTATATAGTCACACGGTAGAGGCATGACTTAACGATAAATTCACTTAAATCATTAGAATGTGCCTAGTTTTGTATTCATCGCCATTAACGAATGGAAAAATAACTCGCTAACATAGTTTTCCAACATAAATGAGGGTTTAATTTCGTTAAAAGCTATGCCTTTACGTAAAACAACAGAAACCTAATAAACGCGTGCTCAAAATAATCGCAAGTTCCATGGAAACATAAAGGCCGAGTTCCACAGCTCAAGACGTTTCAACACTCATTATACAAACCGAAAGGATTTCACCAGAAGTCTTCTACTGTTACCAATTATTACAAGTTCAAGTTGTACGCAGTGTATGGCATCCGCGGTTCAAAGTGACGTATACGTCAGTGCGCTCCCGTCCGCTCCTCAGTACCACGCAGCCTCTTGCCGGGGTAACATCGTCCCGCGGTCTATACACCCCCCTATTATAATTCGCCTCGTTCAACCTAACATTGTCGTGTGGAGTGCAGTGAATAACCGTGGTAGTGTTCTTCGTATGTTATGGTCGCCTGGTACCGGATTGGACTTATGTTTTTAAATAAAAAATGTAAGTACTGATTTTTTGTTGTTTTTATTTTTAGGAGTTGGTTTAATAAAACTGTCGATTGTAATTACGTTAATTACTATTCTTTAAAAATAAATTAAAGTGATTATAACTACGGCAACTTGAATTCTATCAAATTACAAACTACTTTTTGAAGTTATTTAATACCTTTATGCAAATGGTAATTATTTCACCACTAGCTATGTATACCAGTATACCGTAATAAAAAGCACTATTGGTTATGCCTTGATACGTTTCCAATAATTTATAGAAAAAGAATACGCGAAATTTTAAGATAAATTAGTATTTTTTACCAACCGTTACTTTTCGTAAAGAAATCAACTCTCTCTTACGAATAATCAATCATCTACGTTGAAAAGCTTTTCAATTCCGTAAAAGTATTTCTTCAAATCTCATTTCTCACAAATTCTCCAGCTAGTAAATCTGTCTCTAATACGAATTAAAGCTATTGCGAATAAAAATAAATGGTCAGTCTCACAGTTACAAACTCAGTATTGGACTGAAATGAAAATATAAGACTAATGAGATTAAAGAGTAAACCTTATTATTTTATTTTATAGTCTACCTAGACTGTAAAATCAAATCCTAAGAACATAAAACTATATGAGTGAGTAAAAAGCATATTTCAGCTAGTAAGTAGCCATAACCTTCAAAGTCATATGAAACGAGTATATCAAAGTGAAAGCTTTCGCTCACTGCGAAATCCATTTTTCATGGAAAATGGTTTGAGCGTAAAGAGCTCCTAATAGGAATCAGCATTCAATAAGAAATCGGAGTATCCAGATACGAATATTTGATTTTGAAGAAAAGATGCCTAAAAATGTGTGTTCATGGAAACAGAAATAAACCTCTCAATTCTATGTTTTATTAATGGCAAGCATAGCCGATGTCAACTTGTCTGCCAATGTCCAAAGGAAATCAGAAAAGCAAGGTGCTTATAATTAATCACAAAACGGGTCAGCAAAGTATTATGTAAAATGAACATCTCATTTACATACGAACGCGATTCCCATATTTTAATGGATCGCATTCACAATCTGTCATAAACGCCTCTAATTTCCCTACAATTAACAAGGTTATGATATTGATTATCACTGAGATGATATTGTAACTTGATTTTTTATGTTTTAAGTACGAGAATTGATATTCAGATTATAGGCTATGCGTACGAGTTACAGGATGGGTTCCTATGACTATTTACAAATGAGGTACTATTTCGCATTATTGATGGGTTTCTTATTGCTTGCTGTACCAAAGCGTCCTGGAAAATAATTATAATACGAGCCGGTTTCTAATATGAGTTAAGAAGGTGTCAAACCCTGCCTTAATTTTAAAGTTTGATTAATTTCCAAGGGAAGTAGAATCTAGGAAATAATCAAGTTCAAAATCCTGATTCAAAAATGTCTATTATACACTTTTAGGAGAAAATTTTACATTCAGAGTTTTTTTTTTTGAAAATACCTTATCTTTAATTTTCTCGATACAAAATGACACTGACTAAAAAGAGATTTACTTTTCATAAAACTACCTGACACAGGTTAATCAGCTGGTTCAAGAGTTAGACACCACACCATTTTACAACCCTTTCTTATGTTAATAAAGATCATTTTTATGTAAATCTTTTTCACCTTATTTACACGAGAAATGATCTCATCGTCAAGTGAGCCGTTTAAAGTTCTTATGACCTTGAGAGTACATTGCCGCAACCGGGGCAACCAAGAATATCATATGTATTCAAAAATATAATACCATCGTAACACAAGTGGACTAACATTAATCATACTGACATTGTCTCTGCATGACTATAAATTATAATAATTTATGGTTATTTTACATCAACAACGTAGTTTTAAAATTATTGTCTTATTTGCCATGTTTCGCCTTACACAACCCTAATTGCGTAACTTTATTTTATTGAATGATCAAAGTATTTACGCGCGCACGCTTTCATTTTGACAATTCAACAGTACTCATGGCGGGTGTTACGCTGTCTAGAAGACAGTTTTTTAAACATATAAATCAATGTTTATAAATCCCATGTTAAAGTGCGTTTCAACCAGAGATTTGCGAGGATGTGGGTGTGAGATGCTTGTGTGCAATACCTAGAAGGATTAATTCATTTTTAACCCCCGACGGAAAAAGGGGTGTTTTCGCAAGATATCGTGATATAATTAACTCTTCCGTTGAATTTACAATCGAAGCTTGTCTATTACTAGATAAATTCGTGATTTTCAAAGTACATAGTTCGAAAATAAAAATTAAATTAAAGCTTAAAACTAACCCGGATACATAATTATATTTAACTGCTTATCAACTCTGACGGAACTCTGATGCGAGTACGAGGCTCATTTTTTACTTTTTAGATGTTTTTGTGTCAGGGAATTTCTAAATTTTAAACTTAAGTTTTAACCTCACGCAGTGCAGCTCTGGTAACTTGCTTAGAGGAATTGAGGTTTTTGCGATTAATAAAAAAAGTTCAGTTTCAAAAGTTCTCGGAATATTTCCCTTAAATACATTTACTTCTGAGGAAGGAAAAAAAAGGAAGGAGGAACATATTTCGAGAACTTTTGGACCTCCCTATATATGTAAGGCCTATCTAGTTTTTTTTTGTCAGCTACGCGTCCTCGCACTAAACTGCCTCGCATATATCAAGTGTTAACGCACCCTTGAGTAGACTAGAAACGGAAATCAAGTCATAGTTAAGTAATGTAAGGTTTCGTATTAACAACTGGGGTTGGGACTATCATTTGGTTTCATTCAATAAATTATTAGAAACAAAATTACTTAGGGCAAATGGTTTATAAATAGACATTCATGTGGAATGTTATGAAATGAATTGACTCGCACACTGTTTCGCTGTTGTTGAATTCGGTAATTTACCTATATTAGCAATATTTGTAATTATGTGAGAACCATGTTCCTAATTATCGAATGAATGAATTTACCTGTTAGTGTTTGTAATACTTTATACCTATACGTAGTATTAGTGTTACTGTAGGTGCATCGTCCTCACATATATGAATATTGTCCGTTCTTCTCCATAACAAGCTACTTTCCCGAATGGACGTTAGAGTATAAAATTTAATTTTTGACGTTCGAAAGTTCCGCTTAATGGCCAAATTGAAACAAAAAAAATTGACTTTGTCTTTGTGAAAACTTCGGAATAACTAGTCGCTAATAATAAACAGTCGCGTATCCACAATAAGTTTTGGCCTTACCAAAATCACTTAACGCGGCTATAGTACGGTAACTAAAAAGTAACTGAATTTCATGTCGGTCGGAACAAAATCCGTTTCCAAATAACCCTAATAATATTCTAACCAAATATACGAACGTATATACATGGCAGGTAAAGTTCTGTGTAAAGACCTTCATAAAATATAAAAATTCTTTTACGCAGTGTTGTTAGCGCGGCTTTACTGTCGAGATCCGCTTTCAGTATGGCACGAGACAAGTCTTCTGTGGATTAAACTTTGTTACAAAATTGTTCACGCCCTTCAAGCTTTTTTTGTCACCAGAAAATGTATGTTTATTTTATAAAGTGACATTTACAAAACAAGTGTTACAAAGAAGAATATTTTGTGAGGTTTCTGTATTTTACACACTCGGTCTGAAAATAGATGGCAACCCTTTTTTGTTCTTTTTGTTTTTGTGTTCTATAAAATTTGTTCCACGTACGTCTGGTTTTTATTATGTGATTGATGGTGTTTTTCTCTCACATCCATTTCTATTATTAATAAAATAAAAATTGTGTATTTTATTTCATTCTCAGTTTTTCGTAGATGATAGTTTTATAACTTGGAAATATTTATTATACGGTGATGATTATATCTGTATTTTCAAGGATTGTAATTGAATAGTGATTTTCATTACTAAATCCCATACTTTGCGACATTAATTGTTGCCGATGAGTTTGCGTCTAAGATTTGAACGTTAAATTCACCTTCTGTAGCACTATACACATATTGTATACTCATTATACATGAACCTACTTATAAAAGAACCGTCCAACTTTCCTACTTAAGAAAGAACTTAGGTATGTATGAAGTACTTCACCACAAAATAAAACACTAGCATTAAAACTTGACTTTTACCTAACTTTCACAAAATTGTTACGAAATCCTATATTCTTGACCTAGTTTTGTAAGAGCTCTCTTTTATTCAATACCTACTTTCACACTACAACTTATAACTTATGCGGTAGACCCAGTATAGGTAAGTAGGTACTTTCTGAACCCAAAACTTACGTTAATCTAGTATTCTCTTGGTGTTAATCGAGCTGCCAGTGTACCAGGCTTAAAATTGTTATAATGGCTACTTATGTACGTATGAAATATGTCAGATTTACGAGGTCTAATACCTTCGTTCTAGATTTCGATCGTTGTATTCTTAGTATTGGATCGATTTGTATCGTTATCTATCGTCTGATATTTGAGCTTAAAATTGGTAGCCGTGGTTAGTGGTAGAAATAGTTTTACATTCATATTGGATGGAAAATTACTTTGTTGATGATATTAGATAGATTTGTATGCAGCTTATTTGTAAACACAACTGAAATATTAACTTTTTTTTCCACTGTATTGCTGTAAGTATACAACACTATAGTGGGAAAGTAACAATAAAATCAATTTGTAGTCATAGTGAACCGATAAAGTTTTTAATTGCCTATACGCACCACCTTTGTATCCACTAGTCAATTAACTATTTATTTGTCCTTTTAGTCCCACGTAATCCTACCATAAATCCGTGTTCCCGAAGAGGATTTTAACCCTTAAAGAGAACCTGCTAACATTATTTTACGAAGCACAAATATCGCAGGGATTATGTTAAATAATATTACCCAACCTCACTATACCACAGGATTTTCACCCGCAAGGACGGATTCTGTCTTCACTTTGCCAATATTCCATTTCGACGAACAATACAGTTTGCCTTATCATTCATTAAAGGAACGCTCACTAGTGCTCACAAGGGGAATTCGTTGCGGCTAGAACGCTAAAATTATTTTCAAGAAAAGGTGAATAGGCATCTTTGAGATAAGCGCTAGTATTAAGGGCACGTCTTGGCTTACTATCTGCTGAATGTCTCCGATAGGCTTTATAGAGGAATGTTGTCTTATACCAACAATTTGCAAATATTTGATAGCGCGAGAGGTTATAGCCATTTATTCCGATAAATTACAAATTCTGCCCCAGGCTGCCGTTTACAATTTCCTTAAGGAAAAACTCAACAGTAAAACTTTACTTGACAAAGTCGTACGGAGTCTCAGACCGGCTGATACAATTACAGCTACTTAGTCTAGACGTGCCTAATTAAGACAAACTTCGATATATAGTACAGCCGAAATTTTAATCAATCAGAGTCTCGACCTATTTGTAGGACGGAGTTCTAAGTTTCAACCTAGTAATCAAACCCCACTTTGTGTGTCAAGCAGTATTGATAAATCGAATCGAATATAATAACAGGCAGCGTAACAAATGGGCTTTGATTGACATCAAAAGTGTGGATGGATACCGAACTAGAACTGTTATTACATTTCTGATTCACAGTCGTTTTTATGAGTAAAAAACTAAAACATCTTACATTCCCGTTTAGCACCTGAGAGGAGAACTTTCCCGGACCATTTCGCGATTTATTAAAGTTTTTACAATAGATTGTGCTGCTTTTTAGGGTTCCGTACCCGAATGGTTCAAACGGAGCCCTATTGCTGTTACTCACGTGTCTGTCTGTCCGTCGTTTGTCACTCGTGTTTCACAGCCAAACGGTTAAGCCATACAAATTGTCAAAAAATATATGAAATGTTTCTAAAGGGGTCGCGAAAAAAAAAATAATACCGGCCCAATGCAGTATTTTTGATTAGTGAATAGATAAATAATGTATTTTTTTGTCTTCAAAAATATTGGAAAACAAAGGAATGAGAAGCCACCAAAGTCAGCTTATTTTCACAAAAAAAATATCTGAAGAATTTTTCAACTTCCCATTGACCTATGAACTGCAAATTTAGTGAAAATGTATATTACTGCGTATAGTTTTCCAAAAAAATACAAATAAATCAGATTTTTCTTTGAAATTCCCTAATTTTTTCTATTACTATCAACTTGATTTTGCGGTTTGGTACAGAACCCTGAAAAACCCAGAAGCCGGTTTTTTAGTACTTGGCAACGTTTGGCAAAACCTTGAGAGATATAAAATAGCAATCTTACGTTTGTATTATGTAGAAGTGAATATGCTTCGAAAAAATTCTAGTGGTCGAACGTGCTACTGGTTCGATTATGCATGTACCTACTAGAAATATTTGCACGACTGATAAGTCGAATATAGTGAGACTAAAATTATGTTTACCATGTTATTATGTAAGTACCCATATTCTTGTAAATAAATCAATTTCGAGTGCAGTGGTGGCTTAGTATTATCGGCTGCAACTTATAAGTTGTAGGTCGTGAGTTAAAACCCAGGCAGTGGCTTTACTTTGTGTAAATTATTTCACCAACACTGCTCTCAAAACGGTGAAGGAAAACATTGGTAGGAAACTGGCATATCCTAGAAACGAAAATCATGTCAATGTGTCAATCAGACATCCACCAACACTCGACCCTCGCGTGGTGGATTACGGCCCATTCCCTTCGAGAGGAGGACTGTGTCCCAGCAGTAGGAACATTAAAAATGCTGATGATGAAATAAATTTATTTTCATTTCATTTCCGGTTCGGGCGAAGTGTTATTAGGTTTTGTCCTGTCTGTGTTTTTTTGTATCACCTCGGAGTCTGGACTTGGGCTTGGTAGATAGCAACAAGCTCGTTCCCATTAAATGAGACTTAAACATAACAGGTGATACAGGTGTGCCTCTGCCTAGCGCCTTGGTGAACACAGGCGTGATGTTTCATGTCAATTTAATTAGTAAACGTTTACTTGAAAACGTAGAGTACTTATTAAATAGTTGGTGCAAACGGTTGTAGGCGGCAATTGTCATAAGTACCAGGCTTTGTTAAGCGGTCGTATACCACTGTTATTAACAACTACCCTCTGGATTCTTAGATTATATTTAAAGTAATAATACAGATACGTAAATGCCCAAGGATTTGAGTGGCTATTATAATTTCTCGACTTCAAAATACACAAATTGCTCGTCATTCACGATGTTCTAATTTACCAAAATGAGAACCCATAAGAATCGTTTAAACGAACACAGTTGTGGGGTTCACGCAGAAAATGAAACATGTAATTTGACTATGCAGAATCTAGAGAGCTGAATGCAAACGGGAAGCTTAAATACTAATGTCATAATATAGGTACCAAGCCCTGGTTTCTTCTTTACATTGAGATTATTATATACAAATTAAACAATTGGCTAATGAGAATGAATTCAAGTAATCACTTCTACCGTTTATTTTGCAGTGATTTATTTGGTATACAGAATAAATAAAAACTTAGGCTCACTTTTTATAATGATAACTGTAACTTATAAATAGGCAGCTGATTTAAAGTCCGACAAAGTAATTTTCCATTAAATAGAAAGAAGAAAAGGACTATAAAAGTGTTAAAATTAAGTGCATTCTGCAGTACAAACATATTAAACTCAACGTGATCCCGCTCTCTTGAGTATAACCGTCTTTTAATCCTATTATATACAGCATGTTTTTAATTTACAAACGCAACAACCGCATAAAAGTAACGGATAAGCCCGAACCAGTATTTTCTGTACATTTTTTGCCAAGTCTGGTGGCAGCTACCAAGTCTTGCTTATTACGTTGCTCTAAGTAGATGGTGCTTTTTGTATACTAGTTTCTGACCCACTTCAGCTTCCGTGACGTAAATCGGAAATGAAATTTTATTCACGGAGCTGGGATGTTATGAAATTATGTTACGAACACCTATTTGGTAGGCTGACGTTTATTGAGAACCTTTTTGCTCAAACACTGAACAAAAGCTCGTTGTTTTATATACGTCACGTTAAATTGTATGGACATTGTTTTACTAGTACAGTTTTGATTAATATATTAAAATATATACAATTAAATATTACAAAAAAAAACAAACCTATATACAAATTTTGCATGAAAAAAAATATCGATGTCAATGTGAAACGTGCCCAGAACGCTGGCAACATTGCCACGTTGGATGGCAATGCTGATACTCTGGCTGAAGAAAAGGTCAGCCCTCTGGTCACGTGAAGAGTCGACGAGCTTTGTGCTAATGTTACAAAAAACTCGATGCGCACTCGGACCCCATAGAATAAATAATTGTCCCCGCGTTTGAATAAAAAATAAACACAATATTGTAAACGTCAATGTTAATGTGAGATACGTCACAAAAAAGTCAAGTAAGTAATTTTGATTTTGTCAGATTGCATGACTACTGAGTTAAGTTTTCTCTTCCGCACTCTTGCGCTGCCTTGGCTGCCAATGAAATATTGTCATCACAGTATATCCGCGTTCATCCTGTTATTATTTAATTTTATTTGCTTCCTAAAACCGTTCAAGCTGCTTCGTTGATCTAGTTACTGGTAGTGCTACTGAAGAGCATGTATGAGTCTCGGATCTGACAGGATTAGGTTAGGCAGATTAGTTAGTCAGTTGACACAAGAATCCATCAAGGACCAATCTTGTCAAGTCCACCTTCCGTTCGCTCTATATGGTGGTTGGTCAGTTTGCGGAACATGCGCGAACTTAACCCCACTATGCCAAAACCTTGCAAACTTGCCTTGTACATCTATGCCGGAGGAGTAGCCCTTAGTCCTGAGTCTAGAAAAGCAACGGTCAAAACAGCTAAAATTAAGAATTTAGTTTTATTTCATTGGCAAAATTTTCAACTGATTCAAATTTCAATTCGATTTTATTCAATTAACACTTAATTTCACCAATTTCCGAAATGCGAGCGAAGGAATTGATTCCTAGAGTGTGGTGGCGGCCATTATCGAAAGAAACGCGAAGGTGCGCAAGAAGTGTCAATCAAGTTTAGAAAAGTATGGCGCATTATGTGTGACTGCTTGTGAAAACTGATATAACTCATAAAGTTGCATCTAAAAAGTAAAGATTAGCGATAATGGTGTGCCAACACACTGGTTGATGGTTGGATATGGACGATCTCTAATTCCAAGTTACCTGCGTGCTTTGCTTTGCGTGCATTCACCCACAATGATCCCACAAGACTAGGTGTTATGGACGCCGACCAGAGTATATTGAGCATAGGTCTCCTATTCCCGACAGCTATATTTTAGTATCTAAAGGTAGTACATATTTCGTGATTATTTTAGGATCATGATCAATGAGGTTTTAACAGCAAAACTGGTGATTATTTTCATTTATATCATCAGGAAACTCTATATCTGATATGAAGCTGTAGTAATAAACATTAAATAATAATATGTAGACCACAACCAGTGGCAGTGTTCCAAAAACTACATACAGTATTTGAGAGGAAAGTCATTATTTTCAGCAAACAAATAAACTGATACGATCCATGCATAGAGTGCGAGTTACGACAATAGGATGCTTATAATAAACAAGCGTGCTTTTATAGCGTGTAACCAGTATTTTTATTGAAGCTATATTATTTTCAATAAGTGTTGTTTGCACGGCAGTTTGTAGCAATGTTTTAATGGACTACCTAAAATCAGATGGATGTAAACATGATTGAAATAAACATTTACTTATTTCGACAAAAATTCAACATTCATCCGCTCCTTGTGTTGCTCCACATCGGTGCCAGTGTGGTTAAGCTGTCGGATGCCTTGGGCACCATGACCTGTCTTGTTGCAAGAGCGCAGGGTGCATAGCACGGCACGCCAGCATCAATGACTTTATTTGTCGAGCCCTAATCACATGCTGCAGCAGCCTTATTGCCTGCACTTGGGTGGTGGGGCAGACACAGACAGCAGAATATGGCAGTTGAGTACTGACCGCCTCAGAGCTGAGACATCACAGAATCACTGTCAATCCGTAATATTTGTGAGCAAAGATTGTAACTGTCTATTTGAATAAACCCGGTGTATCGAATTTTTTGTGTAATTTCATTTTCATGATTGTTCCCACGGATCTGCCCAAACACGATGTCTTAACCTAAGTGAATGCATCTTGACTTCCCGATGGTTTGCATCTATCGGCCATCCTTGATGGGTAATGTATATTTTTTTTTTTTACATTGTGCTTGTATTATGCTTGTGTTATGCCTGTATTGTTTTTAATAAAATATCTTATAAAACCGTTTTGCATGTCTTAGTTAGAAAGGTATAGGTACTTAGGTAGAAAGTATATGAATCACTTAAGATATTATAAAAAACGTCGTATAAATAACGTCTGTATCTTTTACCTACTTTCTATGCAAATAAATAAAGTAATAATTAATTATATCTTATTTTTCAAAACTTTATTACAAGTGGTAAGCAACAATACGTGGGACACTCAGAAAGTTTTGCGAAACTAAAAAAAATTGTTCTATACGTACATATATTTTTATTAAATCTTTTCAAAGTACTTTCCACCAGCCTCTATACAAAGATTCATGCGCCTAAACCAGTTTTCAAAACACTTTTTCCAGTCCGCCGCAGACACCTCGTTTACAGCCTGCTCGAACGCAGCCAGCGCATCTTCCGGCGACGAAAATTGTATCCCTTTGAGCTGATTTTTTATTTTTGGGAATAAAAAGAAGTCACACGGTGCTAGATCAGGGCTGTAAGGAGGGTGACCCAGGAGTTTGACTGGCGTGCTGTCCAGGAAGTCCCTCGTTTTGAGTGCGGTGTGCGCAGGTGCATTGTCGTGGTGGAGCAGTAGCCCGCGGAGCCCTGTGTTTGGTCGCTTGTTGCTTATAACAGAGAAAACTTCTGGCAAACATTTGGTAGTATACCATTCGGCATTAATGCTTCTTTGATCCCGTAAGGGAATTGATACCAAGTGGCCAGTCAAATTAAAAAAGCTAGCGATCAAAATCTTACCCCCGCTTCTAGATCGCTTCACTTTGGTAGGCGTTGGCTCATTTTGAAACACCCAAACAGTCGACTGGCGCTTGGTTTCTGGGTCGTATTAATAAATCCAGGACTCATCACCTGTAACGATGTCGTAAACACGCCGAGACGAGCCTGCTTCAAATTTGTTAAGCATATCACGGCACCATTCCACCCGGGCCTGCTTCTGAGCATCGGTGAGGTTGTGCGGCACCCAGCGTGATACTATCCTCCTCACGCGAAGATGGCTGTGTAGAATCTCGTGAACGCTTCCCGATCCAATCTTCAATATGTGTTGAATCTCCTGATATGTAATTCGCCTATTGTCTTGGATTAAATTTTTCACTGCTAGCACGTTTTCTTCGGTAACAGCCGTCAAAGGGCGACCGCTTCTTTCGTCATCCCCCAAAGTTGGTCGACCGCGCTTGAATTCGTTATACCAACGATACACGGTTGCCTTGGAAGGGCCTTCATCCATGAATGCCATTTGAAGTCTATCGTACGATTCATCCGGTTTCAGGCGACACTTGAAATCGTATAAAATCATAGCTCTAAAATGTTCCCGGCGCAGATCCATATTTCAGTGAGACACAATACTTTGAATTAACTCGCAAAAAATGTGGAGGGAAATTTTGAAATTGGAACTTACTTATTTTTACTTATAAATAATCATATTTTCGAAAAACATTATAACTGGCCAGTCTCCCATATATAAAAACTTTTTTTCGCAATACTTTCTGAGGGGCCTGGTACCAGTATTGTGTACGAGGTACTAAATTAATTGGACGAGTTTTACAAAAGATTCGCAAAACTAAAAGAAATTGAGCCACCGTTTAATTTCGTTGTTGAGTAGTTTGAATATTAACGAGAAAACTGGTATTTTCCTTAGTTCCATGAATAAAAATTAATATTTAAACAAACAAGGGGAAGTAAAATACTTGACTGTGGTGCCTGATTTACATTTTTATTTTAAAACTATATTTGGAAACTGTAAATTCTCGTTAAATATCGGTTTGTTTGTTACGAACGAAACAAAAATTTTCCGTATGTCCAAATCTAAAATAACCCGCATTTCCCTCCTGGGGGTCATTAGTTCCAAGCCAGTTCATCCTACCCCACTGAAAATTTATTAGGAAAACAAATTAGGATTAAAGTACAGGATTTTATCCTAATTTGTTTTTCCTGATAAATAACATGTAAAAAGAAAGTTCGTAGCGCTTTTGCTACGAAATACCGTAGCACACATTTTTAATTGTACCAACTTTAACAGAGGAAAGTAAATTCATTTATTCGGGTGTTTTCCTGATTTTATTACCGTCTAAGGTTAGTTAAGTTTGGGCTTGTTAGTTAGTACGTAGCACGCGTGGGATGACTTCTTGATTAACCTTTAAGGTGAGAATTTCGGGCTCCAAGTGGCTATTCACCGTTTAGTACAATCGTTGAAGATCAATTTACTGTCGTACGTACAGTCAGGGGTCAAAAGTGAAGGCACACTCTACCAAAACTTAAATGTTATAAATTGTTTAAGCAGAAGACGGTCAATGCTTCACAACTAATTAAACTAAGACTTTAAAGATATATTTTAAACAAATCGAGGATCATTGACACTTTTACAAAACAAATGGTTTTTTGGCTATGATAGAGTACGATTGCATTTTTGACCCTTGACTGTACATACTTTTCATAAATGTACATGATAGGTAAATGAAAATAGTACCACAGGCGAAATCAAACGTCAAAAAGGCAGACTACATAACGGAAACACGAATTAAGTGTTGTTTATAAAAATATTTATTTTAATATGAGTAATATTTTGAAAATAAAAAAAAACCGGCCAAGTGCGAGTCGGACTCGCGCACGAAGGGTTCCGTACCATTATCGCAAAAAACGGCAACAAAATAACGTTTGTTGTATGGGGGCCACCCCCTTATATATTTATTTTAGTCGGTTTTTAGTATTTGTTGTTATAGTGGCAACATAAATACATCATCTGTGAAAATTCATCAGATACAGCCTGGTGACAGACAGACAGACAGACGGACCGCGGAGTCTTAGTAATAGGGTCCCGTTTTTACCCTTTGGGTACGGTACCCTAAAAAGGAAGGTAGATCACAAACTGTTAGTTCATTCAAATAAAATAATTGGTAGCCATGTAAAATATTTGTAAAAAGTGGTATTTATTACTAATCAAATATTGTACACAATTACTGTATTTTTACAAACATAAATCTAAAATTAATTGATAAACGAATGTCGCCGGTAGTTGCTATTTGTTTAAACGTATAAATAACGGTTCTGGTCGAAATAACTCAGTATTGAATTGTATTTTGAACTGTGCACATAGCCTTATGAAATTAACTTGTGTGAATTATTGTTGGTGTGAGTAAAAAAAAGTGTTTACATGATGTTTGATCGTTTTCATTTGAGAACCCTGAGTCCTCCGGCTCCTGTATACATATTTAATATCAAACTGGAAAAATGTGTTTTTATGTCCAATTTGAGCAAAAACTAAACTATAAAAAACAGCCTAGTACTTACACTTGTTATGTATCCCAAGCACCTTTACCAAATAGCTATAAAAAGTAACTTCATTACTCCAGTGTCGTAAAACTTGGAGCACATAATTCTTGCTTACACACTGTTAACGTCCCGTATTACAAGCTAATACAGAATCCTTTAGATCAAATGTCAGCACATGACGCCTTCGAAGAAAGGCCTATAAAAATGATAAATTATTCTTAATATTGAGTTTGAGGGAGTGCTTATGTCGCACAGACTAAGAGATAAAGTTAACCGTCTACTGCTAGATCTTCCCAGTGATATTTGCTATGTTTGCGGTTTCTGAGTTTGCCAACCAAGCTTTCGAAGCGTAGTGTGGCTGTGGGTCACATTGCTTGCTCTAGAATACCAAATAAGACTAAGTGCACATGTTTAGTTTGGCCGTGGGCTGCTATAGAGACCGCCCTTAAAGTCTGGGGCGCGATGCACTAACCAAAGACAACGGATAGCTTGTCCTTTTTCTTTCACTCATCCGAAGCTAGTGACAGTAAAAAAGCATTCTGCATACTTGCAGTCCGTTCCATAGCTTCACGTATTGTACCGTTAACACATGTATTGGACAAGCAATTGACAAGCGTCTGTGTATTGTCCTTGTTCGATGTTCGAGTTTTGATGTCTCTATGTGTATTGTGTTTATTTTCCTACAGTTTTTCGTGGTTTTGATAGCAGATCTGTCAACATTATGTAAATTGTGGATGTGACGAATCGGTTTAGATTCTATTTAACGTCCTTTTTTTATGACACTGCATTTGCGATACCCATAGAAAAAAAGTTGGTCATCCTTTGAAAAAAAACACACTTTCTGTTAATTAAGCACATGGCTCCTAAGAGCAGGCAGATATTGTGTGAGACCCACAAAAATTATATGTTATCCTTAATCTGAGGATATGGTAGTGCTTCAGTTAGGCTGAGGAAAAACGAGAATGAAGTTAGGGCCGCATCTTTTTCGAAGCGGTATAATGTTTCTCGAATAAGATAAATGTTCGATAAAACAAAGGTCTGAGTCGAAAAAGTTTGGTTCCATCAGGGTTTAGTGAAATCAGTAAAAGGGTAATAAAATATTTTATTTTGCTCCTAACACTATTGAGGTTATCTTGTTTTGTCTGCACCCAAATATATTAATCAGAAAAACAGCCTTAAGGGAAACTATTACTTTCAGATTATAATTTTTGGATACTTTCCTTTGCATTTTGCTTTCTATAAAAGGTTTCCTTGGGACTGCCCATTTTTTTTTTTTGTTTCATTCAGGAAAGCTTGATACATTGATAGAGTAAATAAGATGGGATGAATTAACTCTCCAGATTAAAAACACTGGTTTAAAATTAAATAAAAATACAAAAAATCTTTATTAACATATTTTTTTACAGATTTTTTTGTAACCTCTGCTTCCCGAACTAGGTGGACTTGTAAGACAGAGGAGTCAGCGTCCTCCCCATTTTATGTCATATTACAATATTTTAGAGAGAAAATGATAATGATGATTCTATCTGGCTGGTGTTGGCCACAGCGACCGCATTAATTGCCTACTCAATGTGGTTGAGAGCTTAGATTCGCTGCATATCCAACCTTGGCCGAAAAACACGTCAGAACATCGTTCACGACGTGATAAATATTAGCTGTTGAGGGTCTTACTTTAAGGTCATCGCGTTTCTGGTCCAATTCCGACCTCCCTCTATAAAGAAAATAAATATATATAGAAGGAGATTGGAAACATAAAAGTAGTATATTTTCAAATAACATCATTTAAAATAATTATAGCACACAATATTAACTAAACTAAATCTAGTCGTGCTTTGTGTATGTTTTAAAGATAGTTTAAATATGCCACCTTAATTCATATATGGTAGGTTTAGTCCATTTATTACAACTGAACCGTATCGATTGCCAAGCCCATCACTGGTATCACCTTATGCATTGGCAAATAATCTTGGTAACCGCTTTTAAACTCTGACATAATAAATCGAAATACTTACGGATTCCGAGTAAACGCTGTATATAGCTACCGAGACAGGTACATGTATAAATAGAAAATATATATTATGTATATGTCTATTTGTTTAAAGAACATATCATTTATTTGACAAAGACACTGATAGATAGGTAGAACATATTTTATTCTCTCTCAAAGTGATTTTCCTGAGAGGTATAAATCTTTCATCTTCCTTCAATTGATCATTCAAGGTTCTTCCAATTTACATAAGTTCCGCAGAAAAGATCTAGAAATATAATAATAAAGATATTAAGAAGTTTTATTGAGCTCCACTGAAGTTAACAGCTTTTTGTATGCTGAGTTTAATACTGAATAAATGTGTATTGAGATCTACAAGAAATCGGCAGTATCTATTTAAAATATTTTATTTTCATATATGTAATAGTATCCTACTTTTATAAGACGTACGAAGAAATGGTTGAGATTGGAATAATTTTTAAGAAACTCTCTTTTTATCCTTTAGGACACTGACCAAACATGTGTGGGAACTATTAAATGTTTCAAAACATTTAGTAAAAAAATTCTGTCCCAAGGTTAAAAAGTTATAATTTGACCCGTTGGATACCTAATTTTGACGAAATCCAAAGGTTGTTTAATGAAACTCCACTATTATCACAAAGATTCCGATGTCCACGGACTGCACTTTTCAAATAGCATTTGTTTTATTCTGTTGTTTTGTCTGATCCAAGATCCCAAAGCCCGGACTTTACTTAACTCTTCCTGCACAAAATGTGTTGGAATGAGTAGTGTAAGTATGTAGATTGAACATATACTAACGAGCTAGCTTGGATCGATTGAAATTAGTCTAAGAGCTATTCGACAAATCGAGTGAGGAACTATTCACAACAATTAGTCCTCATTCGAGGTGACTAGCTCTTAGACTATTATATTATTTACTAATAAGGCGCTAAAAATTATTTAATTACTTATAAATATTCTGATAATCATTACAAAAAATCAGCACCCAGACTTTAGAAAAGTAAGTCGTGTTTTTGGGCTCCCTAGCACCTGGTAAACCGTCGTGAATGTAAGACGTGGATCTAAGTTAGCAGGTATGCGTATGTTCAAAGTACATACTAACACTACTCATTCCAACACATTTTGTGTTTCTGGAGCTCTGGAATCATGGACCAGAAAAACCATTCAACAAATTGAAACAAAGACTATTTGAAAAGTGCTGTCCGTGGAAATCGCTATCTTTGTGCTAACCCTCGGAACGATGTTATTTTTTATTAATTTTGTGAGTAAAAATTGATGCCTGATGACATTTGAAGATACTCCCATGTCTGGACAGCATTTGATCCAAACCCGACAATGTCTTTTCCAATAATTCTTAAAAATCTTTTGTATAACAATATAATGAAATCATTGCCAGTTTTCTGTCAGAACACAAAAACTAGTTGCCTAAAAACTAAAATCTCTTTAACCGTAAGATTTACTAATAATACCTACTAGTGGACAGTCTGCCTATCACCGCATTTCATCTATTGAATTGAGTTTCAATAGATGAAATGCGGTGATAGGCAGACTGTATTATGTCCCGAATTCTTCATCCTTTATTCAACCTTAGATTTCATTGAATACAAACAGATTTCGTTTGAAAATACATAAAATACCCACAGGAATTTTGAAGTATCTCTATTGAATAATATGGTAGGTATATCTCGGTTTTTCGAAGACAACAATAGGGAAACGGGACAAAGACTAGTATTCCCGAAATACCTTTATATTGTGGTCACCCTACTTCTTTTATGATTCGACATTTCAGGTTTTAAATTACGTAGAACCAGGAGCTTGTTGGGTAAGGAGGATTCCAGATAAATTACTATCGCAAAAATCTTCACTCAAAACGAAATGAATTTTCCTTCTTAGGTGACAGATGAATTTCAGGAGAGACGATTTTTCAGTCTTGCCAGGGATGTGTCCTAAGGAATTCGATGGGACGGGATCCCGGAAATTTTTGTATGTACATTTGTGAAATCCCGGGCGTTTCGAGCTTTAAGATAAAACAAATTTCTTTACATAGTTTTTAGCAAAAGCACCGCGCCGTCTTGTTACTTTTGGTTTTAGAACGAAACGCTCGCTGTTAGTGCAAATCAGCTGATATTTGTGTTTGGTTTATCTTTTTTGTAGGTGGCCTGCAGTGAGAAAGTTAGATGAATAGCCGCAATAGCCAAGTGGCTACATTTTACTAAGAATTTTTTATAATTCATTAACAGGCTTATTTTTTTTTTGTCTATCCCGGAATTGACCCAGGGTCGGGAAAAGGCCCAGGATCGTATTCTCCTAACAGACATGCACAAAGGTAGTCCCGGGGTGGTCTTTTAATAGATCACGGGGCCCCTCCTTGTGCTCCAAGTATTCTTCTTCGTGTCGCTAGCACACCAGTCGTTTAAATTTGTTTGGCCCATAACTTAGCCACTTCCATGGCGTCATTGGTGGCAGCACGATCACCCTGGTTCAGGTGAAAGGTGAATTCATAAAATGAATTGACCAATAATGTCCTTTTTTCCGACTTCACTTAATTAAATTTTTTGTCGGCGGTGTTAAAAAAACTTTTCGAATTTGAATCATTTACATAATTTTGACCACTCTCCGCAGTTAAATGTCGATCTATTAAATTAAAAGGCCGAAAAAAAAGTCGTGTCGATCCGATTTGAATACATACATTTTTTATGTCTGAAATTCGTTTCAAAGCGGCAGGCACAGACGGTATTTTTAAATGGGGCGAAAGAAAAAGTAGCATTTTGTCATGCTAATTAAAATAACCGGCTTTATAAAATTAGTCAAAGAGACGAGTGGAATAACATTACTGTTTTAACTTTTTGTTTTTGTTTCAAATAGTACAATATTTTTATTAAAGCGTGCTTTTAACTTGGCTTATTTACCCAAATGCCGAAGGGGAGGGTAATGTGTTTATCAGTGTATGTATGTAAGTATATATGTACGTATGTTTGTTCCTATATGGCGTTCTAGTGACCAAATGCTTTGGCCGATTTTGATGATTCTTACGTCAATGAATTCGTATGAACCCTGCGTGTGTCACTGGCTACATTAAAATTGCAAAATAGAAAAATGGCGGATTTTGGGTGCCATATTGTGAGATCCTGAATTCTTTTTTCTTCCAAACCCATCGTGTGGGGTATCAAAACGAAGGGTTTTAAGAAGTGATTAAAAAAATATATTATAGGTACTTATATGATTAAATGTACCTAATTCTAAAAAAAATTACTAAACAGTTGTAAATAAAAAAAAAAATTAAAAATAACAAAAACTCGACTGCTTAAAAAGCCAACTAAAAAGACGTAAACAAGAAGAAAATCAAATCACTCATAACTCATATTAAATTTGCCAATTATTGTAGACAGTAACAATAAATATTAATTAACTGCATCTCATTAATAAAGTACAAAGAGCAATAATGAGGTTTAGCTAACCAGCGCCAGGGTTAACCGTTTCTGGCTTGTAAACCAGAAACTTGTGCCAAGGTGTCACTTAGTAAGATCTACAATACATATCATTCGCATTACATGGTTTTGCCAGAAAATGGCATTGGTTAATAAGGAAATCTGGCACAAGTCGACTATGGATTAAAAATTTGACACTTTTAAGTGTTGCAGTATTTAAACTTGACTCATTTTTGTCTTGGTCAAATCTTAATATATATTCTTCGGGGTCTAATGCAATCACATCACTTTAATGCAATTTTTATTTTATGTGCAAAAGAAATATTATACAATTTAACGTTGTTCTTCTAAATATTAAATCAAATGAATGCAATGTTTAGTTTTATTTGCAAGAAAAAAATTAATACAAAATACAAGCTATTTATTTATTATCTATTTAAAAACTTGACCTTTGCCGTTTACTTTACGGAGCTACACAAAAAGTTTACATCAGCGATAAATTCATTCAAAAAGTTTCATTACAAGTTTCGCAGGTTTCACAACTTTCGTCTTGTCATTTGTTATTAGAAAGATTATTTGATCCATTCATCAATCTCCTTCAGACGTCGGCGTTCCATAGCTCCCGTTTCCAAGACGTTGAAGAAATAATGAATCTTGTTCCCAGTTGTTAATTGAAATAGTAGAATTTCAGTACTATTTATTTATGTATACTTTATTGTATACCAAGACAAATATAATATATAAAGAAACCTTTAAACAAAAACAAACATACAACAGGCGGCCTTATCACGTTCCGCGATGGAAATCCAGGCAACCTAAAATGAAAAGAGATAGCTGAAGATATTTGGCTACACTTGGTGCAAATAGTTGGTGCAGTATTGTTCTTGTAACACGTTCGCTGCCGTAATTGCTGCCTACCCCCATGGAAAAAAAACCTAACTGTATGTATGTATATTTAGTACCTATGTACCAAACACAAAAAAAACTCTTTTCCAAACGCAATATTACGTTACGATACCAATTCTCCGATATTTGTATGTTTTTTTTTGTATGTCTTTCTACCTTCGATCAATAATACACTATACTCTTTGTGATGTAGCATGGTGCTGGTGACAGTTTCAATAACATTTGTTACGCATATACGTAAACGCATTTTTGTAGTTTGTTTTACTGAAACTGTCACCCGCACCATACTACATCGAAAAGAGTGTAGATGACCGGTAAGCGCTTCAAAAACGGGTCCAAAATTATGGCCACAAATACGGCTATGGTCTTATTTCAAATTAGTAGTGATCCAATCATAGGCAACATTGACACGTAAAAATTCCGCAGTGTGCGTTCAAAAATTGTGCAATTAACCATCGTAAAACAGATTTTGAAAGGAAATTTTTTTTTTCGGTAATTTTATATCATTAAGTGTTTTTCATAAAGTAAAAACCGAATTAAATAGTAAATATGAATCAATTACCAAATAGTATTATTATTTGACCAACGTTTACGTCGACAAAACGCGCCATAGTTGGCGTGTTTTGTCGACGTGTCCAAAGTTCCAGAATAGTCGATATTTGTTAAAGTAGTTTCTAACAAACATCGACCGTTCTGGAACTTTGTAATTTAGACTTTAAAACATGCGTGTAAAATTAAATTGGTTTTTACGTATATATATGTTGAGCAGCGAAGAAAGCTCATAAAATATTTATTGCTTTTTGTACATAGCTTTGTGAATGCAACTTTAAGCATTGCTTTTAAAGTTGAAATTGCATGTATGTATATTTATTCCAATTAGAATACTTAGAATTACGTAGGAATACAATAGGCGTCAGTTTTAAAGAGAATTTTTGTATGGGATTTTGCATCTAGTGTACTATTTATCGAAGATCTCTACAACAGATTTATAAAAATATTAACAGACATCAAACTAGAAAATCTACAGACTAAAGTCAAAAATCTAGATTTCTAACATTACGGCTGTGAACAAATGGTAAAATAGGAGTTTTTGCTTTCGATAGACATCACCTAAACAAACGACAAAGCACAATTCATCGCCCACAATAGTGCTAATGCTTCATATGAGACGAGATATAGTTTTTGATATTATATGACCGAATAGAGACCGACCTTATTCCTTGAGAGATCGGTAACCTAATAATAAACCTTAGATCTAATGCTGAAGCTAGATTTAGCTTACCTAATACATAATACCAAGTTGAGATGATAACATATAATAAAGCTTATCATCTTCCATGTAACCGAAAGCACTTGTATCCATTACATTGCGCTTAAATGAATTAGTGAAAGGAGATTTGGTAATAATACAAATTAAGCGTATATAACAGTGTTAATATTGGCAGTATTGGTACAGTCTCGGCGGCCAATCTCAGCGGAGATTAGCCACCGACGCGGGAGATATTATTATAGTGCACATGTGTGTGTGCACACAGAGGCGTAACTTCTCTTCTCTCAATATTTGGATAGATACCATCAACGGCGTCATGTGATTTTCAAGGCAAGATGATATCACACTGTCCAATAATTTTGGCTCCGGATTGCCACTGAAAACTCTCTAACCGAAAATCCCAAGAAAACTATGGCTGACCTGAGAATTAAAGTCTCACTCATCAGATATGCGTATGATGAGTGAGATGATTCCTGGTTTTGCAACCACGAACGGGCACCGGCCGACAATCACATTTGTCACCCAGACTTTTGTTAGTCCTTTTGTTATACAACAGCTATCGATTTTCTTTTTATGCTATGGATGGGCCTTTAACAATGACTATTGGTTTAATCATGAACACCTTACTATTCTTTAATCAAAATAACCGGTTTTAGTAAGAACGCATTTGATTTTTTTTGCTTGCCTTTTTACCCCTTTTACAGCAACAGCCGAGGCTGTGCATTCCTTTCATCGTTCGCGAAATCAAAATCTTTCATGTTTTGCCAATTCCTCCATAGTCTGCCAGCTTTTGTTTATTTAACAAAAAGTAATGAATTTTGAATTTTAATTAACAAAGGAAAATCACTACCTATAACTGAAATTGTAGAAAACAAGATGACAATAGAATACTTGTTCTTATTATCTCTAAAATGTTTTATTATTTGAACCTTAACCTTTTACAGGTGTTCATAATGTTGTTTTAAGAATTAAGATTTCACGAAGTAAATCAAAATGTTCCTTTATAATAATTTTCAGGCTTTTATAAAAGACGAGTATTGAATAACCGACCTTTGATATTAAATACAATTATTCTCCTGTATTTTACTTGTGATATTTCGTAAATCTTTTGTTTTCATTTGTTTTGACTAAAATAATTTGTGTTTCAATTCAAAATATAAATAGATGTTTAACGATTGTTTTTGAATATGTATCACTATAATTAACTAAGTTCAGACCTAGCGGTTTTCAGGGTTCGTATATCAAACGGAAAAATAAATCCTTTTAGGAACACTTTGTTGTTCGTCTGCCTGTCCTTCAGTCATGTAGATATTAAGTTAAAATTAATTACAGCCCCATGAACCTGCAAACCCAGGGCACTCTTTTCTTTTTGTGCTTTACGAGCAAGACCCACATTCGTATTGAGATTGAACGCCTGAACAGCGATTACGAAAAATTGGATCGTATGTACGTACTCTTAACATACAGAACACGTACTAACATCAAGAGCAGACATCAAGAAAGCCAATTTAAATCATGAAAGTTTAAATCGTATGCATAGAAGCGATTAATTAAGTTATTTACAAAAGAAGTACGTATATCATGATTCTATCCACCATTTTTCGTTTATTAAATTTTAATGTAGCCCACCGGCTACATTAAAATTTAAAAAACGAAAAATGCAACAAACACTTGCAAGGTTAAAACAAATCAATTGATGTAAGAATCATCAAAATCCGTCTACGCATTTGGTCTCTTGAACGCCATATAGGAACAAACATAGACTGATAAACTGTCCTGCAGTTTGGCAGAAGATTTGTATAATACCCAGTCATGTAACTTTTGTTGAAATAAATAAAAAAATATATATAAAAAAACACATTAACCTTCTTCAGCAGTCGGGTAATATAATAAAAATACAAATCTTTCCTCTTTATAATACTACTATTAGTATAAGTATAGATTTTGCTTGAAATAAAATACAAGAAACAATTTTAAGAAATCTAAGCAAGTTCTGAAAGACCAACCAAAACTGGCTTCAGCTCTACAACAGTTTGTTTATAAACAGTCATTTTGATAATTATAAAATTATAATATAATAATTTTTATAATTATTATTCTACGTATGTTTGAAACAGAAAAAGGCAACGTGGTACATACTCGTAATTCTGACAATTGTTTTGTCATTTTTTCCATAGAAAGCGATTAGAATTAATTGTTTATGGCCAAACTAACATAAAACTAAATAAGAAACTAAATGCATTAATTTGTATCTACACTTATATAAAGTAGCACATTCTTTTGAGCTAAAATTTAGTTCTTTGTCACTTTGGCCTACGGAGGTTTGTATTTTAATATAAATCAAAATTCACATAACTTTTTTATTAGGGGCACATTAGAAGCTTGTTTTAACCTCAATATCCTTTAATCAAGAGCCAATAGTCATACTAAGTTTTCACATAAAAGGCACTAACAGTATGTTCTGGCCGTTATTACAATAGCATATTTTATTATTATTAACCGTCACCGTCAAATAAAATCAAATTACATATTCAGAGGCAGACCGGACAGTGCCTCTAACCCACGTCACACCCTTGTTCCCGTATGTCTTCTGACGTTCATGTCAATTTGTGAGAGACTGGAAATAACAATGTGGAGTCATATTCATAGTGATTATAAAATTAGCAAAGTTTTAAACAAATATTTATTTATTTATTTACATATAAATAACAATACTTATAATATTAATTAATTAATATTATAAGGAGGAAAAATTTTTGTTTGTTTGTACTGAATAGGCTCCAAAACTACTTGACAGGTTTATAAAACTCTTACACCAGTAGAAAATTAAATTATTCTTGAGTGACATACTATAAATTATTAAAAAAAAAATAGAGATCCTTATGAAAATTGCAATAATGTTACCCAAAGTATCAAAATTTTGCCTATAAAATTCATTCTTTGGCGTGTGCTGAGAAACCTCTTGATGTTGCATAAAAATTATGTGTTACATTACTAAAGTACTCATTATTACCTACAAAAAAATACGCGACAGAATATATCTAACTATCATAGTTAAGTCACAATAGTAGCTTTTGTGTTCTAAAATTTAATCAGTATTAATTCTTATTCAAATAAATAGTTTAACAAATTGGTAGGTGGGTATGCTAGGTGGGTAGCGTAGGTGGGTAGGGTAGGTATGGTACGTAGGTAGGGAGGGTAGGTAGGTAGGTAGGTGGTATGAAGGTAGGTAGATTGTTGACGGGAGCGACGCCGCGAGGATCAGCTGGGACATACATAAACTCACTCTTTAGGTTGTCCGGAACAATAGAACGTCACCTGCTATGATCCTTACATACTCCATTTACGTACATACATCTAGTCATACATGCACACCGGTTATAAGTACTGCGCACCTGACCTTTCTGAACGTCATCAGTAATACGACCAGTGTATAGAATAGAATATCCATACTTTAATTTACACCAAAAAGTTCATCGTGTGTGTGTGTTACATGTGTTTGCGTATGTCATTCCAGGACGTTCCATCACGGTGTTTTGATACAAGAATGCCTTGTATTTTTTTTATTTTATGTTTTAGCCTGTTCTGTCTCTCTGCAGTACCTTTTTTACCAATAACCTCCTTTTCATCCTTCTATTCCTCCCGTGAACGTATGAACCGTTTGACATACGGCAAACGTGGCCGGCCCAGTTCTATTTTAGCTGGGCTGCTTTTAAGGTGACGACGGTGATTTATGTTCTGGAATAAAGAAATTATTCTTTAGATAGATAGAATACTTTTTATTTATAGCTGTGCTGAAGCAAAGACATATCCGTAGCATATAATAATATTTATTTTATGCATATACTTGAGTATCTCTTTTCAACGATTTTCCGTTTTTCAAGACCATCAACCAAAAACATAACCAGTTCCATCTCTGAAATTAATCTCATAAACATTTTCTTGAATTTATTCTAATGGGGATGTTTCCTGGGTATAAAATATATAATTCTATATATTCCGTCAGTCCAAATAACATTGGACCCAAATTTTTGCTTTTCAATTAAGTAAAATTTGACAAAGGTATAACGCATCAAAGTTCAGGAGGAGCTTGTGACGTAAAAACTACGTGTCCAATATTTTTAGGTAGATAACCTGACGGACTAAATATATATTTTTGTCAACTACCCTATTTATGGTCCAATAAATATTTATCTTCCATACGTGTCGCTATCAGTTGTCATCTCAGCAGTCACCACCTGTAAGTCCATAATATCATATTTCACACATTCTATTCATCTTTCTTCTCTTAAAGCCACACATTACACACACGTCATCAGCCTATTAATTTTCCCACTGCTGGGACACAGGCCTCCTCTCTGTGAGAGGGAATGGGCCGTAATCCACCACGCGGGCCCAGTGCGGGTTGGTGGATGTCACATGTCTTCCAATTTTTGTTTCCAGGACATGCCGGTTTCCTCACGATGTTTACCATCACCGGTTTCAGAGCAGTGGTGATAAAATAAGTTACAACCCATGACCTACAACTTGTAAGTCGCGGCCGATACCACTGGGCCACGATTTTTCACACAAAGCCACACATTCGTAATTAAAACTTACATCATTCCTTCGTATCAATGTCCATACTATGACAACGCATTGCCACACTCAGTATTGAATTTATTTATTTTTATCGACTTCCCAAAAAGGAGGTTTCTCAATTCGACCGTATATATTATATATTTTTTAAGTGTGTTCGCGGACAACTTCGTCGTTTATGAACCGATTTTAATGATTCTTTTTGTGTTGGAAAGGAGATATCTCAAGGGTGGTACCATGTTAAGGAAACCAGGATCTGATGATGGGATCTTAAAGAAATCGAGCGAATTCCTCGAATATTATAGGCATACAGAGAGCGATTTTGGTATTTTTATCAATAATGCAATCGTTTGCACTCAGAAATTTTCATTTGGTAAAGTGGAACTGATGAAAAAGACCACAATGGCCACTGGAACTCCGAAATAAAACAATGTATCCTAGACTTCGGAAAAGGATTTATTCTTCGTTCGGCCCGAAGTTTTGTCCCACATTCCAAAAAATTCTTAGTTCGTCCCACATCATCATTGAAGTACTGTTTCGTCCCATATTACAAAAATTTTAAAGGTACAGTCAATAAAAATAACACACACACATGCACACTGAAGCGTAAAATTAAAACAATACATAACTTTTTCGACTTATAATACATCGTACTTTAGAATAGTCAAAGAAAAATATGAATCTAGTTGCACATTAGCAAACATCAGTAGGTCTCTATGGAGAAGAATGTGCAAGAAACTCCAATGACTCTCTTTTCCATCAGTTTATTATTTGGTTACTTCATTCTTGTTGAAAAATACATGTGTGAGAACGATGTAAAAAGTCTTGCACGTAAAAGCATCACGAGTGAAACAAACAATAAAAAAATACAAAAAATAGGTAATTAAAAACTAGCCGAGGCAGCTAAGTTGAGTTGGCGAGTAAGCCAATCCCAACTGATGGCGCCCGTTTACGAACATGACGCATGAATTGGCACCACTCAGCTCAACCATCATGAAGGGAATTGAATAATCCAACACATGTGCCACCATCAGAGAGACAGTTGAGAGAGTATGACACAATCTCAACTGCCAGGGCACACACAAGTCAACGAATGACACATAAGTACAGTAAATCTTACAGTTGGTACATAGTACTCACACATAATTATGCTGTGCAGTTATCACTAAACGAAATTGAGTCGATACAATAAAAATATATGCATACAGGTTTCAGCAGGTCCAACAATACTTCAAAACAATAATGTTCTACATATCACTTGTTTTTGCGCCCTAGTGGTTGTGGAGCAGGGCTATGATTGAGCTAAGCATTTTTATCTGCGATGTAAGCGCCCAACTTATAATATGCCTGCCTGCATAGTGTGCGTTTTATACAAGTTTTAAATTTCGTCTCATTCAGTTATAAAATGGGGGGAGGCATTTTATTGTAGCATTTTATACAGTACCCCATGAAAGAAGAGGCTACTTTAACCAGTCTGAAACCTGGTTGAATTAATTGTTTCCTATTTCTACTAACGTAATTATGTCTGTCGCCGTTTTTACTAACAAGTATTTTTTTTGTTTGTTTGTTTTATCACCATTTAAAACTTAATGATTGGCAGTGAACCAATGTTGTTAAGTCTAATTATAAAATAAAATAAAGATGTGTCATCAGCAAATAATACCATGTTTAGTTTATTTTCCAACAACACGGAAGTTATATGCGTACTGAAGTGCAGCGATGAGTCCAGTATGACGCCCAAATATTTATCCTTAGCTATGACAAACTCGATCAATTCTCAATCTTTCTTTATACACACTTTAAACTGTTGACGAATGAGTACTAATATTGAATGCACCACTTTGCATCACAGGAGCTAGCGTGAAGCCTGTTTTGCTGATAACGGAAAGTAATGCTATTGGCCAAATGAGTCAAAACAAACAAAGGACGCAATATTTTTGTTTGTATTTTACTTTTCTCTGAAACCGAACATGTGTCTAAAATCTTCTAAATGTTTACCCTCAAAATTGGTTCCCAAGATACAGGCTTGCCTAGTTTGGGGCCAATGTAAAAATCTTTTTATTCCTGTTCTTTATTAAATAAATTTTGAATTTGAATTTGAATTTGAATATATAAAAGGGGTGGACCTTTTTTACCCGCTCTTTTAAACAGATTCCGGTGACTTCAGCTGTACCTATACGTGTAACTTGCTCACTAAGAGCGGCTAAAAAGTGTTATTATAATAATACGAGTACATTTTCTATCGCGGAGAAGACAGAGAGGAGCGGTGGTTTAAAATAGTTTATTGATGTTAAATATTTCAAAATATGCCCTTTTTAATAGCTGATTGTACAAACAAGTAAGTTTGGTACATACAAAAAAAAATTGTGGCGGTAAAGGAATATAAAATAGGACGAAGCAGGCATAAAATAATTAAAATTATATTTTGGGACGAAGGAAGCATATTGTTTGGGACGAACCAGGATTTTGGCATTTGGGCCGAACGAAGAATAAATCCGGAAAAGACAGTTACTTTTCGCTTTGTAGTGTTTTGTTTTGGAAGTCGGTATGAATTTTTGGTAAAAAGTTTTTTATATAGATCGTGTAGTTTTAAGAAATCCGAAAGTTATACTTAAGTCAATTATAAACAATACTTTTATAAGAAGCAATACTTTTGTTATGCGTACAGCAAAGGAGTGGAATTCCCTGCCGGAATCTGTATTTTCTGATTGCTACAACCTGGGATTATTTAAGTCAAAAGTGAATAGGTTTCTTTTGGGCAAGCGTGCTTCATTGTCGACCACATCCTCGCTTACCATCAGGTGAGATAGTGGTCAAGCGTAAGCCTATGCTAGCGTAAGCCTAACAATAAAATAAAATAAAAACAAAAGAAATGTCGATGATTGAACGTAAACGAACCAAAAAGATTATGTTAAGATCGTAGCAGGTGGCGTTCTGTACGTTCGGTCTACCCCCATAGGAAAAAGGCGTGAATTATGAATATATGTAAATATTATCAATATTAAAGCAACCTCATGAAAGTA
Source organism: Orthosia gothica (assembly GCA_949775005.1). Taxonomy (NCBI): domain Eukaryota; kingdom Metazoa; phylum Arthropoda; class Insecta; order Lepidoptera; family Noctuidae; genus Orthosia; species Orthosia gothica. The sequence goes on from OX459038.1 coordinate 18,378,858, forward strand.
GCATGTTTTGATAACACGTTACTCGCATCAATGGGTGATATGAAATAACATACAACCTTTTAACCTATATTCCCCTCTGTGTTTCCGTCAGCGATTCTTTGTACTCTATTACGAATTCCCTGAATAAATTATTGTGGTATACTTACCTTTTCGGCTTCAAGGACCGGAAAGGGCAGGTTAATGCATCATACTTTACCACATCATAATGCGTAGTTACCTGGATAAGTCGCTGTTTTAGTGGCCTTATGGGGCCATGGTCCGTTTAACGTAATAGATAACATAAACATTTTCCGTGGATCTACTACAGGTGCATCTTTGGCCAACCTTTCGGGGAATACCGCATACTTGATGTTATGTTGTGTTTTTAACCGACTACCGAAGGAGGGTAATGTGATTTTTTGATGTAACTTTATTATTCTCATTATTGGTTTTGTATTACAGTTACACACAAAAAAGATTTTGGGCTATGTTATTTACAAATTACTTTCAAAAATTTTACGTTTTTTTTCTTATTTTACATTTCCACAAAAATCCCTCTGTATTCGTAATATGTATTCGTGAAAATACTGAAAACAGCGTATTTTTGACCGACAAATAAACTTTAACAATTGTGGTTTGCAAATGTAATGGCGATGGTTTTGTTACAGTTTTTATTCTATTGCATAATAATAAATGTTGAAATAACGTAAACAATTATTTACAAAGGCACCGACTCTCTTATACCCCTTTTTGCTGACGGTAAGTTCTATAAGCCCCCTTGAAAGGGATGTTAAGGACACTGCCTAAAACCATTTTTGGAAGTGTGCTCTTTATGATCAAAGATCCAGCGGAACACGGTGTTTGATCTTTAGTTTTTTCTATCCCCTTTTCATATTTGTTCACACCTTTGTCACAGAAACTTCTTTATTTGCATTTAAGCTCCATATAAAGGGAAAATCCAGCAGAGTTCCTCGTGAAACAAACAGTCCTATTTTTTTTGTAGTAAATCTTATAATTTCCGAAAATCTCTGCGCTTTGTCTACGTCTCACGTTCCGCCGGAGAAAAATGAAAATGTACATATCTTATGAACTACTCGCATATCACGTTCGGTACATTATTCCTCAGATATTCTTCAAATAATACTTCTATTCCTCTAAAAAGAATTTCCAGAAATATTTTAGTAGTCCCTAACTGCTTAGGAGTGTGAGTCTAACATTATTTTAATGGTTTTAACATAGCGCACGACTTATTGACGAAAGTCATACAGAAACGTCTGTTTGGGTGTTATGTAAAAACGAGGTAATGTATAAAATTAAAGGAGAAAAGGATAAAAGAAGTTCAAATAATAATAGTTCAAAAAAACAACATTGAGCGATCCTTATAAATTCAGAAATGATTGAACGCGTAAATATCGCATTGAGACATTATACTTTATTGTCTACTAGCTTTTGCCCGCGGCTTCGCACGCGTAGACTACATGCTTCTCCTTACCATATTTTAACAGTATGTAGGGAAAAAGTAAAAAATGATTATGATAAAAATAATGTAATATGAAAGTGTTTCTTAGGACAGACTTGTACTTACCTACTTTAAATCAATACGCTCTATCCTTGTCCTGTCCCTATCCCATCATTATTTATGTGTTTATCCATGACTAATAATAAGTAATCATAATCATAAGTAAGTAATTAAATTATAGTATTTCCTTGTAAACAACATTTTTAACCATTTTGGATGTCGGCGCCAATATCACCAGACTATTTGATGAGCTAACACGTGAACACGCTACATAGAACTGTCCATGGGAAAAGCAATTCTCCCTCAAATCAACACTAGCATACTTCCGAACCCAAACAACAACAACAACACAACACAAACAAAGAAACATCCAAACTTTCATCCCCTATTTCACGCCCGAAGGGGTGGAATTTCCAAAAATCCTTTCTTAGTGCTCACCTACACTACCAAAGGAACCTACATGCCAAGTTTCATGATTGAAGCTTTAGCCGTTTTGGCTGTGCGTTGATGGTCAGTGAGTGAGTCAGTCAGTCAGTCAGTCACATTCTTCTTTTATATGTTTAGAAGATAGATAATAGAAGAAGACGATATTAATATGTTTAGATGTTTATATAAGATTCAGCCTAAACCCAAAATTCGAAAATCTTAACTTCAATCCTGACTGACTTTCATACAAACTTTCATCCCCTATTTCAGCCCCTTAGGGGTGGAATTCACAGAAATCCTTTCTTAGTGGATGCCTGCACAGTATAAAGTATCCATGTGCAAAATTTCAAGTCTCTAGACGATTTCATTATTCCCATGACTTCATCCCCCTTTTCACCCTCATGGGTGTGGAATTTTCAATATCCCTGAGAAACGTGAAAATTATTTTTTAATCTTCAGCCTAAACCCAAAATATAAAGAGCCTGACTTTAAAACTGACGGATTTTCATACAAACTTTCATCCCCTATTTCACGCCCTTAGAGGTGTAATTTCCAAAAATCTTTTCTTAGTGCTCACCTACACTACCAAAGGAACCTACATGCCAAGTTTCATGATTGAAGCTTCAGCCGTTTGGGCTGTGCGTTGATGGTCAGTGAGTGAGTGAGTCAGTCAGTCAGTCAGTCACTTTCTTCTTTTATATGTTTAGATAGATAGATGACCATGTATGTGACCATGGACTATCAAATGCAAAAAAATCTCAAACAAAACTGTTTATTTGTTAAAATTAAAATAACTGAGAAATAAAAAATACAAACACCAAATTACTTAAACCTACTTCTTTCAAGAATGCAAACAATAAACAGACTGATCAAAGATTACATAAAAACTGATAACTAAATCAATTAAATAGGATGTATTTGGCTTGTACCTACTTCAAGTAGGTTCAAATCGCAAGTCAAATAAGATCGAATAATAACTTAGGTATACTTTTTTAAACTGATATCAAGAAACAGAATCCGAAATAAGCTATAAAAAATTGCCTCGTTCTTTGAGAAGTACTTTGATAACTCAATGAAAGTCTTGATGTTAGAGGCTATCTTCAAGTTTGACTTCGAAATTTTGTCTCGAGTCGGCAGACTGATTGCTTTGCAGAATTCTGTGAGAATTGTAAATGAGTTTACCTCCTTATATCTGGGTTGTGTGAGTTGTGCCGTGCATACGTTATAACTTTATTCTTTGTTATGTATTAGGTTTAGTGGTTTATTTGTGCTTTGAATCTGTGTCTTATTTAGATTTATTCTTATTTCCAATAAAATAATCTATAGCATATTTTTATCAACTTCTATCGGAGTCTTCATTATTATCGGAATACAATATTACAATACGAAGGCGAGCGACCAGTTTCATGATGAGCTTATCATTTCAAAATGACATAGAAAACCTGTAAAACTTTTATTAGCTTTTATCAATCCTTATATTTTTATTCACTTGTCACCAAAAAGATACTCTAAAAAATTAGAGCTTTTAAAAAAAAAACATTAATATAAGTTATCTAATTAATCATACAATATCATTGTAATTCATACTAATATTATAAAAGCGAATTTAAATCTCAGTCTGTCTGTCTGTCTGTCTGTCGTTGCCGTCTGCGGGCCAAGCCGTGGGCATAAGCTGCCTTGGGAAATATTTCTTCAATTTTACAAACTCTAAAGTAAATACCGCTAATAAATAAGTTTTAACTAAAGCACTTACCATCATCGCTTGTCTGCTACCGACTATAAAGGCATTAGGCCCCCTAATATTTTTTTTTAGATAAACTTTACAGTAGTTAAATTAACATTTTACATAGTGATTTTCTTTCTCGAAGTAGGTATCAATGTAGTTATTTTGTTACATCTTTTACTTTTTAAATCCTGTCTTATAATTTTATTTCAGACTGCTTTTTAACTGGAATAGTGTGGGGACTTCCTAATCCAAAAGAAATATGGGGAAACAGTCGGCAACCATTGGTCCTTTTGTTAATTCTATAAACAAGTTTGCCAAAGTTATTTAATAAGTATCCCTTAAGGATAAGAATTTTTTCATACTAACCTAGGCAAAAAATTGCCTTAATACTATCTTCAACATCATTTACTGCCTGATCAAAACACGTAATAGGTTATTCGGGACACGTTCAGGTCTCAACTAGCTACGAAACTCCATTAACCCTTATATCGACGCAAGCGCTCCAAGCAATACCTAAACTATCCAAACACAAACCGCTAGTTGTGGCTTAACCTCCTCCGGATAACAGAGTGCCTACTTAATTTCTCATACACCTCGCAGAATACCACCTCGTGATATAAAATGAAAATTGCCCCGCTACAATTTTATAAGCCAACAACTACCTACGTTAACCGCAACCCTGAAAGTTTAGCCGTAGCCAACGGAAGCATTTCTTATTCACAAACACGCACGAACCAATTACGTTCATTTAAATTATTAAGTAACATATCTGAGGCAATCTAAGTTTGTTAACTATTTTGCGAGATGTGTTTAGTTATGGACCTCCTTGATTATCTTGTCTTGACTCGTAACACATAATAGACTAAGATCCCACTGCTAAAATCTACAGGTATATAATATTAATGATAAAACTTAATTGTTGTTAATGATATTTGATAGTAGAATAGATCTTGCAATATCTATTCACATTAAATAAATTTTATTTTTTTTAGTTAGTTATATATAAGCTTTTCAAATGAATGCAATGTCATTTGATGGAAAGTGATGCTGAAAGTAGGAAAAAAAAATCGGGCGCCCAGTCAGCCGCAATCATTAGGTTGCCAGTTTACTGAGAGCTCGCTGTATATACCAAGGGCATACGTACCCGCGATACAGGAGTAATCCTAGAATAAGAAAAAGTTTAAAAGAAAAAACAGAAATCAAATTGTGGCTAGTCAACCCGCTGTAGTATTTTTCATAAAAAATAAGTTTAATCAAAATCAATTTGACTTAATTTTATTAAGTCAAATTGACTTTTTTAATCTGAATTTGACTTCAGATTTTTGCGGTAGGATCTTGAACTAAATAAGGAATCTCTACAAGCGTTTATAGCGATGTTAAAGTTTCTGCGAAATGTCGCAACATTGGTCGAATTCGAAATCAGTTTGAAACTAACGATCCCTGATACAACGGAACCGTCTCAAAGCCATTTCAAACGGATTCCTCCAGTCTCAATAAGCAATAGCGCGAAATATATCCAATAAATTGTGGCGAACTCAATAACCTTAGCACATTTGGATAAGTTGGTATTAAGTTGATGTACGTATGTGTGTTTAAAAAGTCAATTTAGATTAAATAGGAATATTCGAATAGGATATTAGAATCTAAGAAAATCGTTTCAACTAAGTTGTTTTTAGGGTTCCGTAGTCAACATGAAACCATTATAGTTTCGCCATATCCCTCTGTCCGTCCGCAGCTTAGCTCATACTCTTAGTACTAGAAAGCTATATACATATACATATATGTATCTCCTGTACACGTAAAGTGGGGCTGTTTTTTTTCTCGACTATCCCATGGTGTGGAGTATCCTTGGCAAAAGGCCATTCAAAAATTTAACGGGTCTGTGAAAATCATTTTTCGATTCAGGGATTCAAAAGTGACGTGACGTGACGTGTTCGTTTGCATAATAATTAAGCTTTAAATTTTTTTTTTTTTTGAGTACCGTACCCAAAGGGTACAAACGTGTTCAGGTGTTGCAGTGGTTTGGGAATAGTGCCATGGGCTTATCACAAAAATAAAAATCATAACGAATGCCAAAGATAAATTTCGCTTTTATAAATTAAGTGTTTTAAATCAAATTCCTCAAATTATGAATCTGATTCAATAAAATTTAAAGCGATACTATAGACTCTATCACAACAAAATTCGATGGAGTCACTATTGCAAATATTACTCAAAAATACCTGTTATATTGAGTGTGAAGCGTTACCTATTCTCAAATAATAACGGCGCTCATCTTTCCAGGTAAACGGCGAGCGTAATGCGTCCGCGCCTGTGATGTCTCTAATATGCAGTGGGACGGCCTCTACTTCGTGTTTCTAGCATTATGCTGCCTTCATACTGCATCTGGTAAGTCAAAAATGAACATTCGATGATTTTGATGATGTACCTTGTCTGTCTAGTTAGCACTATGCTTATCACTTAAAATTACAATAATAAATGCCCAAAATAAAAAAATTACATAAATAAAGAATACACTGAGCCTCCACAATTATAATGCATAGCATGACGTGTTCGTAAACGAGCCTCTGAAAAGCACAATCATTAATAAAACATAGTCTAAAGCTTTGATAATATAGCTACAGAAAAATCCTCGCACTTAGCATCATATAAAAGCAACATTTAGATAAAATAAACAACGAAACAAGCGTTAAAATTCTAGAATACTGGCTGGCATGCAATTGCACAAATGCTAAACTTACAATAACAAAAACAGAATAACCCTTTTTCAATTCTGCTTAGTAACGTATTAAAATTAAAAACAGAAGCCAATCACAAAACGGAGTTAGTTCTGCGAACGGCAATTACGTAACCAAGTTCGAAGCACCACTAGTGCATCCATAGTTTATTTATATGATGGTCAGCATAACCAATATCTGGTTTCGGTATCGACTTTTGAATATTTGAAACATTTGACGAGTATTTTATGGGTGCTCTCGGTTGGTTTTGCGGTGAATTTAGAGAGAGAATTGATAGCAATATTTTCGGAATTTGTTTTTTGAATTAAATTGTTTTTTTAGATTAAAATTGCTGAAAATATACCCAACCAAAATATCATTTCGTCGTCAACTTTAACTGTGATTCCTGTTAGTATGAATCATTTGAAACTTCAAAGTAATTTTAATATCATAAAAACTTATAATAATTAATTATAACAACTAATTCTTATCTTTTATAACTAGTGACCCGACAACCCATTTAATACATAATAAATTTATCTGCGTAATAAATAATAAATTTTAAGATAACATTTCTGCGTATAAATATTTCTGTTTCGATAATGCAATCAATCTTTTCACAAACATGTTGTACACATTGGAAACCTAAAGTTTCTGATAAACTTTCTAAAACTTCGTAATTAAACACACAGGTATTCAAAACTTAATTGAACAAAGTTTGAACAGTAAAAGTTTATAATTTGCTGTCAAAAAATATTTTTAAGCATTAATAAATAATTAAAGTGTTTTTTCAACGATGTTTTAGCATTGAATAAATTTTAATAGGGCAGGGAAAATAAAAATATAATAATATTATTAGGTTTTTGATTATCATAAGAAATAACGAAGAAAAGCTAGAAAAATCATACAATGACAAAGTATTGACCTCCTGTTCTTTAAAATTCATCATCGATATATTTAATAGTCACGCTATAACTTCTTTAATGATTAATTGTAAGTGAGTACGCATAGCAAACGACTATCCTATTACTATGATAGATGTATTTGTCAAGTCTGACATTATTTCGGTCTAGAATTTGAATGAGATAGGAAAACGTATTATTAAAATGAGAGCAGCATTTCCTCTGACAAATATTTTAATAAAATTGCCACGATTCAACTTAAGAGATGGATGAAAACTCTTCTGAGTGTACCGTTTTTATTCAAAATTATTTTGGATATTCATCGTTTTTGTGAAGTATTCCTTGAAATTTCTTTATAAAGAAAGTAAAACAAATCAGAAAGTCGTGACGAGAAATTCAAAACACGACATTTGAAATTTGAACATCTCTCTTACATAAACCTTAAAGTTAGATAGTAAAGTCCTTTCCGAGGATTGACTTGAACCATTTAATACTGTTCACTTAATTCGAGCTAGTAGGGGTAGGCTTGCTATAGCAAGTTAATATACGGATCAATCACTTCCAAAATTCGAATTATAAGTATGGAAAAGTAATAAAAGTGACCAACTGAAGAAATAGAGATGATATTTGAGTGAAAATATTAAAAGAAATGCTTTTTTAAAGCAAGACGTCATTAATCTGTGCAGAACCGTTACGCTTTCCTGAAGATTATCGAACAAATGTCGTTCGGAGACGTCGAAGTGATGAGAAGGACAGTCTCGCCCTGTCCAGAGAGATATTCAAAAACATCACCAAGCAACTACGCGAAAATATCAAGCGTGAAGGAGCAACTGACAGGAACGATCATTTGTTACAGAGTAAGTATCGATTTTTGCGTCCGCAATAAGGGCCTATACACATTGACTACAGCCACACCATATCACAGCGACTGAAAAAAAAATCGCCATGCAATGATTAAGAATGGTCTAACTACAGCATCGTGTAGTTAAAAAAATGACGTTCATCTTCAAAACAGTTGTTCACGTGAGAGTTGCGACGACGTTACTAAGTGGTCGATTTTGAACATACGGTTGACTTCCTAGTCAACCGTATATATAATATGGACCACGTAAAAAATGTAAGAAAACGTATCCGTGTTAATATATTGATGCTTTTCATACTTCGCATCAGCTATCGATGTAGTATAGTGTGGTTGTAGTACGTGTGAAAGTGTCCTAAGTCTTGGACGCTTGTGGTCTCGTTTCCATAAAGAAATATGAATCTCCTTACATTATTCAAGATGTTTGAGCCGTAACAGTATCAGATTTTAAACATTTCTTCTGTTGCGACAACGCTGACAACGATCTTATCGGAATTGAAATTCAAATAGCGTTACTGCCTGATTTAAAGGAGATTACGTTAATTACTTTTTGCGCTCACCTAATTTATATTTTTTTATTTTAATTGTAAAATAATGTTATTTATAATTATACTAACAACAGCTTTACTTAATCTACTCTCTGGTTTTGCGCGTGCTTTATTTAATATAAATTCATATTTTTGTTACAAATATTTAAAATTATGACCGACGAATCAATATTACTAATCGACCGTAGGACCCGTGATGGAGAATCGTTCGAAATTACAAATTTTGTATGTGACACTTTTTCCGATAAAAGAAATCGTAATTAAAATCTACCGCGATTCTTGTCACACCAATTTACTTTCCTTATCTTTAAATTACCTCCAGTATTGCAATAAAACAATTTATTCCGAAAGTTGAAACAGATAACACTTTACTATCAACTCTTTGAAAAAGGTCGTTTCGTTTTACATAATAATTTTTAGGACCAACAAAATTTTACCTACATTGTGCACGGGCTTGTACTGATAAACTAAATAAAAACTAAACTAGCGTAGTTTTATTTAAATAAAGTTATTATAGTCATTTGCGTACCTGTATGTTTAGTTATTTGACTTAATTTCATCATTATAAAATTAAATATTTAAACACACATTGCACCATTCTCGCTCATTCAGGCACATTTTCAACACAAATTAGTGTTTACTAAAGCAATTTTGAACAGCATTCATTTGTTTTATCTTCGAAGGAAACTTGATTGCTTATAGATTGACTGCCTCAGTACTAATATCTTAATTTAGCGCGTAATAGCCATTTCTTTCGACGGACCAAGAATAACAGTTAAGATTTGAATTAACGAATAATTTTAGATGGTGGTCAATTTGCTAATCAATTAAATTCCTTGACGAATAAGGCTAATTATATTGAAGATTTACTTTATTTACTCAACAGACAAGGTAGAAGAGTCTCGTCCGTATGTGCCGTTTCAAAGCTACGCTCATGATCACCACCATGAGCACCATTGGGGTCCATACTTTGAAGAGGAGAAGTATACTCAAGTGACGGCACATGTTGGGGCGGAAGCCTTGCTGAATTGTAGAGTCGTCATGCTCAAGGACAAAACGGTAAACAATGTTTTTTTTTAAAGGGTCGCGCTTGGCCACTATCTCACCTGATAGTAAGCGATGATATGGTCAACGGTGAAGCACACTTAATATACCTAAGCATACTGAAGAATTCCATAAAGAAATATAATTCAACCTACTTTATTCAATGCATGTAAGGCAAAGAAGTACGGCAGATGTAAATAGCACAAGACCGATCGATGTAGCGACGCTTGGAGGGGGCCTATGTCCAACAGTGGTCGTCATTCGAGTGAAATTATGATAATCATGAAGTAGTTCCTCTGATAATATAGTCAAGCGTACTATCTCTGAATGAAAGAGGGTCGTAATACAATACAATTTGCACAAACTCTGACAATTTCTGTATGGTAAAAATTACTAGTACATATTTTTTTCAAACAAAAATACACTGTTTCCTATTACATTAAAATTGTACAACAGATCTTCCTAGAATCCTTAGTAGGTATCATTTTTATTTTATTAATAAAACGCGAAAGGTTAATTAAAAAACAACAGGTCTTCATGGAATGTAACCGATATCTTTATTTTTCTGGTGATATAAATACGCTAATGAATTTTATTAATAAAAATAAAAAACGCAAAAAACAAGTTAAATTAAGAAAAAGATGTTTCAGCGTTTTATTTTTCTGGCTTTGTTTTAAACCCATTCTGTAAATTTCGAAAACATATTTAATTTTTTAGGAAGATAATATATGGTACCAAGGAATATACATACAGACCTAAAATATTTTATCGTAATCTGAACGATTTTACGGTGGAATGTAAAGAGTAGCGCAAAAATAAAAAAAAATGCCCATTGAGTCGGTCATTAATTTCCAAATACTTCCAAGAATTTCTTTTGTGTGAATTTCTTAATTTCCCAGAAACGTTATAAGCTTTTTTATTTCAAATCTTTCTTCCTTTTATTTCATTACAAACCTTCAAAGAATTTGTAATTAAAATTATTTCGGTTTTGCAAATTAGCTTCTTTAAAATAAATATAAGTCAAAGGCCGTAATAAAGGAGTCAAAGAAATCAACCATGGTTAGATGAATGTTAAATATTGCGTGAGAGTGAAAAATACGAACAATTATATTACTTGTAATGAAAGTTGCTTATTACACTCAATAAGCAAAATAATGTGAATCAAAAATCAATGGTTAAAAATAAATCCAAGCTATTAATAAATTATTTCATCACCACCGCTCCCAAAATGGTGAAGGAATCAGGCATGTCTTAGAACCAAAACTTGAAATAATTTTGACATCTACTAACCCGCACTGGGTCCATGTTGTGAATTACGGAGCATTCCATCTCCTAGAGAGGACGCCTGTGTCCCAACAGTGGGAACATTATTAGTTGATTATGATAAGCATGCGATTATGTTATTCATATACTTTTGATATATAATCTGTATGTTTGTTTGTTTTGATATGTTTCCCTTTCATTCAGGTGATGTGGTTGAGAAACACCACGGAGTCAGCACAACTCCTCACCGTCGGTCCAGCGTTATACGCCGGCGACAATAGGATAGCAGTCAAATTCCAATACCCAAACAACTGGCGACTAAGTATGAACCCAGTAAAGTTAACCGATGCTGGTCACTACATGTGCCAAATTTCCACACATCCCCCAAGAACTATATTCACAAACCTCACCGTTTTACGTAAGTACAAAAACAAATCAATATAAATTCTTTGCTCAGGATTCCTTTTACATCCATTTTTGGAACGTTTAATTAAGCCATGCTATTGTGTGTATTATTTGTGAGATTGAAAAGCTTTTTATTTCTCACATCTTACTTTCTCTTCGGTCTTTATTTTGGCACGCCATTTTATTTCATCTTAATCGTTTTTGATATTACCGTTTAAGGTAATCTATTTATCCCTAAAAATATCCGTAATCTCCATTTGCATGTAACAGCACTTAATGGACGTCGTTTTTTAGTATTTAAGTGATTTAGAAAAATTTAAGTATTTACTTCGATTTATTTGCAAATCTCCCTGCGCCTGTTCCTTTTTTTTTGCTTATGTTTTGTCAACGGCAGCGGAAAGGTAAGGTCTTAAAAAAGTAGTAAATTTTTTATTAGGCCCTTGTTGTCCTCTTCGTGTGTTTCCTGGAAAAATAAATGAAACATAATTATGTTTTGCGGCTCTGTGAAGGAAATAATTCAAATTTTTCGTGTCCGTGATGAACCTAGAAAATTATGAAAGGGAGAAAATATTAAATAATTTATTTTATTTAGGCCATAAACCAAAATTTCTCGTCTTTCGTAATAATGAGTTTGTGTTTTTACACAATTTTTATTTTGTTTCAGCTCCTGTAATATCCATAAACGGTGACGACACACATGATGTGAAAGACAGGTTTTATAAAGCGGGTAGCGCGATAAAATTATCCTGTATCATATCAGAAGAGTATGTGTCATCTATATCAACTAAGGCGCCTGTGACGACGCCTATACCTACTACCACACCCATACCCACAACCACAACTACAGAATTAACAACAAAAATGAGTACAATATTCAATAGAATAGACATTATGATGAATAAAAGTTGGAGTGTCGAAACCACGACGATCACTTCGACTGTTAGTGTAAGTACTACTACTAAGAAAGCACCAGAGAAGACCACGACTGAACTGACTACAACCAAACCAACGACACCTCCAGTAGAAAATAATATTTATGGAATTGTTTGGAAGAAACAAGGGAAGGAGTTTACAGAAAATATCTCTTGGCGGAATATGAGGTGAAAACCACTTATAAAGTCCTTATGTAGCTTTTGTAGCCTGTTTTAACACGTGTGCAACTTAAACTATCACAAAGATGAAATTATTAAAAAATTCAATAAAAAAAATCTGGTGTATGGGGCCCGCTGGTTGCGGGTCGCACGGGACCGGTCAAAGTGGCGACGCTTGGGAGAGGCCTATGTCCAGCAATCAGTCAGTTGTCAGTGTTTCGGCTGATATAATGATGATGGTGATGAATGGGGCCCGAAATTATCTTGACTATCTCTATGAAATAACATTATCATAATTCTAATGTTTTGTTTTATTTGCAGCGCTACTATCAGTGTAGCATCAGCATCACATAATGACAGTGGGACTTACTCATGTCACTTGCAGAACCATTCTCAAGTAACCATCAATGTTCATGTTTTGATCGGTAAGTGCTTCAATTTTACATTTTTTCTTTTCTGTCTCCTCTTATTTTTCTTCGGTATAAAACATATAAAAGAGATTTTAATATGAAAGCACTTTCGATTTTGTGTAATTTATTATTCAAATATTTTATTTACAATGTTAAGTACATGAAGCTATATAAGAGTCACCTTCAAATGCCTTATTAACAGGTTTTTTGATTGAACAAAATCAAAGTAAAGACTTTCAAGTTACTCAAACAGTATACTTAAAAGTCAGTCATGCAGTGTTCCAATATCAAAATTCACTTCAAAGTATTTTGTCACTCAGGGTGACTCAGACATTAAACTATTTCACAGCGAACAAAGATGAAGATACAAATTAATAATTTATAGTCCCAGTAAAGCTTGGCCGTTGATAGTTTCGTATAATATAATAAAATAACTGAGACATTTAAAACTTTGTAGAAACTTAATACTTTAACAATTTCGTTTTCTTTATCAGGCGAGAATCAAGCTGCAGTACAACACAACACGGGGAACAAAGGAACACTTTTCTGGCAACCGCAAGTCTTAGCTTTAGTTGCTCTCGCTATTCTTCTATAGTTTTGCCCTTGATTGAAAAGAATTGAAAACTTCTTAATTATGATGTTAAAATATTTTACGCAAACGAAAAAAAAATTCTTTGAAGCGAAAACTAATGAACGTCAGAATGATTTAAGGCGTTTAATGTGATGTTTGCTGATATTCAAGCAGAGTTTTTAGTTTAAATAAAAATATTTTTATACATTTTTCAGCTGAAGGCAATTTAACTGAGCATATAACTTGGATTCGGATTTCACAAGGAATAGGTTTCAATTTGTAAAGCATCGGACCGAGCTAACATGAAATTGTTATCTAATAAATAAATCCTCGACCAAGGAGTAGACGTGTGGATTTTGTTCGACCCGAAATGAAATTCGAGATACATGCGAACTATCCTCATGTTTATTAACTTTCAAAATAACCAGAAATCCGAAACGATGTGTAAAAATATTTTTATTCTATCATACAACTTTAGTGTACGAAACATTCGACCATGACTTAGAACTAACTAAAGTTAAATACCATGCATATAAATCTAGCCTAGAAAATGAAAATTCTTCTAAATCTGTTGTAATATAAACTCGAATAGGCTATCCATAAAGGATCAAAATAATCATTATCAAGATGGTAAGACGCAGTTTTGTAAAAATTCTGTTGATTTACAAGTAACATCACGTAATTCACGACAATGCATAAAATGCTCGTAAACTTGTTTTAGTACTTTTTTACTATGCTATGAGTAATATTACGTAAAGTGCTATCCGCGAACATGTAATTTTAAAAATTGTGTACATATAATTTTTATTGTTGGAATATTTGAACGTTCAGATTTATGTTGTTGACATTTATTTTCTTATTTTATCAAAATTGGAAATGTTTACACAAAGTGTATTTAGTTTTTAGACAAGATTATTACTTAAAGTAAGGTTAATACGAATGTAGATTGTACATAATTAATTCCATGATGGTAATTTAATTTCACCATAACAGATTCAGTTTCATGTAATATCTGTAGCATAAAAATATTAAACTGATCGTGTATTTTAATACAAAAATGTACAGTTAATGCTACTAAATTCGTAATCTAAGGAATAGAAATCTTTCTTGTTTGTAATATAAACTTAGTAATAAAGTGAGGCGAAGCCAAAATAGTAACTTATTCTATAAGATATTTTATATATGTTGTTGCACATTTTTGTTAATAATACACAAATCTCTCATCTGTAAACAAAAGAAAGACTATGTTAAATGACTGTAAACTATAAAATAAACTTAACATTATACTAAAGTCACCGAAGCATTTTCATTGGAGTTTCAACCCACGTCCTTACTACTAAAATGTCAATAGGATACCTACTCAGTATCTATAACAAAGGCGAGGTTTTTATAAAGAGTTTTCAGGCTTCTCTGTACCTATCCAATTTCATAAAAGGTACACAATAAAGACATTACAATCAGAGAAACAAGTTGGGTATTTTTCTATTAGTGTTATTGTTGGATAAAACCTTGCAATATGCCAGTTCACCAATATACTCTACGTAGGTAAACTCCAAACTGTTCTTACTCGCATAAACAAAACACTGAAAACCTTCCCATGTGTTTACGTAGCTTTCAACCAAATTGAACCGTCCCATATAAACGTAATTCATTGCTTAGTTTGCAGCCTCTGCGCCTTTTAGACAACATCGGTATTTTCATTTGGAGCAATAGGTACTGTTCTTTCACAAAAATTGTCCTTCTCGGGTGTTCGGGTCGAAGTTTATCAACAAAAACACTCACTTTGAATGAACCCTTTGAAAAGACCCACCTCATAGAATGCAATATGCTGAGATTGTACTATACACATACCTGTGAAGCGAACGGAATTATCTTCACCTCCCAGCTGAAAATTGGAATGGGGATCGACGATGTAGAAAATCAATTATACAGACGACTACAAAGGGTAATAAAGAAAGCAACCTTTGATCTTTCTATTAACAATGAATTGCTTGATTCGCTGATGTCCCTTTCGATCGCCCTCGAATGGTAATTGTTTTAAAATGTGCTGAAGCTTACCCTTATTCAGTCTCTCATACAACTGCAAAAGTGGCAACAAACTCGATTAACAATGTATGGGTTTATTGCCAGTAATTTTGATGTGGTTTAAGTTATATTAACGATTAAAGATAGTAAAGTATTGATTACTTGATAACCTTAATGATAAAAGTGACATAACACTGAGATATTTACAAAAAATAAAATAAGGGTTTTCCATATTGCCAAACAACGAACGCTAGCAATCTAAGGCCAAAGTCACTAAAAATGTCATAACAAAAATATTATTTTTATACCAGAAATAAGCCCTTATTATGACAGCAATGTCTCTTCCGAAACATCAAAGGAAACCCTTGCTTCAATCCGGTTTTACGATAGTCGACAAGTTAGGAAGCCCGCACGCTGTAATTTAACACATACCAACAGATCTATTATTAAATCACAGTTAAACTGGTACTTTATGACGCACGATGACAAAATTACATTTTTATGTAACATCATTTTCCATTGTTCTAACCACAACAAAGATTGCAAAAAGACATTGAGTTTTAGGCTCTCCGTAGCAAAAAAATGCCGCCAGCTTTTGGCTGAAAGTCAAAGTAATTTTTTATTCAGTAATTAGGTCGTTACAGACACTTTTAGAAGCCCTTTTTTAATCTACCCGCATTTCAGCTGTGACGACCTCTGTGAAGAAATGCTGAATGTAAACTGGGTTTGGGATTTTTTTGTTTTAATTTCATAAAGCATTTTTATCTTTGTAGAAAAAACAGAACACCTAATTACGTAGTGCTTCACAACTATCTTTTTGTCGCTTGAGAGTTTTCTGTGAAAAAATCCTTGTATTTGGCGAACGCCAGCAAAGTTGCGGATATCCTTTTACTTGAAGAACACTTGATACTGTATTAACAATTTATATAAGGGGACCCTTGAATGTACCGTTGGGTGTATTAAGAGGCCATGTGGACATCAAGAGGCTTATAAGGATCATATACTGTTCTCTTCCACTACTCAACGTGGCTCTATAGCTTTATTTGTACTTATATGTTCGTGCATTAATAAAATTAACACAATCATAATTAATTTACATGAACTGTACGTGGGACACTCAGAAAGTTTTGCGAAATTTAAAAAAATTGTTCTATACGTACATATATTTTTATTAAATCTTTTCAAAGTACTTTCCACCAGCCTCTATACAAAGATTCATGCGCCTAAACTAGTTTTCAAAACACTTTTTCCAGTCCGCCGCAGACACCTCGTTTACAGCCTGCTCGAACGCAGCCAGCGCATCTTCCGGCGACGAAAATTGTATCCCTTTGAGCTGATTTTTTATTTTTGGGAATAAAAAGAAGTCACACGGTGCTAGATCAGGGCTGTAAGGAGGGTGACCCAGGAGTTTGACTGGCGTGCTGTCCAGGAAGTCCCTCGTTTTGAGTGCGGTGTGCGCAGGTGCATTGTCGTGGTGGAGCAGTAGCCCGCGGAGCCCTGTGTTTGGTCGCTTGTTGCTTATAACAGAGAAAACTTCTGGCAAACATTTGGTAGTATACCATTCGGCATTAATGCTTCTTTGATCCCGTAAGGGAATTGATACCAAGTGGCCAGTCAAATTAAAAAAGCTAGCGATCAAAATCTTACCCCCGCTTCTAGATCGCTTCACTTTGGTAGGCGTTGGCTCATTTTGAAACACCCAAACAGTCGACTGGCGCTTGGTTTCTGGGTCGTATTGATAAATCCAGGACTCATCACCTGTAACGATGTCGTAAACACGCCGAGACGAGCCTGCTTCAAATTTGTTAAGCATATCACGGCACCATTCCACCCGGGCCTGCTTCTGAGCATCGGTGAGGTTGTGCGGCACCCAGCGTGATACTATCCTCCTCACGCGAAGATGGCTGTGTAGAATCTCGTGAACGCTTCCCGATCCAATCTTCAATATGTGTTGAATCTCCTGATATGTAATTCGCCTATTGTCTTGGATTAAATTTTTCACTGCTAGCACGTTTTCTTCGGTAACAGCCGTCAAAGGGCGACCGCTTCTTTCGTCATCCCCCAAAGTTGGTCGACCGCGCTTGAATTCGTTATACCAACGATACACGGTTGCCTTGGAAGGGCCTTCATCCATGAATGCCATTTGAAGTCTATCGTACG
Organism: Orthosia gothica; assembly: GCA_949775005.1. NCBI lineage: Eukaryota > Metazoa > Arthropoda > Insecta > Lepidoptera > Noctuidae > Orthosia > Orthosia gothica. Next base: position 18,396,503 of record OX459038.1, read on the forward strand.
ATTCATCCGGTTTCAGGCGACACTTGAAATCGTATAAAATCATAGCTCTAAAATGTTCCCGGCGCAGATCCATATTTCAGTGAGACACAATACTTTGAATTAACTCGCAAAAAATGTGGAGGGAAATTTTGAAATTGGAACTTACTTATTTTTACTTATAAATAATCATATTTTCGAAAAACATTATAACTGGCCAGTCTCCCATATATAAAAACTTTTTTTCGCAATACTTTCTGAGGGGCCTGGTATTATGTCGAAACGTATTTCTGGGAACATAATCTGATTGACCGAGATCCTCTAACAATATTATCAAGTTACATGTTACCATTTAGTAATAAAACTTCTGTTGTAATATTTATATAGTTATTTAAAAAAAATATGGTTTAGATACAACCTATGGATAAAACAGCCCTACCTACAACCTATTTTTTAACGACTAACTATCGCCCGCAGCTTCTCTGGCGTGGTATTAGCCTATAGCAGTCCAATGCTGGGCATAGGCCTCTCCAATTGCACGCCATTTAGTTAGATTTTTGGCAACAGTCATCCAGCTGCTACCAGTCATCCAATCCTTTTTTTTTTTTTTTTTTTTTTTTTTTTTTTTTTTTTTTTTTTTTTTTTTTTTTTTTTTGGGTGGGAAATCATCCAATGACGTCTCCCGCTCTGGGTGAAGCGGAAGGGCGTGTCAGACTTTTACTGACTAAAACCCACCCGTGTTCTTTCAGTTGCTTGTGCCAGGGCCGCGGTAACTCTCTTTCAAATTTATCCGCGACCCAAACAGGCATCGGCCCTAGCGGACCCCGTCAACTTTGCTGACATCTCTTTGAGGTGCGCGTGGAACACTACGCGCCGTCGACTCGGGCCTGGTCCTTATCGGACGACGAGCTACCCATTACTCGCCGTCCGCAAGCCCGCGCCTACGGTGGCCGGGAATCGGCTTGCGACTCCCCACGCCCGGGGCGTCTCCTGCGGTGGCTAGGGGCGTGAGGTCGTCTCCGTTGTGTCTCCCTCACGCGTTCTGCCTCCTCCTTCGCGAGCATTACTGCTTCACTGAAGGAGGTGACAGCTTCCCATGCCCTCTCGCTCCGTAACATGGCCTGAACCAGGGCCGGACGCGAGAGGTCGCCACCGCTGATCGCCTCTACGAGGACACGGCGGTGCTCCGCCCAAGCGGGGCAGACCTCCACCGTGTGCTCCACCGTGTCCTCCAGGCGATCCACACAATGGTGACACCCGGGCGTTTCCTCCCGCCTTATCCTGAACAGGAACCTCCCGAAGCAGCCGTGTCCGGTGAGGACCTGCGTCAGGCGGAAGGTGAAGACGCCGTGGCGCCTCTCAAGCCACTCCTCAAAGAGGGGCCTTATCGCCGCAATTGTGGAGTGCCCAGCACTGGGTTGCGACAGTCGCACTCTCCATGTCGCCATGAGATCCTGCCGGAGCTCTGTCCGCCGAGCCACAATTTGTCGCGGCAACGGAGTTTCGCCCCGGCGTTTCGCCTCCTCGCGCCACTCCCAAATGTGCGCGAGGACTTTTGCCTCCAGATCCCATGGCGGCAATCCGGCAAGGCGGCTCGCCGCCTCACCGGAGACCGTGCGGTATCCCCGGACCAGCCGGATGGCTATGACCCTTTGGGACGCGTTCAACCAGCGGGCTGGTCGCCGCCTTAAGGAACGCGCCCACACTGGTGCGCCATAAAGGGCCATAGACCGCACGACCCCCGCGTAGAGCTTCCGGCAGGAGGCGTTTGGACCCCCTAGATTGGGCAGGAGCCGCTTGAGGGCAGCCCCGGCCCGCTCCAGTCTAGGACCCAAACGTCGGAAATGCTCCACGAAATTCCACCGGCTGTCGAGGATGCTACCAGCCATCCTGCGAATGTCGTCGCTCCACCTAGCCTGAAGGCGTCCTACCTAACGTTTACCAATTCGCGGTCTTCACTCAAGAACAAGTTTACCCCCACGGTCATCGGTACGTCGCCTTATATCTTTATAAATTGTAGCCTGTATATTCTGAAGTATTAGCTATATTTTATTAAAGTTTAATCAGATCTTTCAGTAGTTTCTGCGTGAAAGAGTAACAAACATCCATCCATCCAACTTGACAAACTTTCAATAAGTAGTAGTGGGTAAGTTAAAAGGCTGGTTGGTTATAAACTACTATTGGTTCTTGTGATGAAGATCTATTCAAGATGAACTTAATCTTTTGAATTTGGAGACAACATATTTTGCAACAGTGTCATGCCTTAGTCATCATTATCTGATTAAGCGAGATCCTCTAAAACAAAAGAAAAAAAGACCAAAAAAAAAAAAAAGAGAAAGAAAAGAGTTTTGTCAGTCATCATGTCATGAAACAATCACCTACTTTTGGTATGATTTACAGTTCCATTTGTCACATACATATCAACACATCCACATATTACATCAACGATCTATAAGATATATGTTTTTTTTTTTTTACTGTGTGTTCCGTTCCCACAGACAAACCGTGTAAACGGTTTTGTGGGGCATAGTTCTTAAGTTAAGATTTAATAAACTTGTACCTTAATAAATAAATAAATAATAAATAAGCCCACTTTTGCCGAGATTTTCTCGGAACGAAGCTGTCTGATTGAGAACACTAATGCCGCTATGACAGTGTGAAGTAAGGAAGAGGACGTATCGACGATATTTTGACGACAATCCGTCGACTTACAGCTGAGATCGATTTATTGAAGTAGTTTTATGATTTGTTGGTATTTCATCAACGATGTTTTATCAAGATAATGCTGATTGTAAAATTCAGTGAAGATGTTATGGATCTCTGGAACCTTTGATAAAGCCAGTGGCTCTAATAATTTTATTTATTCATTACATATATTGTTTTTGTTGTCAATATATATTACCTATTTACTTTTTCCTACATTTTGAGATCCTTAGAAAACATATTATTACCATACTCTTAGTGATATTATTTTAGAAGATTGAAGAGTCTTTTAAAGTATTTAGCTAACTGGTATCAAGGCAAGGAATATAGCCTTCTCCCTCACTATGATGGTAGGCCTGTGTACCAGCAATTGGAACGTAAAAAGGCCGATGTTGATGATGATGAAGGAAAGGAAACCTTGGTATATCTAAAATTGTCCACATCATAAAATAAATTAAAGCTCTTAGAAAGAGGAGCTTAGAGCTTTAATTTATATTTATGAAAAAGCATGATACCTGAACAAAGAAACACAAGTTGATATTTAAACGATCTTCGTAACGTTCCCAATATCGTAAATAAATATTGTCACGATATGACATCCAGCCTTGGGGAGAATCTTGCCAATATAAATGATAAATGATTTTATTTCTGTAAGTTGGTTTGTACAAACACTTTTACATTTTTTTTTAAACTAGATGAGGTCTGCGTTTCCTATCTGACTACTCTGAGAAGAAAGGCCGAAACAAACTCAGAGGTCACAGTCTCTTTTAAAGTCCCGACAAAATCTTGGTTAGATCATGTGAAGACCATGTAGATAGATGACTGAAATGGTCTTTTGAGGAAAGAACCAGCCAGATTGAGTGGACCTGTCCAGTCAGTGCACGCATTTGTCAATAACCGAGCAGCTCAACTCAAAATTTAAAGAGCTCAACAATTCGACTAACAATACCAAAGAAAGGACATTCGGGTAGGCCGCATAAACTACTCAAACTGCCAGACCATGATTAAAAACTAAGGTAAAATAAAAAACAAAAAAATGATCCACATAGTCTTCACATTCACAATAATTAAAATAAAATAATATAATACTTTAAAAAGTAAATATACTTGTCATTGCAAGAAAACAAAAAAAAAACAAACAAAATATCAAAATTTAAAACAAAATTCACGGTGAAAAATATAAAAATCAAAATTAATTGGAGAAGCTCAATCCCAAGCCTTTTTGTCCTCAACGTAATCTTTTATAGTATAAAACGCTTTTAGGCACAACTTACGTTTAATGAAAGATTTGAATTTATTAAGACTTAGATCTTGTACGTGGCTTGGAAGCTTATTATAAAAGCGTACACATTGACATCTAAACGAGCCACCTATCTTCTTGAGCCTGGTTGTAGGTACTACAAATTTGTGTTTGTTCCTAGTATTTATGTTATGGATATCACTGTATTTTTTAAACAATTTCATATTTTTATGGGCATATAAAAGATTTTCATAAATAAACTGAGAGGGCACAGTCACTACATTAATCTCTTTAAATTTGAGAGTCTCGGGCTTAATTAATAAATTGATCGAAAAGCTCTTTTCTGCAAAACAAAGATAGTCTGGATGTCGGCGGCATTTCCCCACAACAGAATACTGTACGACATTACACTATGAAAATAGCTAAAGTATACTAAACGGGCTGTCTCTATGTCAGTTAAATTACGAATTTTTCTAACAGCGTATGCTGCGGAGCTTAGCTTCTTTGACAATTTATCTATAAGTGGGCCCCACTGAAGCTTAGCATCCAAAGTTAAGCCTAAAAATACTGTGCTATTTTCAGGATTCAATTCTTCGCCCTTTATCAACACATCAGTTTTCACCTGCCTAACGTGAGGTAGGGTTAACTTAATGCATTTGGTTTTTTTTTTCATTAAGGAGTAAATTGTTAACATTGAACCAGGGAACTACTTTTGAGGTCGCGCTATTTACTTCGTCAGTAACCAGCTGCTGACGTTTAAGTTTAAACAAAAGTGAAGTATCATCTGCAAACAACACTATATCTTGGTTATCCTTTATGAGGTAAGGCAAGTCATTAATATAAATAAGAAACAAGAAAGGACCAAGAATTGAGCCTTGCGGTACTGCCATTGTTACTTTAGATCCGGGTGATCTTTTTCCACTAACGTCAACAGTCTGAATCATATTACTCAAGTAAGAAGTAAGAAGATCCAGAGCGCTGTTCCGGATCCCGTAGTGGCGGAGTTTCCTAATTAGCGTTTCATGAAGAACACAATCAAATGCCTTGGACAAATCACAAAAGATTCCCAGGGCATCGCACTTATCTTCCCATGCATTATAAATATGTCCTAAAAGCTCAACACGTAATCAGTAATTGATCGACCCCTTGTAAAACCTTGCTATGTAATAATTTATGCTTATTAAAAAATCTTTGCAATTGCTCTAAAATTAATTTCTCAAATATTTTACTAAAAGTGGAAAGTACTGAAATAGGTCTATAATTTGTAGGGTCTGATGTACTTTCGATTTAAACAAAGGTATTATATTACTATTCTTCATTAGTTCAGGAAACTCCCCACAGTCGATACAATTATTAAAGATAATAGCTAAACTGGGTGCGACAACATCAATAATAGACTTAGCAACTTCTACAGAATGACCCCACAGATCTGCAGTCTTTTTAACATTTAAAATGTGAAAGGTTTTAATTATGTCTCTAGAAGTAATATGTTCAAAAAGAAATTCCGAATAGCAGACATTAACATTTTCTTTTAGCTAAGACTCAGCAACAGAAGATGATGAGTTTAGGGATTTAGTAGTTGAAATGGGCATATCTGAAAAGAAATAACTACGCCGGTAGGCATACAACTCTACCCTAAAATTTTCCTTTGAAAGGTCCCTCACTTTCAACCGTGTGATAACGGATACTTTTTTCAGTTCGCTTTGCCTTGCTAATGCTATGTTTAGTGAGTATTTGGAGAATATTGTAAAGTAATTAAAATAAAACGACATTGGTATTGCAATCCTGAGTTGTAGTTTCTCTTTTTAACTTTTTTTTTTAAGCTTGAAATATATTTATTTGCAAGAATATAGGTACTTACATAATATCATAGTAAACATAATTTTCGTCTCACTATATTCGAATTATCAGTTGTGCAAATATTTAAGTACGTTCATGTATATGCATAATAATATCATAATCTTCCATCAATGTCATTAACCATTAGTCTTAGACATCATAATAAAATGCCATGAATCCATCGGTATCAAAGGTATGTTATATATTCCGTGACGAGATAGCTCTTGTCCTCAATCTAACCTAATGGGAAGCGATGGATGAGGTCTGTGAATAACAGGCGAGCCGAGAAGATACCAGGTTATAGGTGGTAGAGAGTTCCACACATTAGTTGTGCGTATTAGATGTAGAGGATAACCAATTAAATACGTTTACAATTATACAAATACGTTTATTGGTTCAAAAAATAATTAATACGGCTACTTGGGATATCAAATAAGTGGATGGTAATATGAAGTACGTCAGTGTGTGTTTGTATGTGGCATCAGTCGTGTTACACCTACGCACACTGAAGTACATACATACATACATACATCTGAAGTACCATCTCTCTAGTATTTGAACTCTCCCAAGCAAATTAAATGTAAAGAGGGCTGACGTATCGGTTACCAACATCAAGCAAACCATGATAGTAATATATGACTCGTACAATATGTGATTAAATTGTAAAATATTTCTCAAAGTTATAATAAAACCTTTAAGTAAACTGTACGTGGGGATATGACACGTTATGTATACTCTTACGATATAAAGGTAAATTGTTAACTAATATAACAAAATAAAATTCTGCGACTACCAATAATGGACGAAGATCGTCAAAAAGATTAGGCTAGGATATTACAACGTTCAGCGGTGTGCAAATGACGATTACAACACAAAGAAAAGCTAATAGGGTGACCGCATTGAAACTAACCAGCGTTCGGGAAGTTGCACAGTATCTTCTCGTCCAACTTACCGCAGTGTCTCAAGACAAAAGGCTATGACTTGTGTGTGTTGCCACGGATTGCATACGGAAAAGCGTGGTCGTTCACAATGGGTCTCATAAGAAGGCTTAAAGTCACCGATAAGGCAATGGAAAGGGTTATGCTCGGAGTTACCTTGCGTGATCGAATCAGAAATGCGGCACATCCGCAAGATAACTAAGGTTACCGACATAGCCCAAATAATTGCCAAACTTAAGAGGGTACATTGCTCGCAGAACGGATGGCCGATGGGGACCTAATAAAAAAAAAAAAGTTCTTTAGTGGCACCCGCGAACCGGAAGACTACGCGGAGGAAGGCCACCCACTAGGTGGACCGATGACTTGGTGAAGGTTGCGAGGATCTGCTGAATGCGAGACACACGGGACCAATGTGGTGACGTTTGGGGGAGGCCTATGTTCAGCAGTGGACGTCTTTCGGCTGAAATGATGATGACGATCATTGAAACTAAGCAAGATAACACACAACATTCAACAATATTTAAATATTTTATATAGTTTTTTACTGGAAATACATTTATGACCAACCGAATTTTAGCTGTTTTTTTTTTTCACATAACACTCATAGAACCCAGGTACTACTTTTGTTACTTGAGAACACTCCTTAACCCACTAACCACAGATCCTATTCTTCTGTTTAAAGTCAGTTTACCACAATATTTTCCTGTAAAACTCACATGAAGCTGACTCTGTGTAATTGTACTCTGGAGTCACAGTGTTCGCGTGGGATGTTATTTGTTATAGTACATTAAGAGGGATTCCAAATTAACAATGTCCCAGCTTAGGTACTTGTGACATTTAGGTGATTTTATACTGCGTGGAAATATTGTCATTTCTTTCTAAATTACAGTTTATAATAGTATTTACATAAATGCATATTGGCATAATCCATAGTAATAGTTATAGAACGAAATTAACTCTGTGCGTTTGTTACGTTTTCTCGCCTAAACTGCTGAACCTACTTTGATGACTTTTGAGGTCTAAGATTAAAGAGATAGATTTGACATTGGGATAATTAACAACTATAACGCTCGCAATAAGGATTATTTTGCAGGTGGTCGTCTTGAGTTTCTACTCTGGAGAAATGGTACGAGTGTTTAGGGTTCCGTAACCGAAGGGTCCAAATGGACTATAGCTGTGACTCATGAGTCTGTCCGTCTGTCCATCATCTGTCACAAGTTTTACTGCCAAGGAGCTAGAGTCTTCACAGTCTATGCATTTTGTTAACCCAAAGTGATACAAATTGTCCAAAAATATTTTAAAATGTTTAAGGTGAGCTTCCACACAGAAAAAGCGGGAGCGAAAAAAAATGTTGACTTACCCCATTGAGTGGGGTATTGTTGTTTAGAACTCAATAAGCAGATAAACATTGTATTTTTTGTTTTTTACACAGTTTTTTTCCAAATTTTGTTTCAAAGATTTTTTTTACTGCCGATTGACCTAATTCAAATTCAAATTCAAATTCAAAATATTTTATTGTGGGCATATGTTAGTAATTACAGGTCTTAAGAATAAATTAGAGTTCCAATATGTCCTGCCTAATAGGCATACAATAATTATGTACCTAGTGGAATTACATTTGAAATTGTTTTACATGTCAAATTTAGTTATTATAAATGTCAAAATATCAATATACAGTCAAATTAATACATGGTCAAAAATACAATCAATAATTCAAGAAATCTTGGATCGTGTAGTATGCTTTATCAATTAAAAAGTTACGAAGTTTATTTTTAAATAGTGGAACTTCCCTAGTGCTCAGAATGTCAATAGGTATTTTGTTGAATATTTTTGATGCCATGCCAAAGAAGCTTTTGTTAAACAGAGCCGTCTTATGTGGTAGATTAGAAATTTTAAACATGTGTCTTTTCGATTTGAGTTTACCAAATAGATTTTCATTTGTCTTTATAAATACGGCTACTTCATATATATAGATTGCAGGAAAGGTCAATATTTTTAGTTCTCTGAAATGTGGTTCACATGAGTCAGGAACACGGATACCCGCAATCGCACGTATACACCTTTTTTGCGCTTTAAACACTAAATCTCTATTAGTGGCATTGCCCCAGTATATGACTGCATACCTCAGTGTAGACGAAACATAAGCATGGTATGCGGTCAAAAGAACTGATTGGTCAACAATTTTGGATAATTTATATAAAGCATATGAGTACTGATTAAGTTTGTTGCATATTGTGTCAATGTGTGTTTGCCAAGTCAGATCAGTATCTATCCACAGCCCCAGAAATTTAACGCAGCTGACTTGTTCAATTTTCGTCCCATTATAATGAACATTGATTTTATTATTTTTATTGTTTCGCCCGAAATTGACTAAGTTAGTTTTTCCTAGATTGATAGTTAAGTTATTAATCGTCAGCCACTTAATTATATTTCGAAGAGTGGAATTTATGTCATTTTCAATATTTTGACCTGTAAAGATGGCTGTGCTGTCATCAGCAAAAAGGATCAAGGGATGCTGTGAAACTTTGGGCAGATCATTAATGTAGATCAAGAATAGCGGTGGACCTAACACGCTACCTTGAGGCACTCCATATAGTACTTTTTTGGGCATGGACTCATTTTTTTGTTCGGTATTATTTAAAAGATTAATATTATTTATTTCTACTACTTGATATCTGTCATTTAGATAAGATTCTAGAAGTTTATGGACGTTGCCCCTTATTCCATAACTGTACAGTTTGTTTAAAAGTGTTCCATGGTGCACACAATCGAACGCTTTTGTCATATCCATAAACATTGCAGAGACAGGAACATGTTTATCAATATTAGTATACACTGTTTTTAAAAGGTCATAAATTGCTAAATTAATCGACTTATTTTTCCTAAAACCTTTTTGTTCCTTAGCAAATAGGTTGAACTTCTCAAAGTGAGTATTAATTGCATTATATATAATTTTTTCAAATATTTTTGAAAAAATAGGGATAAGTGCTATTGGTCTGTAACATGCCATGTCTTCCTTGTTATTTTTCTTAAAAAGTGGCTTAACTACGGATTTTTTAAGTTTAGTCGGAAACACACCATGTTCAATACATAAATTAAATATATGACTGAGTACTGGGCTGATGATTAGAGCCACTTCCTTTATTGAGGATGTTGTTATGTCATCATAACCAGTACTTCTGGTATTTTTAAGTGATTTAATTATAATATTAATGTCATAAGGTATTACAGGATTTAAATACAGAGATTTATACGAGCTACTGGGTAATGTCAATTTGTTATTAATAGATGTCAAATTTATATTAGGATTATTGTCATTAAAATTGTCCGCAATTGATGAATTATTATTATTGAGTACATTTATTGGTTTTATTAAATTGATATAATAATTATTAAATTCTTCAGCAATTGCTCGTGGGTCTGATATTAAATTATTGTTTACTTTTATTTTATTAATATTTTCTTTCGGAAGTTGGGTTTTGTTTGAGTTTATAATTTTCCATATGGCTTTCGATTTGTTCTCTGCATTGGATATTAAGTAATTATTTTGAGACTTTTGGGTAAGTTTTAACAATTTTTTTGAGACGATTACTATATTGTTTGAGAGCAATTTTCTTGTCTACACTAGGACTGAGTCTATACTTCCATAGTTGTTTTCTTTTTTGCCGACAACATTGGCTTATTCCCTTAGAAAGCCATTTCGGTTTTTTAATAATGGTGTTTTTAATTTTTATAATTGGAAAACAGAGGTCATAAAAAAGTTTATAATGTTCGAAAAATATGTTGAATGCTACCTCTGGATCATTAGTTGTGTAGACATCATCAAAATTTAAGTTCATTAAACATTCTTTAAATTTAGTTAGGTTTTCTTTACTAAAGTCTCGCCTTTTTGTATGAACTTGAAATTCGGTAATAATATTTCTTATTACGTATATTACTAATAATAAACACCAAAATTTTGATAAGACAGATTTTTTCTTTGATAAGCCCTCTTTTATACTTTTACAACCAACTTGATTTTGTGGTTTGGTACGGGACCCTAAATGTGTGAAGTACGACACGCTCTTGGCCGGTTATTGTATGTATATACTTCTTATTCATTTCAGGCATCACTTACAAATACCTACTAAAAATTAGGTATGTTTACTAGTAAAAATATTTTTCCAAATACGTTCGACGTTAAGGTACACTAATAAAATTAAAGTTCGCCTTTTATCTTTTTGTTTTGACTTTCTAATGCAAATATTTGCTTTCCTAAAAGGAAATAGCCATAAAAAGAACATGGTTGAATAGAAAAAATCTTATTATGAATACTTTTAAGGTTTCTTCGCTTCAGTTCTGCAGTAAAGACAACTTAATAAAAATTAATAAAGAACTTAAAACTGTGTCCGAACATTATCATTTTGTCTTCCCTTGATATCAGAAAGCTCGTTTAGAAGTTTCCTCTCTGCTACAGTTTATTTTACTTTGAAAACTTTTTCTTTAGCTGCTGGGTCGCCAACCTATCAACCTGCTTTGACGGAACTCTTTCAAACGACGTCCTTTTGATGCACGAAACTCGATAATGTAATATTTTCTATTTCTTCGTAGATCCGTTAAAGTTAGTGGACCTTTTTAGGGTTCCGTAGCCAAATGGCAAAAAACGGAACCCTTATAGATTCGTCATGTCTGTCTGTCTGTCTGTCTGTCCGTCCGTATGTCACAGCCACTTTATTCCGAAACTATAAGAACTATGCTGTTGAAACTTGGTAAGTAGATGTATTCTGTGAACCGCATTAAGATTTTGACACAAAAATAAAAATAAAACAATAAATTTTGGGGGTTCCCATACTTGAAACAAAAACTAAAAATATTTTTTTTCATCAGACCCATACGTGTGGGGTATCTATGGATAGGTCTTCAAAAATGATATTGAGGTTTTTAATATAATTTTTTTCTAAACTGAATAGTTTGCGCGAGAGACTCTGCCAAAGTGGTAAAATGTGTCCCCCCCCCCTGTAACTTCTAAAATAAGAGAATGATAAAACTAAAAAAAATATATGATGTACATTACTATGTAAACTACCAGCGAAAATTGGTTTGAACGAGATCTAGCAAGTAGTTTTTTTTAATACGTCATAAATCGTAAACCGCAATTTACCAAGTACGGAACCCTTCGTGCGCGAGTCCGACTCGCACTTGGCCGGTTTTTTTTTATTTATAAGGGACAAAAGTTTTAGTATTCATGTTTTTTTTTAAGGATGGAGACGACTACGCATGTTTTTGATACTCTCAAAGTGGATAAAAGTTAAGGGAATTTTACGTCAAAGAGTGTGTTTCAAGAACTAGAAACAATTAATTCTGCTATCATCTTAGACCAAATTGGAACTTGCGCACACATGACCTAACATACATATATCCACACATTTTCCTCATGGAAGTAGACAGAATCTATTTTGTCTACTCTCATATCGTAATATTCGAATTATAAACTTCAAACAAGTTTATATTGGCATACTTTATAAAAACAATACCGAAATTTAAAAATAGAATCTTATTATAACAGTTCTACTCTAACAAAATAATGCATAAACATTTTTTTTTCTATTACGATACATGATAAATCCAAGAAGTTAATCACTCAGGAGTTTACATCAATTATTTTTTGTGTAATGTCATTTTTATAGTAATTATTATAAAAAAGATTTGATGCCAATTTTTACTAGTCTATGACAATGCCCACTTTAGGCTTAGCATTAGCACGCACTGCGTTTTTTATTCGAGCCAATTTTGTCTGTTTCTATCTGTTCATAGAGCTTAAAATATTTGCGCGAATTAAATTCGCGCCGCGGTGCAGTCGATCTTGTGGCAAATTACGGATTTTTTGCGGTATTATTTCCGCACGATTTTTTACCGCAATGCGAGCAACTTCATTCAATTCCATAGGTCGCAGAATGGATGGTAAAAATTCGCGTGAATAAAGATTACAGTGCGTGCTAATCCTTAGCGCATGCAAAGTTAATGCGGTGATGTGCTGGATCTTGGCGCCATTTATACGTTTTGCTGTACTGAATTTTATGAGTTTTTTTTTTTATTCTAGCTTAAAAATGTCCGATATCAGTGAATGTGAAGAAAATTTGACTGCACCCGATATTTTAGATGCGGCGAAGGAAATTACTCATAATCTGCATACGACTTTATCGCATGGAAAATGCAAAAAAAGGTATTTAGTAGGTTCAATCCCAATTAATGAGTGTACTCGTACATAAAGTAGTGTATGAAACTGCACATAACTAGGTATTAAAACATTCGTGTGATAGTTTTGTTGCATAATATGGGGTATTTAAACACACACTCATGCAATGCACTTATTATGCAACAGTTTCATAAACTAATATAACGTCATACTACTATTTTTGCTTTGTTTACGTTCAGACGTCTCATACACGCACACGTTCTATACCTAGGCAGAAATTACAGAACCCCACCTGATTGAATCTATACATACTCCATATACTTAGTTCGTTCATGCATCTCATTACATACACACATCGGTAGTGAATACTACGCACGTGACCATATAAGCAACAACATTCATAAAAGGTAAGAAACGTATGGGACGCGTACCTGCCTAAATATTCAGGGATGTCCACAACTCTACACACATGCCCCTAGCATTGTCAGGTTCATTTTATCCCTTATCCAAGGGTCAAAGCACCCATTATAAATGGTCCCGCTAAAGTTATGTTCATACCACACTGCCCTTTATATGGTTGTTACGCTAATCTCAAAATATGTAAAGAATAAAACGTTCATGGGCGTTTTAATTGTTATTTGTGTCGCCGGACTGACCAAATAGGACAGCGATACGGGTTTCAACATAAATTTTCTGTTTGTTTTTGCTGTTATCTCTATTTTCTTACCTAATGTTTGAATGGTGAGTTATAATGAAGGGCACATACACTAATAGACAGTTAAATCGTAATCCGTGAAGTTCGATTTGATATTGCTATAAGTAGTCTGACATATACAAAAAATTACCACTGTGCCGCCAAATTTCATACAGATTCGTTCAGCCGCTCTGGGGTGATTGATTATCAAACATACACATATCCGAAATTTCGCATTTTTAATAGTATTATATATATATATTTTAGTATAAAGTAAGATTGCAATGAAAACAATGGTCAAAATTGCACCACCCTTTGCTGGTATTGACACAGATTTTATATTATTTAAAACGTCTTATGTTCACCATGAGTGGTATATCAATAAACTTTAAATGATTTGTAGTTTTGAAACGAATTATCGGCTGAAAGGGTCATTAATCTACTTGCTTGACTGTACATAGTGACGTAAAACTGTCTGATAATGAGCGTCAATAAAAATATTTAGGAAAACTCAGCAGACGTGATGGGTATCGACAGCTAATGACGATTAACAAAACATCCAGTCTTCAGAGTTCCACTTATTTATGTAACTGGGCCCTATAATTATTAACTATCACTGTTTAACTGGGTAGTGTGCAGCTCGCCAAACCATATATTTTTAACTGCACACACCAATTATGGGCATTATTACACAAATTGTTGAATTGACCACTTCTTTTTTATTTTGATTACATCACTCTAATACAGCTTTCTTGTAATATGTTGAGATATCGTTGAATTCAGCAATTATTCATTTTCTTTAAACAATCTTGAAATGTATTAAAAACAAAAATATGTACAAAATGTTACAAGACCTTACAAATGCCGTACAAAAAAAAACATAATCCATTTCTCTAATATATTTTGTTAAATAAACCGAAAACGTAAGGTCGTTATCGTGGTGCCCTCTGTGTACGTGATAAGAAACAAAATGCGGATAGTTCCCGCCTCAATTTAGTTTGCACGGCTTTTATAGGCGCTGGTATAGACCTCCTTCCTACATATTTTCCGTGAATATAGGCAGTAAAGTTATGTCAAGGGACCTTAGTGAATATTTTTTGGTAGTTTCACAAGGAAATTCTTGGTAAAGGAAAAGTGATATGTTATGTTATTTTTGAATTGGTTAAAATTAACACCTTTACATGACATTCTTTTTTGTCAATTTACTCTGGAAATAAAAGCAGAAATGAAGGTGCTCTAATTAATAACAGACTCTTCAAGGTTAAGCAACGCTTGCTCAGCTCGTTCCGTGAATGGGTGACCATCTTCACATAGCGAGTTTCCTCCGTGCCTTGGAAAGCACGTTAAGCCGGTGGTCCCGGCCATCATTTAAAGATCTTTAACAGTCGTTACGGATAGTCAGAAGCCTGAAGAAGCCAGTCTGGCCAAGGGGTATCGTATTGACCAGTATCTGGGTTGTAGAGGTGAGATAGGCAGTCGCTCCATGTAAAACACTGGTACTCAGCTGAATCCGGTTAGACTGAACCTGACCCCAATTTAGTTGGGAAAAGGCTATGCAGATTAATTGATTCTTAAAAGGGGCAAAAATTTGATGACAAAGCCTGTTTTAAACTTGATCTTAGATGGTTAAAGATATTTCAAACGAACGGCAATTTAGCCAATAAATAAGTGCAAACTTTCTTAAAAATGCAAGCCTTACTATTTCATTACAGAAGTAGCTTATTATTGTCCCACTTTGCAGGACAAAGAACTCTTCTCTCTCATGCAGCGAGGGCATTCATCACCACGCTAACACAATTCGCGTTGGCGATATTTTATCATCATCATCATCATTTCAGCCGAAAGACGTCCACTGCTGGACATAGGCCTCCCCCAGGCGTCGCCACATTGACCGATCCCGTGCGTCTCGCATCCAGCGCCTTCCCGCAACCGTAACCAGGTCATCGGTCCACCTAGTGGGAGGCCTTCCAGCGTATCGTCTTCCAGTTCGCGGTCGCCACTCCAGAACTTTTCGGCCCCATCGGCCATCCGTTCTGCGAGCAATGTGCCCTGCCCACTGCCACTTAAGTTTGGCAATTCTTCGGGCTATGTCGGTAACTTTGGTTCTCCTGCGGATATCATCATTTCTGACGTGATCACGCAAGGAAATTCCGAACATAGCCCTCTCCATTGCCCTTTGGGTGACTTTAAGCTTTCTGATAAGGCCCATTGTGAGCGACCACGTCTCGGTCCCATAGGTGATCACTGTCAACACACACTGGTCATAGACTTTTGGCTTGGCTGACACTTGCCTGCGATTAATATCTCAGTGGGGCGATCGAAACCGCCTGACCTTTGCTCCGCACAAAACTTATCAACTCATTTTGAAGGGTAATCTTAAATCGTGTCCTACTATTAAATTTAATGACGTTCCCGTAAAAAGGAAGCAGTCCGTGTGCTATCTTGGTCTAGTGTTAGAGAGGAATTTTGCATTTATAGATCATATTAAAATAGTCGGTGAAAAAGCAAAAAAAAATTTCTATGCCTTAACGAGAATATTTAAATCTACGTGGGGTCTGTCTTTTTTAACTTTAAAAACTATTTATGGGGCTACTTACTTGGGTTGTATGTGCTATGGGGCGCCTGTTTGGGCTGATAGGGCCACCATAGGGGCGGTACGACGTAAATTACTTCAAAGTCAGCGTTTGGCTTTGATATTCTTATGCAAAGCATACAGGACGGTTAGTACTGAGGCCTTACCGATACTTGCTGGTGTACTTCCGGTCGACCTTGAAGTGCAGCGACGTGCTGCAATGTACTATTCCGCATGAGAGACCGCGGACGCGAACTTTTTAACGCGGAGTGACCGTGAGAAAATCTCTAGATTATTTAAACCACCTATTGACGTCTGGGAGGAACTTTTATCCGAATGGCAATGTAGGTGGGATAATTCTATCAAGGGCCGACACCTCCACCAATTCTTTCCATACGTTCGCGTGCGGCTGGCCAGCACGTGGCTGGAAGTGGATCACTGTGTTGCCCAATTTCTCACGGGACATGGTAACTTTAAAAGTAAATTATTTTCTTTCAAGCTCGTTGCCTCGCCTTTATGTCAGTGTTCTACATCTGACTGCGAATATGTACAATCTGCACATCATATCTTATGGGAGTGTATTCTTTGGCAGAATGAACGTAATATTATGTTGAATAATGTACAGGCTGCATCAGGAGTTGTTTACTATACGGACCTTGTGGAAACTAGAACAAATTTCCGTGCGTTCAAGCGTTTTTGCCATACCTATTATTGGAACCAAATATAACAGCTCACAATGTTAGGACCCATTAATATGTATTAATGCTATTTTTTTTTTTTATCCCTGTTGCTAGGCAACTGGGCTTATCCCAGTTGTATATGACCCTTTGTGCCTATTGGCCTTGTTTGTTCTGTCTCCTGCTTGATATGGAGGGAAGTGGAAATTTACATTTTTCCTACTCCTCCGTTATTCTTTTCTGATTAATTTCGTTGCGGGATCCAAGACAGGTAAATTCATTCTCCGGGACTTCGCCGGGCTTCATTGCCTCGGCGCTTTTCTGGTGGTCGCCACTGTTGATTCTGGCTTTCAGGAGTTGCAGTGGTTTGGGAATAGTGCGGTGGGATTGTCCCAATAAAAAAAAAAAAAAAAGACTTTTGTCTTGAGACACTGCGGTAAATTGGACGAGAAGATACCACGCAACTTCCCGAACGCCGCCTAGCCGAGTCGGATTCGACGGTTGACCTCTTTCTCGAAGTTGGACCTACCCAACTGGACCGTTTGTCCCAGGTAAACATAATCGTCTACAACTTCAAGTGTAGAGTCTCCGATCTTGATAGGAGTGGGTGTTACATGGGCGTTCACCATGACCTTGGTTTTGTCCATGTTCATTTTAAGACCCACTCTTTCGGAAGCTCTACTAAGGTCATCGAGCATTTTACTGAGGCTCTCCATGGTCTCAGCCATGATCACTATGTCGTCGGCAAACCGAAGATGAGTGATATACTCGCCATTAACGTTGATGCCAAGCCCCTTCCAGTCCAGAACCTTGAAGACGTCCTCCAGCGCAGCAGTGAACAGTTTCGGAGAAATTACGTCTCCCTGTCTTACGCCGCGCTGGAGAAGGATTGGTTTCGAGGTCTGATCCTGAAGACGGACTGACATGGTGGCGTTTTTGTACAGACACTTCAACACCTCAATGTACCGGTAGTCGATCTGGCACCGTTGGAGAGACTGCAGTACAGCCCAAGTCTCGATCGAATCGAAGGCTTTCTCGTAGTCCACAAACGCTAAACAGAGAGGCAAGTTATACTCTACGGTCTTCTGTATAACCTGCCGCAGCGTATGTATGTGGTCTACGGTGCTAAAGCCTTTTCGGAATCCGGCTTGTTCGGGAGGCTGGAAATCGTCAAATCTGCGCGCGAGATGATTCGTGATGACTCTTGAAAACAACTTGTAAACATGGCTAAGAAGGGAGATGGGCCTATAGTTCTTCAGCCGGGCATTGTCGCCCTTCTTGAAGAAGAGTACCACCACACCCCTGCACCATGCCTGTGGCGTTTTGCCCTCGAGTATGACGGAATCAAAAAGCTTCTGAAGGGCCTTGAGGACCGGTTTTCCACCCGCCTTCAGGAGTTCAGCCGTGATTCCGTCATCACCCGGTGCCTTGTTGTTTTTAAGCTGTTTCAGAGCCATCCTAATCTCGTACAGGCTGACGTCCGGGATATCTTCGGTATAGTGTCGGGTCAATCTAGCTCTTGGGTCGTTTGCTAGATTCGCAACGGGTTTACTGGTTGACGTGTACAACTGCCCATAGAAACTCTCGATCTCCCTCAGAAGCTCCGGTTTGGCGGATACAATCCTGCCATCATCGGTCTTCAGTTTCGTGAGCTGGCTCTGCCCAATAGACAGATCCCTTGAAAACACCTTGGAGCCTTTATTTCGCTCAATCGCGTCTTTAATACGCTCGGTATTAAAGCGGCGGAGGTCTCTTTTCAAAGATTTAGAGATCTGTCTATTGATCTGCCGGTATTTGCACACCTCATCTGAAGACTGCAGGATCATCTCACGCCTCTCCTTCATAAGCTTGAGGGTATGATCAGAGAGCTTTTTGTTTCTACCTGTACGACGGGTCTTGAAAAACTTAGACCCGACCGTATGGACCGCTTCGACGAACCCGTCGCTGTATTCGTCCACGGAGCTCCCCAGGCACTCGAAACGATTCTGGAGTTCGAGCTGAAAGCTCTCGGGGTTTTGGACCTGGACCTGTGCTGGACGGAGCGTGGACTTCATCAGTCGAGACCTTTCAAGCTTAATATTACTGTTCAATGTGCCTCTTACCATGCGGTGATCGCTCCCGGTTTTTACCGAATTGATCACAGAGACATCATTGAACATTTGCTTCTTGGTTGACATGATGAAGCCGATCTCATTTTTTGTTGCACCATCGGGGCTCTGCCAGGTCCACTTCCTGTGTTCACGCTTTTTGAAGAAGGAGTTCATCATATAGAGGCCCTCCTTCTCCATAAAACTGGCCAGTAGGTGACCCCGGTGGTTCCGTCGTCCAACTCCAAATTGCCCCACTTGCAGCTCATCCTCGTCTCGTTTGCCCAGTTTCGCGTTGAAGTCCCCCATGACAACGGTGAAGTGAGTTTTGAAACCATGCATGGCTCTGGAGATATCCTCATACATGGTCTCTACCTCGTCGTCGGGGTGTGCCGAGGTTGGGGCGTAGACCTGTATGACCTTCAGCGAATATCTAGAGGATATTATGAGTATAAGGTACGCCACCCTGGTCGACACACTCTCGATCTTCACCACGTTGTTCACAAGGGACCTGTGGACGATAAACCCGACACCACCTTGGGACTGCCGGTCACCCTCTCGGAAATAGAGCAGGTTACCGGATTTGAGGATTATCGAGTCCTCCCCCTCTCTTCGGACTTCAGATAACCCTATAATGCTCCATCGCAACCTGCTCAATTCCTCTTCGAGCTCGGTGATCTTCTCGTCGGTCCGAAGTGTGCGCGTGTTGTACGTTGCCAGGTCCAGTCGTCGGTGATTGTCGGGGTAGCCGGATCTCGTCCGGAGATTCTTAGCACCCCTTGCCATGCCGTAACCTCGACCGCTACCGTAGTCGAGGGTAGGCGGGCTGCCGGGCACTAGGGGCCATTTTTTATTTGTGCTATTCATAGGGGGGGTTTTGCCATAATCGCCACGCTTGGCAGGCGGATTGGCGATCGCAGTATGGTTGTTATAGGAGCACAGAAAACGCTGCTGCCCATTCTCTGGTTTGTCGTCTTGGGGCCGAGTCACCCACGTCCGTAGGAGAGTACCCTTAGATTCCCTACACGTGGTCCCCGAGTGGTGCAAATCAGGTGACACAACTGGTGGTAGGCTTCGGCCGAAGGCTTGTGACCACCCACTGAGCAAAGACGTACCGCCAAGTTGCCTGGCCGTGTTCCGGATACGATGCTCAGTGTAGCCATCTAGAGGAGTTGGGTCGAGATAGCTGTTCCACTGCAAGCAGACCAGTCTGGCGCGCGCTGTTATGGGCGTATCGGGAGACTAGTCGCGGAGGGTAGCGGGATCCGAGGCACGGTGCACCGCTGGCCGACCGCAGGTAGTTGGGGGCCCAAGTAGTGTGCCAGCCACACATGAAAGGCTGCCCCGCCAACTGTCGAAAAATCCCGGAATGCACTATCGTGCTGGTTGGCGACCAGAAGGGAGGGCCCGATAGACATTCCGGGGGGGCTCGGGCGTCCCCGCAGTCTCCGGGCTAGTGCCCCAATGATGGTGTCCTTTCAGTGCGTGTCTGTAGGTTAGCAGCGTGGAACCTCGTCTCACTTCCTACTCCTCTCTTCCATTCACTCTTCTTTAAATCAAAATGCCAAGGATAAAAAATACAGGTTATAAACAGCGGCTGCACCCCCTCCCACACAAAGTGCACCTCACCAACATTAGAGGTCTGCACTCAAATCTCTCTGCAGTCCACTACCACCTGGAGACTGAAAAACCAGCGCTGTTTTTCCTTACGGAGACGCATATAGCAAGTCCGTCAGACGCGTCGTACCTATCTTACCCAGGGTTTACCCTGGAGCACAATTATAAACCGCGCGCGGGAGTGTGTATGTACGCCCGTGACGACACTTGCTATCGGCGTCTCCATAACCTTGAGGACCCAAGATTTTCGACGCTGTGGGCTCTAGTGGACACAGGTCTGGATAAAATTATCTACGCCTGTGTCTACCGCTCGCACAGTGGAGATCAGGAGACAACCAGGCTCACAGAGTACCTCAGTGAGGCGGCTGATGCGGCACGGCAGCGGTACCCTTCCGCCCAATTAGTGTTACTGGGGGACTTTAATGCCCACCACCAGGAGTGGCTCTTCCCATACCAGTGCACTGACCATGCTGGACGGGAGATGCGTAAGCTTGCGCTTGCGCTTAACCTTACCCAGCTGGTCCAGGGGGCAACGAGGGTGCCGGATGTTGATTCGCACTCGGCCAATTGCTTGGACCTTCTGCTGACAACAGAGCCAGACCGATACTCTGTGTCGATAACTTCACCTTTGGGTAGTTCCGACCATTGTCTGGTGAAGTCTGTGTCCGTCTACTCCCCGCCAGATCCCAGCCCAAGAGGCACGCGGCGGGTTTGGCGGTACAGGTCAGCAGATTGGGATGGCATGCGATCTTTCTTCGCATGTTATCCTTGGCAGCCTACTTGCTTTTCTTCGGATGATCCTACGGCGTGCGCGGACAACGTGACGGATGTGTTGCGTCAGGGAATGGAGTACTACATTCCGTTTTCTGACGTAACAATGACCAATGTTGACCGGCCATGGTTTGGCGCTGAATGTCATCGCGCCGACGCGCTTAAACATGAGGCGTACCTGGCATGGGTTGACGCTCGTTCGCGCAAAGCGAGTGACGTGGGTCAAAGGAAGAAAGCCTATAACAGGGCTGCCAAGTCCTGCAAGAAGGTGTTGAGAAGGGCTCGGTTCGACCACATTGGCCGAATAGGGGCCAAACTTGCTTCTTACCCAGCAGGTAGTAAAGCGTTTTGGTCCCTGGCTAAGTCGGTCGAGTCCAACTTCAGCCGTCCCTCACTACCACCACTGCTGAAACCCGACGGGTCGCTGGCCCACTCTGCTGAGGAGAAGGCAAATTTATTTGCCTCTCTTTTTGCGGAATCTTCACGTCTGAACCCTGGTGACGCGCGGCCCCCTTCTTATCCTGATGGATGCGAGACGAGTATGTCGGACATTCGTATCCATCAAAAGGACGTCCGTAAGGTACTGCGCAACCTCGACGTGAACAAGGCTAGTGGCCCGGACGGAATACCAGCAATAGTTCTCAGAACCTGTGCGCCTGAACTGTCTCCGATCTTGACACGCCTATTCCGCCTTTCGTATGAGACTGGAAAAGTGCCGAATGCTTGGAAGCTAGCTAACGTACAGCCCGTGCCCAAGAAGGGTAGTCGAGCTGACCCGGCCAACTACAGACCCATCTCTGTAACGTCCATACTCTGTAAGAGTATGGAGCGTGTACTTAACACGAATCTCCTGGCATACCTAGAATCTAACGATATCCTTAGTGACCGCCAATACGGCTTCCGCCGAAATCGGTCTACTGGGGATCTTCTAGCGTATGCCATTCACATCTGGAGTGAGACCATCGTGAGACACGGGGAAGCGCTTGCCGTCTCCCTCGACATCTCGAAGGCTTTTGATAGGGTCTGGCACGAAAGCCTTATTGGTAAGCTTCCTTCATTCGGTTTGCCCGGTGGTCTGTGTGATTGGATTGCAGACTTCCTGAGAGATCGGTCCATTCGAGTGGTTATCGATGGCTGCTCGTCGGACCAATTGGATATCAATGCCGGGGTCCCTCAGGGGTCGGTACTCTCAGCAACTTTATTCTTGCTGCATATTAACGATCTGCTTAAACCCGGCACCTTTGGGTATGCAGACGACAGCACTGTTGCTGAGAGATACTTGTCCAACGCTCGTGCTACCGGGCCTCAGATCCGGTCTCTCCGGGAGGCCATGGTGGAGCGCTTGAACCTGTCCTTGCAGGCAGTCTCCGAATGGGGCGATGCCAATCTGGTCAGGTTTAATGCCGCTAAAACCCAGGCGTGTCTTTTTTCCGCTAAAAAGAGCCAATTTTACCCAGATCCAACTTTCCGAGATGCGACCGTGCCAATAACTGACCATCTTGAGCTTCTTGGCGTTACGTTGACATCTACTCTCAATTTTGGCCCTTACATTGAGGCAAAGGCTCAGCTGGCTGCCAAAAAGCTGGGGATCCTTGCAAAGGTGAGACGGTACTTCACGCCGGAACAGCTCCTCAACTTGTATCAAGCGCAAGTTCGATCATGCATGGAGTACTGTTCTCATCTCTGGGACGGATCAGCCAAATACCAGCTTGACGCACTAGAGTCGATCGAGAAGCGAGCCAAGAGGCTCATCGGCGATGAGGCGCTGGTCAAGTCAAAGCTCCAGAGTCTTGAACATCGTCGCCGAGTTGCCAGCCTGTCGGTTTTTTATCGGTTACATTTCGGGGAGTGTGCGATGGAATTGCACGATATAATTCCACCTAGCCCGTTCCATCATCGGACTACCAGACGTACGGCGATGCGCCATCGATACATGGTAGATATCCCACCCATACGCACAAAACGTTTTGGGAACACTTTTATTATGCGTACAGCTAAGGAGTGGAATTCCCTGCCGGAGTCTGTGTTTCCCGATAGCTACAATCTAGGGGTCTTTAAGTCAAGAGTGAATAGGTTATTTCTAGGCAAGCGTGTTTCACCGTCGACCACATCATCGCTTACCATCAGGTGAGATTGTGGTCAAGCACGAGCCTATAGGATATAAAAAAAAAAAAAAAAAAAAAGACATGGGATGGTGAAATTCTTAACGTCCGGCACCATACGGAACACCATACGATATTTTATAAAAGTGAATATTACGTCTGATGTTTTTCTTTAGTGCATGTCAAAAATAAATAAATTAACTATTTATTTGTATTGTTTTATTTGTAGTTATTGCCGTAGAGTTGAATGGAAGATGAAGACATGGTGCGCGGAAGCCAAAAAAAATGTGACAAGGGCAAGTGGACCATAGTGAACTATCATCGCCACGAACATACATTACCATCTCAATAACATATACAGGTAATATTCCATTTTTAACCGACTTTCTAAAGGAGGAGGTTCTATGTTCGACTTTACGTTTGTTTTTTTTTATGTTCACCGATTTCACCATCAATTGTGGGCTGATTTTTCAATGACAATTATGTTTTGGGTATAAGATATCTTGAATAGTTAAATGACTGTGATGATCAAATTTAAATAAATGGTTCTAATGATAATCAATGGTACCATCAACCTGATCTGGTGATGAAGCTGGAAGGTAGGCACCGGCACTCCAAAAAAAAAAAAAAATGTATAACAGTCGTGTTAAAGCTTGTTGGAATTGTTATAAGAAGCCCTCAGGCTATAAATGATTTTCATTACAAAAACTAAAAAGAGTTTTTTTTAGATTTTCTAAGCAACTTTCTCATGTTGAAGTAACTACATTCACGTCAACCAAAGTTATCTTCTCTACTACAAGTAATTATAATTATCAACCCTGACTTATCTTTTCAACAAGTCACTTAGAAAAAGATAATATTTGGCTGTTGTCGTATAATTTCCGCTTGATTAGAACTTTATGTACAGTGCCGTTATCACAAATAAATACATACCCAAAAAATACGATGAAACTTTGAACAAAAATGAAAAAAAACACGGATTTTTACTGTTTGATTAATTCAGTAGAGCAGACGATCCGTTTCTGAAAGATGGACCAGTATGTTGCCATTGATCTCGGGCTCCTAATAATTATTCATTCGGTTTTCATTGACAAGGTTCTAGTACATTTAAGCTGGTGTATTGTTGCAAGGATTTAGTTGAATAATGAATATTTATCAACTGATGTCATTCATCTCATGATTATTCATTAGCTGTTGTAAGCGTTAACCCATCTATGCATGCACTGGTTTTACATTCACTATCACTATCTTGATATTATGTTTCAGTAATATAATAATGCGGTATGAAATAGGCTTCCTGTGATAAATATTGATGTTAAATGCAGAAATTGACAGTTTATATTTTATAGAAAACCAGGTTTTACAATGCCTGACCCACAGGAATCATATTTGTTCCGAGATAATGTTTAAGTACCTACAAACATGGTACTCAGAAAAAGAGTAGATGAAATAAGAAAAGTACATATAAAGATATAAAAAGATCGTAATCTAATCAGTACTTTCAGATATTACCTTTCATGTACCCAAACGTGAAAAAAACAAGTAAAGAAAAAAAAACTGTCAACGCGACAAACGCTTAAAATAAACAGTCTCTTCCAATTTACCACATGAATAAATATAGACAATTGCTGATAATACTTACACAATAACATCTTACTATTAACCCAAGACGGGTTGGCCAAATGTAATATATTTTTTTCTCCTTAGAACGGTATTAGTTGGTATACTCGGTATCTCCCTGAAGGGCTCAACAATCTACATAAAATTGTTTATGGGCTACTGTTACTCATTTTTATGTTCATGTGTAACTTTTTATGGCTACCTATCTACACTTATTCTCATTTATTTTTATTCACAAACCTCGAGATTTGTACTAAATGGAAAAGCTTAATAAAATGAATAATATTATTATGGAATTTAGTGTGGTAGGGAAAGTTTTCCTTATTGCTCTGCATTGTGGGTTTCTGTAGCTATTAATATTTTATTATTATTATTTAAACCTTTAAGTTAACACTTTGACGATAGTTATTTTTAGATTCACATTTTATGCTAGTAGGTAACTTTTGGCATCATATTTGAATAATAATGATAATAAAATAATAACATTCACATCAATGTTTTTGTTCGAGTAAGACAAAGTCTGGCTCCAAGGAGAATCATTTCAATTGAAATAATGTTATTATACTAAACCACAGACGAACGAGCAATCCTTTGAAAAACCCGCTTTCAAATCTATCAAAATCTCGTACAAAGTTTCAGTTCTCCCAACATCGTCCTCCATCGTTGTTTATGCAGACAACTTAATCCATCTCCGGTTTGCAGAACCGCGTGAAAATTTTAACACGAAGAGACGAAATATTGGATCGTTTACAACGAAATTCAGTCTTCAAACGTACCTTAGGTAAGGTGTGTAATAAAAGCTGGATCCGAGTTTGTGACGTGAGTTATAGCGGTCGGTAGTTCTTTCTGTAGCGATTCTCATGTCTTGAAATGTGAAGTGAAGTTAAAAGGGTCAGTAAAAAGTAATGGGCGGAACTCTCATCGCGGAGCATACGGGTTTGTAACAGATAGCTAGTTTTTTGTATGTAGATTTACGGGATGTAATGTTTTACTGGGTTGGGATATTTCGTTGGAACTGATTTTATCTTTAAAAGGAGGCTTTCTGTTAAAGGTTTTTGAAGCAGAACCGATAATAAATTACCACTTTTTATGGTATATAATTTAAACAGCCAATCGGATGCCATATATATGCATTGTTCGCCTCAAGACGCGCCAGACCTGAGGCTCTATCAACGAAAGCATCGCAATACAGATACGAATATTGACAACGTTGACAAGAAATGTCGTCACAATTATCAATCCCATAGCCATATTTAAGTATTTCTAACAACATCTTTGCTGTCATCGAATTAATTACATTTGTCTAGAGCATCAGGTGAAGGGGTGGCAATCCATTGGATGCAAAAATCACGACACCAGTCGAAGTGTCGACATTTGAGCGAGAAATGATTCCAGCACGGACATTTTTATGGCTGAAATGATAATGATGAGCCAATCAATCTGCCGAAGAGTGGTCATTACAACTACAACATTCCATCAAAATAAAAGGTTTTAGATGCTTTCAGTTTTAATGTAGTTTCCAGTTGTTTTGAAATAATTGTTTACTTCATTTCACCCTAATAAATAATTTCTCCATAAATCATGAGTGATAAATCACCTTTTTTTCCTCGCCCTTTCCATTATAAGACAATGGTAACATTTTCCGTATTTACTTGGCGGTCGACGGAATAAGGATAATAATTTGAGGGTAGTCTTGGCTTCCAATTGGCATGGGAAGAACTCTTATAAGTATCTTTTTGTAAGAGGTTATGAAGAAATAAGAGAGAGAATTTGCTTTGTAGTAAAGGTGGATTAAAACCTTTCAAGTTATTGATACGTATTATATCTTTAATGTCAGATCATATAAAAAGTCAATATGGAACGTTGCAAACAACAAGGTGAAGCCAGTTAAAACTACGCCTTGCCGTATAAATACACAATTACACGCGCAAACGTACAACGAAACTACCCCTTAGCTTGTCAGACTTTAAGAGCTTTATTATTTGATAAGTGAGCTCAAATGACAAGCTAAGGCGTAATTTCGTTTTACGTGAGTGCGTGTAATTGCATATTTGAACGGCAAGGCGTAGTTTGAACCGGCGTCACTTTGTTGTTTGTAACGTTCCATCTTGACTTTTTATTTGATCTGAGTCTTTAATAATAATAATTATAAGTGTTGAATGATTCCCAGTAACTTTTGAAGTTGTTGACTGCGTATTTAATCATTTCATTGAATTTCAAAGTCAAACCTAATCTCGCCGTCACGGAGGTAATATTTTAGCCTCTTAAAAAATACTACACTATTAAATTATTATCAAGAAAATACTAAATACGTCGCAGACATAAATTAGGTAAACTAAAATGACTGAAATTTCAGTCATGTCACGCAAACGATTTTTACAAACGGAGGAATAGTACCCGTTTTGACTTGAGGTCGCCTGTACACGCTAAGTAAATTCAACGTGCTTACGGAAGAATTCGTGTCGTTTCTACATACGAACTATGCAGTTCACCGCTATGGTGCTGCTCAAGAAATAATCTTATCTGCAGTAGGTAAGATTCGTGGCTAGAGGCTCTTATATAGACAAGTGGCATTCAATGTCAGCGTTGGCGATGGTCGAAATACAAAAAAAATTAAAGGTCTATCTACACATTTCAGGGCCATGCCCGGGACGTGACAGGGCCGGGCCCAGGCATTGAAACTTCGTCACTGGCCCGTGCACGTATGTGTGTGAACGAGTTCTTATAAAATGTACACAATTATATTTTTTTGATCCTCTGATGGAGCACGTTCCGTCCACCTCCCGGGCACGGCCCTGATATGTGTGGATAGACCTTTAGGCATGACATGACTTTTCGATAGCTTGTGAAATTGCCTGACATTTTTGATATATTTTCAATCGCTATTAACAAGCTTTCGTCGATATAATGTTACTTGTCTAGGGCGTTTGCTCCGACTAAATTCTTGTCGTGTACATGATGAATCGGTCGTGTACGACATGAATTCTTGCGTAGGCCCAGTGAGTTTTTTTTAGCCTGTACAAGCGATCTTAGACATTTAACAATGCGTCCGACAAAGAGATAATAATCAAAGTTAAAACGGACGACAAAGTAATTAAATTTTGTCGATTCCACCCAAATAAATTGGGGATGACGACGTGGCGTGAATATTGAGATCTTGTCAACGGTATTATATTTTAAAGATCTTTGTCTGCTTTTGTTACAGAAAATAAAGGTAATGTCGAGCGATTTATTTGTAGGACAATTTATTATTTAACTGTTTTGCTGATAAATTGTTGTGAGGTCAATTATTACGTCTGGTGTAGTCATTGAAAAATATTTTATCCTTTTAACATTTCTGAGAGAAACTGATGTACTCGTATACCAGGGACAAACGCTTCTCCTCTATCTATCCAATTAACACGGTTGTTTCCTATTAAGACTCTGTCTAGTTCATCTTGACAAATGCGTCTAGGTATCTCAGCCTGAGGCCTTGGCGTATTTCAGATTTAAGCTTAAATAAAAATGACTATTTTGAACAGGTTTTTGCCCAAGATTGACACAATTTCTGCGACATTAATAACATGCTCTAACAAAAATACCCCACATCAAACATGTCAGAGCAAATATTATGTGTAAATAAACTCGAATTTATCAATATATTCAGAGGAAAATTTCCTTCTTTATTACGTCTCAAAAGAAGTTTCTTTCATCTCACGCCCAAAACTTTAAATCATTTGACATTCATGGAGCATGTGGATTTAAGTTTCAGTAAAATATGTACGTCGGTGTGAGAGGGCTTTGTTTACAAAATGTTGCTTGAAAACCGTTTTTATAATAATAGCACCAAAATATATTCTTTGTTTTTTTTTTGAAGGGTAAACAAATGACAATTTGTCAGAATGTGTTTATCTTCTAGAGTGTCAGTAATTTCTATTTCTGTATACAGTGGTTTTTATAATCGTTTCTTACTATATGCAAGGTTTACGCAGACTGTCTTTTTGCATCGCTCTCACATATATGTATTTTTCCAACAAGAATGATGTAACCGAATAATTGTAATTAAAACTGATGGAAAAGTGTTTGTGGAGTTTCTTGCACATTCTACTCCATAGAGAACTACTGCTGCTTGCGAATGTGCAACTAGATTCATTTTTTGTTTGATTATTTAAAAGTACCAGTAGTATTATGGTATAGTTGAGATAAAAATATTTTGATTTTCATTTTGATTTTTGGGACAAAGTGATATTCTATCACTGAAAACAAATGTTTAAAAAGGCCGAAATTTATCTATAAGATTAATATAAGCTACCACGTGAAATTTAACAAAAATCAATCAAACCACTTTGAACTTTTGAAAATCGTTATGGCTAAATTCATTAGAGAGTCATTTTATTTCACCAAATACTTTCTTAAGAAAAATAGCAACATAGAAAATGATTTGGTGATTTACAGTTAAGTTATTCTATAGCTTTTAACTTTTATAGCCGCACAGATTTTAATGTAAATATTTGAAAAGGTCAAGATCGGGACGTGGGACCAGCGTTTAAGTGCCATTTATTTTTATAGGTAAAAGGGTTCATTATGTTTAAACGATCTAATGAAGGCTTGCAAAGAGCTTCTGATAATTACGAGTTTCATTTGGAGTACTTCGTTAAATATATTTTCTGTTAAATTTGTAAAAGTAAACTCATTAATTTAAATTTGAAAGTTTTGTTTTAGTCGTTGTAAGTGTTAAGTCCAATGCGCTTAATATTGTGTATGTGGATTTATTTATATTTTAGGAAAAACAAAACAAGAAAATAAACCCATTTTTTTACATCATGTGGTTAGTTACATTCTAAAGGTAAAACTAAAAATAGAATACGATGCTTAACTTATCAAAACAATAATCAATTCAAAATTATTCCCACAACGACCAATGCACCAACTATACAAATTAAAACGTGGCCGTCTTGACCCAAGTCAAGCAATTTGTATCTTGACTCCCATGAGCACAACAAATTTCGAAAATTTCGTCAGAACCCTCGGGGCAGTGAGTGGGATGAAGTTAACAAAATTTGCTTCCAAAGTTAAATTATTTAAGAATATATATAGGGCTATAAAGGATGTCCCAAAGAGGGCTTTCCCAATAACGAGCCGTTTGATAACCCTGACGACATTGCGACATCAGATATGTATTTCTTCTTTTCATTTATTACTGCTATTTTGACAATTTCCGCAGACGCGAATGTCATTTTGATTGCCCTATCAACCTTCCACGTAGGTTACAGCATAGATATAGTATGTACAAGATATACAGAGTCAGATGAAAAGCGAAACCAAAAAAATAAAATCTATGTGTGGTGGCATTGTCCATGTGTTAGTAAAAAAAGGGGTTGTTAAAAATTCCTTGATCAGTATCGATATCGATACTTGGTGAAAACAATAAGAAACACAATTAGAGGGTTGTTGGATATATTGAACTGTAATCAGAGTTGGGAAAAATACACAAATTACAAAATACTATCTCGCATGTATTTAAAATACAAAATATTCGTATGTCGTGTATTTGAAATATAAAATACAGTATTTTAACTATTTTTATTTTAAATATGAATAACAAAAGAAAAGTGACGTAGACCTGCTACAGTCTGCCCTGTAGCACAAGCTAGTATTGTAATTTTTAGCCAACAATACTACTTTATAAGCCCAATTTTATATAATAAAATAAATGGGATTTTAAACATTTACTTACTTACTTCACGCGAGTGTAAATCAATTACACATAAGTGGCTCAGTTCCCTGACTTATGAAGAGCTTGAACATCTTGTAAAATCTAAAAAAGAGAAACAAAATAAAAACACTGCCTTCCAAATCGCATAAACAGAAAAACATGCATATGCCTACACATATTCTCAAATTCACTCACGCTCATACACAAATACACTACACTTACACTCACGCTAATATACACACACTCACATGCAAAAGAAATGTAATTAGTGCTTAAGATTATTTTATTTTTATGCTTTGTATATTTTGCTGGTATATTCTAAGTACCTAGATTGCACATTTTTGATATTGTTATTCCACAAAATCTTACATACATTGTGGTATTTATTCCACATCTACTTATGATTTTATAACACCATACAAACCATCTTCACATCTTTTGATATTGTATCAATTTTTGTAACTCATTTTTATTAATTCTTTGTATTATAACACCTGGAAAGCATATTTTAGTTATCTCTGATGGTTTTTAGGGTTCCGTAGCCAAATGGCAAAAAACGGAACCCTTATAGATTCGTCATGTCTGTCTGTCTGTCTGTCTGTCCGTGCGTATGTCACAGCCACTTTTTTCCGAAACTATAAGAACTATGCTGTTGAAACTTGGTAAGTAGATGTATTCTGTGAACCGCATTAAGATTTTCACACAAAAATAAAAATAAAACAATAAATTTTGGGGGTTCCCATTCTTGAAACTAAAACTAAAAATATTTTTTTTCATCAAACCCATACGTTGGGGGGGGGTATCTATGGATAGGTCTTACAAAATTATATAGAGGTTTTTAATATATTTTTTTTCTAAACTGAATAGTTTGCGCGAGAGACTCTTCCAAAGTGGTAAAATGAGTGTCCCCCCCCTGTAACTTCAAAAATAAGAAAATGATAATACTGAAAAAAATATATGATGATTACCATGTAAACTGCCAGCGAAAATTGGTTTGAACGAGATCTAGTCAGTTTTTTTTTTTAATACGTCATAAATCGTAAACCGCAATTTACCAAGTACGGAACCCTTCGTGCGCGAGTCCGACTCGCACTTGGCCGGTTTTTAATATCTAAAACTTAAATATTATTCGTAATTTATTATTCTTGCAATATTTTTCTACTGTGACATTTTCATTTGACATAACATCTGTCTGTCTGTCTATTTTATTTTCTTAAGCCAAAGACATAACATAGCTACCGTGGAGTACCTAGACCCTTTCTTAAGCACATTATTGTAAGGGTAGCGCAGACTGACCCGCCTTTGTAAACCCGTTCCGTAGCCAAATGGCAAAAAACGGAACCCTTATAGATTCGTCATGTCTGTCTGTCTGTTTATCTGTCTGTCTGTCTGTCTGTCCGTCCGTATGTCACAGTTACTTTTAGCTGAAACTATAAGAACTATGCTGTTGAAACTTGGTGAGTAGATGTATTTTGTGAACCGCATTAAGATTTTCACACAAAAATAGAAAAAAGACAATAAATTTTGGGAGTTCCCATACTTGAAACTGAAACTAAAAAATATTTTTTCATCAAATCCATACGTGTAGGGTATCTATGGATAGGTCTTCAAAAATAATATTGAGGTTTCTTATATAATTTTTTTCTAAACTGAATAGTTTGCGGGAGAGACACTTCCAAAATGGTAAAATGTGGGTCCCCCCCCCCCCCCTGTAACATCTAAAATAAGAGAATGATAAAACTAAAAACACATATGATGTACATTACCATGTAAACTTCCACCGAAAATTGGTTTGAACGAGATCTAGTTAGTAGTTTTTTATTAATACATCATACATCGTAAACCGCCATTTACCAAGTACGGAACCCTTCGTGCGCGATTCCGACTCGCACTTGGCCGGTTTTTATTCGTTCTGGTCTTATTGAGATTTAAATTTGAAATTTAGAAGGGATGGCAGAACGAGTGAAAAACGGGCGTCAGCTTTTTTTTGTCTAGAGTCTGGTCGGAACGCCGATAGTCGGTTATACTGTGTACTAGAATACGAAGTGTATTTTCTATTCTGAAACTCTTAAAACGGTGAATTATCAGCTTACGTAAAACTATTATTATTTGAAGTGCTCCAATTAAATATATATTTTGTGTGGTTCCCGATAGCATTATTTCCTGGAAACTTACCCTCAACAGCCATCTCGTGGCATCAAAGGCCTCGCTGTTTGGCGTATTGAGCCATAGCCGGCCTCCTGACCCCTCGGAGCCTACGGCCTTACCCGTTTGCCGGTCTATCCGTCCTGCTATCTATTCTACTGCTACCTGCCTGATTGCCTGCCTTGACCACCCGTGGTGTCTGCTGACCTGCCTACCTGCCTGATTGCCTGATTGTCCGTCGTTGCTGCCTGCTCACCTGCCTACCTAGGGCATTCTGCGTCCTCCTGCCCGTCCTGCTGCCTGGTTAGCTGCCCACGTCGTGCGAAGCCGGCCCATAGTTTAAACTCTATATCTTCTTATTCTTCTTTGTCCAACCCTCTTCCCAGTTCAGCTGGGGTTGGGTCTCCTTGTACGTCTGCGCCAGAGAGCTCTATTCTGGGTTGTCTAAGTGCTCAGGTTCTCCTTCCGGACCTCTTTCTGCATGTTTGACCACCAGGTGGTGGGCGGTCTTCCCCTTCCTTGCGGTCGATCGGGGATATTTAGGGCCTTTTTGATAGGGTTGTCATCTCCACGTCTCAGGATGTGGCCGTACCAACGCAATTTGCTTTCTTTGACCTTTTCGCTAATCGGTGCTACTTTGAACGAACCCCTGACATTCTCGTTTCGCACTTTGTCTAGACGGGTTACTCCTCCCGCCCATCGGAGCATTTTCATTTCACTTGTATGCAGTTGTTGTTCGTTTGCTTTCTTGAAGGTCCAGCACTCCGCTCCGTAAGTCATAGCTGGTCGTACTACCGTTTTGTATACTTTGCCTTTAACACGGATGGGCATCTTTCGGCCACAAAGAACACCTGATAACGATCTCCACTTGAGCCAGGCGGTTGCATGCGATGGTCTACATCCTTATCCACATTTGCGTCAGAGGTAAGGACCGAACCCAAGTACTTGAAGTAGTTCACTTTGGGTAGTGCCCGGTTGTCTATGAAAATATCGCAACCCGTTTCTGCTGTCCCTCCGTAGTCACATTCCAAAAACTCAGTTTTATTTCGATTTATGCGTAGCCCATGTTTTTCTAACTGTTTCACCCACTGACTAAGTGTTTCCTGCAGATCTGGTGCATTTTTAGATACTAGGACTATATCGTCCGCATAAAACATACACTCCGGTGCCGGCTTTTGTATGTCCCGTGTGTTATAGTCCATGCACAAGTTAAATATTAGTGGGCTCAGGACTGAACCCTGATGGACTCCCACCTCCACGCCGAAAGGCTCACTGAGGCCCGCTTGACTCTTGACGCGCGTTTTAGTGCCTGTGTACATATCCTGGACTAGTGCCACGTAGTACTCCGGTATATTTTGGGCTTTCCCTGGTGTGAATCCGTATTGATTTTAAGTAATACGGGAAAAGTCATTTATGCGTGAAGTGAAAATTCTTTCAGGCCTTTAGTGTGTGTGATGTGAGCTTTACCCCCTGTAGTTGCCGCAGTCGGTTATATCCCCTTTTTGTTTATATATATGGCATAGGGTGCTATTTCGCCAGGATTCTGGGATCTTACCGTCCTTAATGATGCGATTGTATAACTTAGTGAGCCTTGGAAGTGCGGTATCTTTCAGATTCTTCCAGATATCTGCCGGAATCTGGTCGGGGCCGGTGGCCTCATGGTATTTAATTTTTGATAAGGCTTTCCTCACCTCCTCCACTGTTATACAATTTAAGGGTCCTTCAACAGGTGGCATATGGGGCATTGTCTCTCTAGGGAATTCCTCATTCATCAACTCTTCGTAGTACTCCTTCCATCTTCCATGATGTCCTTATTCGCTGTTAGTAATACACCCTGGGTGTTTTTGACGTATTTGTTCGACTTAACATCGAGAGTAGATCTGTAACGTTGTCGGGCAATTTTGTAGATAGTGTTCTCATCTTCTGCTTTTTCCAGTTTATCATAGAAATCTTCTCTTGATTTTGCTATAGATTGTGCAACTGCAGATTTTGTTATCTTCTTAAGTGCCTTATACTCCAGTCGGTCTTCTTCTAGTCCCGATTTTTGCTATATTTTAAACGCATCTCTCTTTGCTCTTATTAAATCTTTAACACTTTCATTCCACCAGGGTGTTTCCTTATTTATGCTAGGCGGTCCGCGTGATATCCCCAAAGTTGCTTTGGCTTTCTCAAGGCATAGTTTCTCAAAATCAGACCGCATGTGGTTAGCAGTTTGTGTATCTGTTCTGTCGGAGGTATGTCTTGTATAGCCTCGTCAATGTCCTCCCAGAAATCTTGCTTCAACATCCAGTTTGAGGTGCATATGCAGAGGTTATGTTCAGAGGTAGTTGACCATCCATTGCTAATTTAATACTAATGATTCGGTCACTCTTCCTGTCCACGCTAATTATTCTCGATTTCAGGTGTTCATCCAGTACGATACCCACTCCGTTTCTTTTGGCATCTGTCCCATAATACACAAGCTGATAGCCATTTCCGATGTCCCTTGAATTCGATCCCTTCCATTTGGTTTCTTGGATGGAGCAGGCGTTGATTGCCCTGGCTTTTAGAATTTCTCCTAGTTCCTTGCTGCGTCCAGTCATTGTGCCGAGGTTCCATGATGCGAGTCTGAATTTGTCAAAGGCTTTTGATTGCGAACGTTGGTTCTTGTCCTTAGCGTCGTTTCTGGGGAACGCCCTAGCATTACTCGCATTTTTCGCATCCACGTCGCTTAAGGGGAACGCCCTAGCATTGAACTCACTCATCTTTCTGCTTTTACTATCATGTACAAGGAGTTTAGGTATTTGGCTTAAAGTTTTACGACCGGTTGCCACCTGACGCCAAGGTTCCTTCTCGTGGAGACATGTGGGTGCCGCCGTTGGCCTTAAAGAGGCTCTTCCGCCGCCATCCCTTCTGTACGCCCCAACCTGGGCGCACAGCGCTAACCACAGCCTCTGCTCCGACTCTTGGAGAAGCCTGCAGCTAGGGGTTTGATGTCGAAGTATCCTTCTCCGGCCTGTTGGTCCGGGAGGTATTTGATTTCCCTCCTACCCTGCATATCTGCCGGGCCTTCCCCGATCCGCCACCTGGGGACGCGTTCTCTAGGGGTGAGACTCCCCCGAGAAAGTTTAAACTCTATATACTTTTTTTTTTTTTTTTAAATAAATTATTATTTTAAATTATTTATTTA
This sequence comes from Orthosia gothica, assembly GCA_949775005.1. Lineage (NCBI taxonomy): Eukaryota > Metazoa > Arthropoda > Insecta > Lepidoptera > Noctuidae > Orthosia > Orthosia gothica. Next base: position 18,432,523 of record OX459038.1, read on the forward strand.
TTTTTATTAACGTGACGTTACGTTTAGCTCTACTGAGCTTTATATTTTATTGTTTTTTTTTAAATTAATATGTATACCTGGAACGCTGTCGTCTCCCTTCTTGGAGGTGGGCGCTAATGGCCGCGACACAGCACTCCACACTAATGCGGCTGTTAACGAACTTTTGTAAACTGTTTCATGGTCCAATAAATATATTTGATATTTAAAGTCGATCATCGACAAATCGATCATCAAAATTGTATTTACCTACTTGAAACTTGTATTTATTGGGGTTATTTCGACTTGTAACGTCACAATTATTCACAGAAAAAGCCATCATAGTTGCATAATTAATATTAAAATTTAAATCTTAAGATTATTATTTAAATGCACGAAATTCACCGCAGCGTAAAACAGATGGTACGCTATGGACTCCTACTCGCGAGAAAAATGACATATCGGTTCATCATTCACTCTCTCTTTTTTTCTTGGGTGGTTTGTACTTGGTTAGGATTTCTCGCTTGCACGCATCGTGTATCTTTTTGCGTAGCAAAAAAAAAATCTAAATCTATGGGTTACAGTCGCCATTTTATGAAATTTGCTACATTTGAAATAAAATCAGACATGTAATAACATGTTCTGATTTTATTTCAAAAACGTTTGTTCGTAATAGCTTAAAAACGTTTTGACCATGTGTCAAATAAATGTGAATATTATACAAAAATGATAATAATGCATGTTTAATCTTGTTTTTTTTACATTGCATACAAACAGACATCATTTACCTACCTATTATTGCATTCTGATCTGATCTGATCCCTCACTATAAAATTGTCTTAACGCTTTGATCAAATTCGGTTTACCAACCCAGCTTGATTTATTCATAACATTATCCGATCCACAAACATACGATAAAAATATTTTTTTTGGTTAAACGAGCACCGTTAACAGGTAAAAAAATTTTGGTTCACAAATCATTAAATATTTTTGCCCACACGATGGTCAAATAAATATTTATTAATTTTCAAATTATATCCCATCCTGTAAATCAATTTTAACTTACAATTCACTGGTTGAAATTTCGAAATCAATTTATTTTTCTGTTTAGAAAATCAATCAATCGATGATTTATTTATTGCTTTTCGTATTGCTCATTTCAAAATACAGTTTCTCTTTGCCCAATATTGCGGGCTGTGATTTTTTTTTTGCGTTTTTTCATCAGCACTTTAATTGAAAACTGATTGTGACGGAGCGAGCAGATTTATAGAATTTATAGCCTGTACGACATTTTCTTGTTTGGAGTTTGTGGCTAAATAATAACAGCCACACGGGTCAATCTTCAAGGTTAAGCAACGCTTGCCGAGGTCGATCCGTGGATGGGTAACCATCTTTACATAGCGAGTTTCTTCCGTGCCTTGGAAAGCACGTTAAGCCATTCGTCCCGGCTGACATTTGATGATCTTCGACAGTCGTCACGGGTAGTCAGAAGCCTGATATCTGACACCCGTCTAGCCAAGAGGTATCGAGTTACCCAGCTAGGTTTAAACAGCTCTCAAGACTATTCTTATTAGCATTTGTATTTTCACCAGCCTTTTGTTTAGTATTCAGTTAGAGGCAAAGCTTTGTAGAATCTTATCATCTGCAGTCGCCTTTAGAAAGTATCGTAACTCCTTAGTAACAGAGATCTGATAGTTGCACTAATACGATGCTTCGCCACAATATCCTAAAGCATATGTCAGTAACTATAGTCTATTGACCCTTAACACTTGATTGATGCTGAACCAATATTCAACGTCTAGAAGCTTGATCTGTTTGCAATTACAATAGGATTGAGTGAATCCCATTGGTTGGTTCAGTTGACTACCTATGACAATGTTAACAAGAAATTCTGATTTGAGAAGGGAACTGCAATTTTTTTATCAAGAATACATTTTGTAAAGCTACATACCTAACATAATATCACGACTGTATTTTTCGAAGAGTAAGGCAGAGCTGCACCAGTACACTAGATATATTTTTCTAAAAACAATGGTTTACTTAAAGTAACTTTTTGTCTACAAATTAGTAATATGATTACCATAGGCAAAAAGCTGTAATTTAAATGAAAATTATAAAAAATCAAAATGAAGATGATTCAAAACACTATAACTCGAAAACAACTGCTGCGATAAAACTGTTTCCAACGTTTTGCAAACACCAACAATAAAATTGAAAAAAAAAACAAAATAAAATTTTAGTTTTCTACGAGGGCAACTAGTAACTAATAATAATTATAAAGTCATTCAAAATAGAATAATACTTTTCTATAAAGGCAGGAGAGCAACGGGGCAACTGGCAGCAAATAATAATTCTCGAAGTACCATTACATTATTCCATGTTTTATTTCAAGCAAATTACGTTATAATATAACAGGCGGCCACAAATTAAAGGTAAAAAAAAAAAAAAATTAAAGCTTAATCTGGGTTAAATAACTTTTAAAAGCTGTTTAATCCATACAGCACTTTGCTGCGGCCAACTAAGAAGTTTTTGCTTCAGCGCTTATTAAATTCATTTTATGCTGTAAGAAAAAAGTGCAATTAGCTACAAGAGAAGCTTGGGTAATATTGTACCCTAACTAGTTCAGAACGTTTTTTATCCAATATCTTGGGTTTTGTTCGGTTCTTAACAACTTTAAGTGTTAATAACTTCTTCATTGGAGTGCTGGCAATGAGCGGTTTGTACAGGAAAATGGCTATTTAATTTGCCTGGTGTTTTGAAATAATAATAATTAAATTTCTGTCTCTGAAAGACAGAAAATTAAATTAAATTATAAATATTACACTATTGTTCTAATCAAATTAATGATTCATATCGCTGACGTCATTGTGTCGATTCAGGCGGGCAGTGTGTGTCCAGTTAAACAAATGTATTGACACGCAGCTGTATCGAGTCATAAATTATACAATGCAGCACTTACAAATGTTGGAGACATCAGAGCTGTGCCTGACGCGGTGGCCGTTTCAACAATGCAAATTAATTGCTTTACTACATACACTAAGTCAAGCACCGCAAACCTCATCTCTAGATTATAAAATAAGAACAAATTGAAGAAAGCCCCCGTAACTAGAGTTTGAATATTTTAGTCAGTTTATAGGCGGTTTATGTAGTCTATTTGTAAAATGCAAATTAGTTGAAATTTGTCTTTTCAGTCTCGGTGGCAACCCGGTTTTATGCAAGAACTTAGATGGTGAATAGCGCGCTGTTTAGTTGACACGAAATATTTGAATAGAAAATAAAAGACTTATACTTACTGTTCATTCCTTGT